>OX451215.1:34240243-34572536 GCA_949628195.1 Phasia obesa
TCCCTAACATCAGAAAAAAACTTAAGACAATTGCTTCGAACTGTAAAACATGCCATGAGTCAAAATATAATAGGCACCCACGGAAGGTACTGATCGGTCAAACACCTATTCCTGATTATCCTGGTGAAATTCTGCATATAGATATTCTTACAACTGACAAAACTAACTTTTTAACTTGTATTGATAAATTTTCCAAATTTGCACTTGCTTTTTTCATTGAATCGCGTTCGATTATTGATATCAAAGCTCCTTTATTATCAATTTTAAATTGTTTTCCTAAAGCTCGTACCATCGTGTGCGATAATGAAAAATCCTTTAATTCGCATACTATAAAGTCTCTTCTTTTAAATCAATTTGGTGTCCAAATTTTTCCTGTTCCGCCAGCGCATAGCACCAGCAACGGGCAAGTGGAAAGGCTTCACAGCACAATAGGGGAAATATCGAGATGTTTAAAATCCGAAGGGCATTACAGCGACACAAAGGAACTTATTCTCATTGCAATCGCAAAATATAATAGTACCATCCATTCAATAACTGGTATTAGACCGATAGATATTTTTAACTCTGTTACAGAAGAGCTAAGAATCAATATAAAAGAAAAACTGTTGAAAGCACAAAATTGTGAACTTAATTATCACAATAGAAATAGGCGGAATAAAATTTATAAACCCGGTGGTAAAGTGTTTGTTAAAGTTAACAGGCGGCTGGGAAACAAATTTAGCAAATTGTATGTTGAAAAGGTTGTTGAAAAAGATTTGGGCCACTCAGTTTTAATTGATAATAGACTGGTCCATAAAGATAATTTAAAGTAATATTAATATTAATGGTAAAATTTCGCTCACGCTTTTTAATAAAAAAGGTTTGTTTTAAAGAATAATTATAAACTAAATATTATTTTGTTAAATAGAAATTATAATATTGTTTTAAACAAGATACTGTTGAATTAACCCTTTGATATGCTAAAAATTTTGTTATTTGTCGGAATATCTTTAATTACTGAAGAAATTTGTAAACAGTCGGGACGACTGTTTTTCGAGGGAGGAGGTAGTTAAGACACAATCTTATTATTTCTCATCATTATTACTACTCCTCTTATTATAATTAATATCACTTATTTATGTAATTAGTATTTGCTCTCTTTATCGTTTTTTCTATTAGAATTGAGAATGTTCTTAAAAGCTATTTGAAAGGAGTTACTCTTTCTTTCATTTTTTCTTTGATAAAACTTTTGATTTTAGTCTTGTCAGAGCAATCGGCAAAAAGCAATCCTCATAGCAGGAAAGCAAGAAAAAATAATATAAAATAAAACTTATAAAAAATAAATAAAACTAATTGAATTATAAATCCCCAAATATTGTGGTTTTACTTTGTACGGATTCCTCCCAACTAATAAATAATACCCTGAGAGGTTTAACTTATATATATATATATATATATATATATATATATATATATGTGATTTAGTAAAATAAACATGAATTCTTGTTCTTCAAAGATCCTTGTTTTTAACTTATTGTAATGGGTTTTAGAGATAAGGAACCAACCACCTATTTTTGCATACGATCAATGTCTTTTTAAACCGTTTTTTTGCACGGTTTTTTCTGGAACAAATCCACCGTGTAAAACCAGAATTAGGTGTATTTAATAAAAATTTCATAAAAAGAAATCTACTTGTTTCAATTGAGATGCCGTAATTAATATTTTGTGAATGTAAGATTTTAACTTTTTGCTGACTTTGAAAGTGGTGTAAGTCCTTTTGAAGTCATTAAAAGTATAAATTTTTGTTAATCACACTTAAAAAATGATTACATTATAAATTTAAATCAATTTAATATTTAAAAAAAATAAAACTAGTGTAATAACACAAATATCGCACTTAATCAACAAGAGGGTATTAACTCAAAATGTTAAAATTTTCAGTAGAGATAAAAAAGTGTTTGTGATTACATTTTAAGATAATTAAAAAATCCGAACATATTATAATAGTAAGCAAATTCCATTTAAAAATATATTTACACTGTTTTTCTTTTAAATTTTTTGCAATTATTGCCAAATAAAAATAATAAGTTTTTGTTGATATAAAGGTACTCAAGACGCTATCACGAAAATGATCTCATATGCGGGTTTGAGATGAAAGAGTAATCAGAATAGGTTGAAATTTTTACAGTGGGTGGATATTGATATTGTTGGTTGATTTCTCACAAAAAGTGAAAATTTAAAAATTTTGAGTTATTACCCTCTTGTTGATAAAGTGCGATATGTATGTCCATATTTTTCAAATTATTCAAATGCAAAACCTTAAATATCTCCATATTAAATAAAATACACTCACACTACTTTCAAAGAAAACGGCTCATACATACATACATATGTGAGTGATAAAAGAGCTGTAAAATAGAAGAAATTTCAGAAAAAAATATTTGAGATAACATGGTGCATAACAAAACAATCCGAACTGGTCTGAATTAGTCGCGTTCCAGATAACAATTTTTGTGCAATTTTGAGAGAAAATGGGAGAGTAAAATTTTTCATTTCCTGTACAAAGTTGTACGAAGTTTTTCTTTGAATAAGTTCGGACTAGAATTATATTATCAGCTGTTTTTGTTTACATTTAAAAATCAAAAAAATTTTAAATAAGAGAAGAAAGTTTTTATTTAAAATTTATTGAAAAGCAAAATGGAAGATTTTCAAATAAAGTTGCAGGAGAACGTCTAATAGTTACTTGGATTTCCATTTTGCAAAAAACTAAATCCAGAGAGGGATTTTTACTGCTGTACCGCTATGCATGAAAATAACAACCTAGATAGATTCTTATTTAATGGTCCAAAAGGCTTATCTATTTTCAAAATAAAGTCCTATAGAGGAGATAACTTGTTTTGCTTGCGAAACTATTTTTTAGATTTTAAAAACAGTTTCTCCTGCACAAAGGCTAGGCCTTTAGCATTTTATCGGTGCTTTAACAGATCTTAAAGGTAGATTCAAGTAATGCCGTTAAAAATAAACTCGGCAAATTTAAGACGATACGGTCCGATGTATCGGATGTTTAGGAACCCTTCTTGTGTGAATCCAAATTGCACTTTTGTTACACAGTGTAATTAGTTATTGACAAAAACATTTGACCCCCTTTAAAAAATGATCCCCTCCCTCCATATGAACGCCTTCCACCTTTAATTTTGAACTTAATTGTTTCTTAATATTTCCCATATCTTAAATACTAAAGTTTCAATTATTGAAAAACACTTGTGTTGACTTATTATTTTTTGTTGTTGTTATTTTTAATGTGATAAATGCGATAAATACGTTTAATACTCGTGCAAAGAGGGGAAGGAAGGGAAGAGTAAACATCAGATCCGATCAAATTCAAAATATATGAAATACAAAATACAAATTTACTTAAAATTCATATAAATTTTATTTTACGAATAAAAACAAGATTAATTTCATTATCAATAAAATAAAAATGTCATCGAATTTTATGCTCTTTAATAAGAGTTTTTTCACACTCAATTAATAAGACATAAAGGGAGACAGACTGCAGAATAGGTTTTTGTCTTCTGTAGAGTTGCTTCTACTTTTACAATGATGATTACATATTATCATCGACACTTGACGTTGATTATTTACTTTGCCACCTATTGTTGGTTTTAGATTGAGGGAATACCTGTGGCAAAATACTTTTTGTTTTTTTTTTATTGTTGTTGACACACGTCTGTTACAATTGTTTATTATTTAGTCATGTCTAAGTTGCTCTCTACTCCTACGAATGCAGTTTTGTTACTTTTTCTATTTAACATTTTTTCTATTTTTACTCTTGCTCTATATTGATTGTATGATCTCTTATTCAACGTTGTAGTTGTTATTGGCTTCTTTATGAATGATTGATGCAACAGTAGAACTAAACAAACTCTGAAGTATTTGTGAAAACAAGGGTAATTAATAATAAAAATAAAACCGAAAGATCTCCTGAAATGGAGTAAAAGATCAGTTGGCTTAAAGTAAAAAAAAAGAAAAAATAAGTAAGAATTAGTTGTAAGTGTATTTTATAATTTTCACTCAAAAGTGAGATTGTATGTGTTTTTGGTTGGTTTCAAATACATACTTACAAAATGAGTCCAATTTTTTTTATAAGTAGAATAACCAAATTATAATCGATTTTGTTTAGTTTTTAGAAATTAAAACAAATTTATATTTTCTTACAGGATTATACTACAGCTTCGAACATTTTATAAAGTAAGTTTTTAATTTTTATCAAATTTTCCATTTTTTTTTCTAGGGCTTTAATAGAATAATATACAGTGGTGTTTTATGAAATAGAACCATCCTTAACTTAAATTTTCGAAGTAAAAATACACTTAAAATTGATAACTGAAAACATTTTATTTAATGTTTGTTTAACGTTAAAACGAATGTTCAACGAATAAATGCTATACTCATATTGATATTGCCCTTAAAAATAGACCGACAGACAGTGGTTTAAAAATATTTTATTTTAGAAATAATTCGGTAGCTCATGAACCACTAATGATAAGTTAATGAGGCAAATCGGGGCTTGTGGGTATGTCCCCAAAGTTGGATACCTCGCGCAAAAATTTTGTTTAATATGTCACCAAAAGTTTATTTCTAACTAGTAGAGCCTGCCACGTCGCGTGGCTCCCGACAATATTTTGTTCGATTTTCCTTTGATTTTCCTACTCTTAGTTTTATTGTGCTTCAGATATAGTTTATGTATCTGCTTTATAAAAAGGTTCCCATCCCTGGGTAATTACTCAGGAAGAAACGCTTTATCTAAAATTCTAAAATTTATATGAAATTCTAAAATTATTGTAGAGTTCTTTAAATAGTGTTTAACATTTCTCGCTAAAAAAAAATAAAAGGTGCTGCAAAGTTTGAAATACTATCAAATCGGTAAAATTGCATACTTTCACTATTTTTTCTCTATTTTCTCTTGGAAATGAAATGTTTTTACGAGAAAAAAGTATCCTATATTTGAACCGAGATATTAAGGAACAAGCTTTTATAAAAATTCGTCTAGTAGTTTTTACATGATTCGTACACAGACACAAAGACGGATATCCAGACACGAATTCTAAAAATTGGTTTTTTGTACTCAAGTACTAACTGCACCATCAAGTACTATCTGTACCATTTGGGGTTATCTCTATTATCTCTTTCATTTTGGGGTTATCTCTATTATTTAGCAAGAAAATTGACCGACTTTAACTTATTTTTGACGTGGTGAACTTATTTACTTCAGCTGCGTTTTTTGATAAATTTTAAATAAAACTTAAAATAATAGCTAGTTTCGTTAAAAAGTTACACGCCTCTGAACTGGTAAGACGTAAAACTATGGTTTTTTAAGGGTTTTCCCCAAAAAATGTATGAATTATTCTAAAGTAAAGTGTTGTTATACTACGCAATGGGGGCGCTAGTCTACGCCTAAGTTTCACTCGGTGGTAAGACCACCGTGAGATTAGGCCAACTAGGCAGGTACTCACGTTAATCTTGTTCCACAATTGTAGTGATAAAGAGCAAGAAAAATATTTAAGTTTTTTTTCTATAGTTCAAAATTTTGCTCAAACAAACACTCAATACTTGTTTTTTGTTCACTGGATTTTTATTCTATTCTTTTTATTGTTTTTGTAACAAAAAAGTCGTAAAATGTTTGTTAAGTTTTATGAAATTAAATTTTTGTGTTCTTAAACAAAAACAACAGTATTTGCTTTGTTTTATTAAACAGCTTTTAATTACAACTTAGTTTCAACCCAAAAAGAAAATTGAGAAAATAGCCAATATTTTTAACAAAAAAAAAGTACACAATAAATAAAAAAAACTTTTGTTATCATATATAATATTTCTTTAGAAATTATTGAATTTTATCTACATCTGTTCAAAAAAAAAAAGGATTAAAGCTCGTATGAATTAATCACTGTTTTGAATATTGTTCAATCCAATGTGCGGCGGGTAAAATGCGAAAGTTATATATCAAATTGGTGGCTATTCTTCGGATAATTCCGTATGATGAAATTACACACGCTGATATCTTAACATATTTGAAGGAATTTTTCAAAAATATTTAATCTTAAAAGATCTTTATAGTTGTGCAAGTTCAACAGCAGTGGTCATCACAACCTTCACATCAAGGTCCATATAAAGGTATCGAAAAATATAAGAAATTTGTTTAATTTTAAACTGACGGATACGATAAGAGATCAAAATATTACATAAATATACATAAATTTATATACATAAATTTTCCTATGAGGACTGTCCTAGATTTTTAAAGTGCTTTGTTATAAAAATTTTTTGTGGGAAGTGGGGGGTGGTGCAGCAGCTTGAAGAGCTGTATAGTTTTGGGCATAATTGGGAAGGGGAGAGGAATAGTTTACTATATGTCACTATTTTTGTTCTACAGGTTCTACAGGTCATACCGTTTGACATATCAAAATAAAATATAGTATGTGTATGCTGTATAGTTTTTGAGCATAATCGGGAAGAGGAGAGGAGTAGTGTAATTGGTACCCAAACCGAAAATATTTTTTTTTCGATTTGAATTTAAAAACAAATTTTTCATACAAAATTTGTTCTAAATTATATTCCAAATAAGTTTTATCTATTATGAATATTGGCATTATTCTTTATGTAATATATCCAAAAAAATATCTGTTTCCATGAGGTATAGTAAAGTTGAGTCTAGGCCACTCCAGATTTTTTCTAAAAAAAGGTCTTCTTTGAAATTGTATACGTATTTATCATTATTTATCTTTATATACTTATGTGTAATTCCTACTTTTACCCCCATATTTATAAAAAATTAAATATATTTGAAATCTGTTTGCGAACAAATTTTTCAAACAACAAAAGTTGTTTATTATCTCATAAATTAAATAAATATCTCATGAAGGAATCATAATTTAAAAAACTTTATTTTCTTCAGTTTTTAGAGAATACGGATCTGAGTTTTTATTCCGAAATTTTGGGAAAAATACAATTATGAGCTAGTTAAGTACTAGCGAAATAGCTTTTTGAATATCCTTTTCCCATGGTAATCATTTCGATTATTTTATATGTATGTATATACATATATGTATATAAAAGAATAATAAATTTTATTCGTACGAATTATGCATAGATAAAGATAAATAATATTAGAATATCAATATATTTTATTTATTTAATTTTATTATAAATTTTATATCAGTACTAGCTACACCCATCCCCAAAAAACACAATAAACACTTGGAAGAAAAGTATGACCAAATTTTAACGCGAAAACGCACGCTATTCTCAAGTCAAAAATGTTCCCATCCAACTTGTTTTTGCTAGACTATACGTATTATACGATAACAATTTTTTACTTTTAATGGGATGTGCAACGCCCAGTATTCTTATCCAGTCTGTATTTTGCTAGACTATGCACATTAGTATGAGGGTTATTTGTGCAAAGTTGCAAGACTATACCTAATGTAGTTCTCTAGGTACGCGATAATTTTTCACTTTGTATAGGAGGTACCACGCCCTCCATTCAAATTCAGTCTGTGTTTCTCTACTCAATATATCTTAATATCGGGGTTACTGATGTAAAATTCCAAGGCGCTACGTATTGCAGTTCTCTAGATACAGGATAATAATTTTTTTCTTTGTATGGGGGGTACCACGCTCACTGTCCCAATTCAGCCTATGTTTTTCTAGAGTATCCGCATGGATATGGGGTTTACTTGTACCCACTTTAAAGACCATACCTATTATAGTTCTCTATATACACAATAATAATTTTCACTTTGTAATGGAGGTACCACGCCCACTGTCCCAATTCATTCTGTATTTTGGCAGACTATGCTCCTTAGTAGAAAGGCATTTCGCCAGGAACACGATAATAATTTTTTACTTTGTATGGACGGTACCACGCCAACTATTCCGGCTATAACTCATGAACCAGTACACATACAGAGACCATTTGTACATAAAAACCTTGGTATTGACGTCACCTTTCATATAAACTTTGCAGAAACAAAATCGGTTCACGCATTCCAGAGAACATCAATTTCTAACACAATGCAACTTTTTTTTATATATATACATACATAGATTGAATATAAATCATTAGATAAAATGATCATCGTAATGAGTCGAATCAATCTGCCACCGTAACAATGAAAATAATTTGATATATGCATACATAATAGCCCAATTCACAATCTTGTGGTGGTTCAGTATTAGGAAACAGTGTTGCATTGGAAGTTGCTGGTGCTAGGAACACAAAAAGTCACGGAATTACCAAACTTCTCTCGTAATAGACGCATCATGCCCAAAACTCGACAATTGTTCAGTATTACAGTTAACGTAGGCAGTGATGCATTTAAAGCTACTACACTTAGAAATATTCAATGTCATACTGCCCCGTACCACCCAAAAATCGACATTAGAATTCGAAGTTCGATAATAGTTAACGAGAACTGAGCTGCATTGGAAATTACTGCACTAGAAAGAGAAAAAGTCATGTAACTATCAAATTGTCATGTAACTATCAAATTACCCAGAACACTTGACGGGATCAGTGTTGCATTGAAAATTACTACGCTGGAACTACCAAAGGTCATGAAATTATTAGATTTTCTTTGATTTTCGTATTTTAAATTCATACTGTTACCTGTCAGATAAGGTGTTGCAAATGCCTAAAAAATAAAACTAGAAAAACTCACGCTTCGTAGCAAACCATCTACAAGGATTGCAATAGTAGTTTGCTACGAAGCGTGAGTTCCGCTAGCTATCACAAACCTTGCAGATGTTGCAAACCTAGCATTTATATAGTATAAAAATCTACAAGTTTGCAATATAATTTGCTACGAAGCGTAAGTTCCGCTGCTGTTTGCTACGAAGCGTGAGTTCTTCTAGTTTTATTTTCTAGGCATTTGCCAAAACAACAAAATACATACAACTGTGATTTGCTACACCCTAGCATATTTGCAACGTTAAAAACTATCGCAGATTTCAAGGAGAAAACTAATTGCAACTAAATCATCTGGGTTTTTTTTACAGTCAAAACGGTTAACAAGGGAATTTTATTCACATAAGTTGTTAGCAATAAAAATTTTATAATTCATTTATTAATCTAGATTTGCAATAATACAAAAATAAATTAATAATTTCATAAAATTCAATTCAAAGTTCAGTTTTTAGACTTGCAGATATGCTACGATGAGTGAATTCCGCTACTATGGTTTTAGGTGCTACGATGAAAGGCCATTTGCACAAGATTGTAAATTGGGCTAATATGTACATATATACATAAGTATGTACAAATATATTGAAGTTTGAAAAATCGCCTTTTTTGATACATTGCTAAGCATATAATTTCACCTACAAATAATAAGCTACACCTGAGTTTGAGTTTAAAGAAATTCTTACAAATGTATGTGTCTTTCAATATGTGAGTATGTATGTTAACGAATGAATATACTGCTCGTGAGTACTGAGTGCATGAATGAGTGACTTTGTTACGTTGATACATTCAGCCATAAATCCATTTTCAATGTATCATTAAACAAATTAAACTTAAGCTATAGTTTTTTGAACGCACGTTTTCATTTTAGGATTAGTATTGAAAAGAAAACAAAAAATATCTTTAAAGTTGCTTTTAAATTTTTTAAAGTTTTATCTTAAAAAACAAAATTGAACCTGGAACACGGTCAAAATTCGGGACTAAAAAAATAAATAGAAATAGGTATACGACAAGAAATAAAAAAAAAAATAACAAACAGTGTAATCAAAAAAATTGTTATATAAATATTGTGATATTAAGAATAAAATTTATTGTTAAGAATAAATTAATAATTAATTAAATAAACTCAATAACATGACTGATCATTTAGATGCCACACTACACGAAGGCACTCTATCCACAAATGCACTTTTAGTACAAAATTCTTCCTTAAACGCCGACGGCACTGCAAATGATCTTCGGATTAACTATGAATCGGACAATGAAAACGAAAAACCAGTACTTTTGGAATTAGGTGTTACTTCGAATACTGAAAAAACCGCAAATGAACTTGTAACAATTCCTTACTCCAGCAATTATCCATTGGATATTCACTTAAATAGCGTTTTTGTCTCAGACATGCCGACACATTCGCACATTTACCGCACTGATCCTGGTCTTCTTTATAATAATCCTTATAACAATGGAATATCAACGGCTGCTACACCACAACTTGCAATACATACTACTCCACAATCGATTGCCTCATCGCTTAGTAACCTACCCTATTCGGTTCAGATACCTCAAACTGTCTACACTTGGTCGACGCCTACACCAGTAACGAGTATAACGTCAAACGATGAAAATATTAAAATGCCCAAAGAAATCGTACCACCACCAGTTTATATGTCATATTCGGATACTCGTGAGCATGCCATCAGTATACAAACAAACCCTTTATGGAAAGAAAAAGCTTTGCAAAATGAAAAAGGTAATTTGAAGATATTTTGTGTTAAGATTGTGATTTATAAAAAATGTATACCATCTTTTTAAATAAAATTTTATATAAAAAGAAAATAAATTTTAAAAAAAGAACCTTAAGTTTTTTGTGCAATTAGAAGTGTATAGGAATTATCTAAATTAGGAATGATAATGTTAGTACGTACATCTGTATCATTTTTGCACAATTGAAATCTGAAAAAACCAACTGAACATTTCGTATAAATTAAAAATTTTATATTGCCAATTTTAAGTTCTGGATGATTTGAAATGTCAATTGTTATAATTCTAATTTTGGTTTTTTATACATACTAGCTGTGTCCGCCACGTCGCCTGTCAATATTTTGTTGGATTTTGCTTTGAAAGTAATCCACACCAAATTTTAAGACTCTTCCCAGCAAAAAATACTGCTTCGTCGTATGCAGGTTTGTAAAGGAAAGACGAGTTGTTATCGTATACGAACCTGCTTACGTATGATATGATATTTGTTCACGATGTCCTACTAAAGGGCATTTCACACTATAATACAAGTATTAATACTTTTGAATAAAATGCAACTCTGATATAATTATTGTTTGAAATTTTTCAAAAAACAATAACAACTCATCATGTCAGGGTTGCGTTTTCCTCAAAAGTATTAATACTTGTATTATAGTGTGAAAAGCCCTTTAGTAGCATATCCTTTTAGGCGCTCAATGCAGCGCAGTATAGATGTTCTGAAATCATACGGTATTAAGTTCAAGTAACTCCTCGTAAATTCGAAATTTTTTTATCTCTGCCTTACAGTTGTGCTTTTTAGTATGCACTACTGTAAGTTACTGTTAAGTAAACTTAACATTTTCTGTCATACAAAGTTGCATTTATTTAGGAAAAATATATGTGCTTACTATTAAGAGATTTTGTATGGCAGGAAAAGATTTTACTGCTTACAAAAACCCAATTTTTGTTGCTGGGTTACTTTTATAGTGCAGCAGTAATGGTTTATGTATTTACTTTATATAAAGGTACCCATCCCTGGGTAATTACTCAGGGACATAAGCTTTATATAAAATTCTAAAGCTTGAATCTAAAATTATTGTAGAGTTCTCAAAATAGGGTTTAAAATTTATCGCTGACAAAAATTAAAGGTGCTGTCAAGTTTGAAGTACCTTTAAATCGGTAAAATTGCGAATTTTCACTAAAGTAGTATCTTATATTTGAAAAGAGATACTAAGGTATCTCCTCAAAAAATTTTATTAAAAAATCATATAATAGTTTTTACGTGATGCGAACACAGACAGATGGACGGACTGACAAAAAAAAATTTAAAAATCTAAAATTTGCTGTTTTGTATTCCATTTAGATTACTCTCTGCACCATCAAAAAAAATTTCAAAAAGTACAGAAATGGTCCTGTTAAAGTATTATTATATCGGTAATTCCATGTCAATCAACCAAAAAAAAAAATTGTTTTCAAATTTACCACCAAATATAATATATCTATCTCAAAGATCTCAAAGATTTTTATAAAACTTTTTTTTAAATTTAAGAAAAAAAAAGTTTTTTTCCTGATTGATATCAAATTAAAGCGTATGAAATTCCTTTTAATATGAGCTATTCTCAACTTCCTAGGGCTTTTAGGACTGGAATTAGAATATATTTAATCCTCGAGCGCATATGCAAAAAAGCGACATTTTCCCACTTTTATAACAGTATAGCTAAAAAACTAAGTATAAGAGATAACATTTTTTTAAAATTATGTTTGGATACAGAGAGTCAAAGAATAAATATAAAAAACCTTCTATAAAATCTGAAGTAGTCAATTTGAGTTTGAGTGCCTTGTTGATTTGACGTGGAATTAACCATATGTATAGATAAATTTCCCAATTTATAAATAAAAATAATTTTAAAATTATGGATGAGGTTTACAGGTAGCTCAATAGAATTTGGGTCCGCAAGTCTGTAAGGATAATAGGAAAAATGTCATGAGTAAAGATAAAGATAGTTTAGTATATATAGATAAGTATGTAAAGCTCGTGTTATATGTTTACTAAAACCAGTTAAATCACTTGATGAGCTGTTTATAAATTATGTAATTTTCGGAAGATTTTTATCTCCCGCTTTCGTCACATATTTCTTTGGCCATTATGGAAATTAAATCACTCATATATGCCGACGACAGTCTGAAGAAGCCAAAAGGGAAGCAATGTCCCAGAAAACGTTTGTTTAGGCTATCCTAAAAAAATCAGGAGCAAATAATGCCAACTTTTGCAATAGTATTATTTTGCGTGTTTCTAAAACTTTCAGTGTAGTCATCATATCCTAGATATCCTTCAAGTGCTTCTGTAGAAGTCTCAGAATATGAGGTATTAAGTAAGACAAGCCATATCAGGCCATTGATTTTATAATAAGGAACGTTCAGTGTTTTGAATTTAGCCACGCTTCGCATATGACTAACCCATACACTACTTGCCGGCAGGATTCCCAGATATTTTTCAGTGCATCCCCAATTTGAAAATTTTCATCCCCAAAATCCCCAAAAAAAAAACTTAAATTGTTCCCAAATTTTATTGTAATAAAATTATAAAAGAATTATAAAAGGTTTACAACAAATTTCGATAGACTGATTGGTAGAGCGCCTTATCTATCAATTTGGGGGGTTCGATAACCACCAATATAAATATATATATATATATATATATATAAATATATATATATATATATATATATATATATATATATATATATATATATATATATATATATATATATATATTATATATATATATATATATATATATATATATATATATATATATATATATATATATTTGCCGCAATCCAAATACCCTCAGATCCTAATATATTGAAATTTAGCAAATGTCAATACATTTCGATCTGCAAAAACTTATAGAAATAAAAGGACCATTCTAAACACATTTAATAAGTTTTAGTCAAAGAAAAATCCTTATAATGTCATATCTACCCTACTTTACTACAAGAAATAACAGAAAGTAAATTAAAAAAAAAAAAAAAAAGATTCCAGCAACGTTTTATTACCATTTTGTGCAATAAACAAACGTATTTTGAATAAATGACCGTGGAGCATCTGCAGATTTCAGTTCTTTCTTAAGATCGTAAGCAAGATCCATTTCATCCAGGGTAAATTCAATGAATTAAATTTGTTGCTTAAATAATTTTCGTTACGTCTTTTTCATCTTCATTTATCAGTTATACTTTAAAGTTTAAATAACGAACAATTAAAATGATAATAAAATTACAATTATCCAAGAAGTATATGAAATCAAAATAAGAATCCCCAAAAAAAAAACTCCAAAATATTGACATTATCCTCAAAAGAATTTCCCAATACCCAAACCAAATTTTTTAATCCCCATTAGCAAATAAAAATCCCCGATTTGGGGATAAATCCCCTAATCTGACAACACTGCTTGCTGGCTGGGAGTGGGATTGATACTGTGTACAAGAACATAGATGATTGATATTCTTGGACAAAGTAAAGTGTAAAAACTTGGGGGCGACACTTCCTTTCGGAGTTACGGACGCCCAAAGTTTGTAAAGTATGGTATATATGTATTACGTCGGAATAGGGTAATATGGGTATCATTGGAAAGGTAATTAAAAGTACTATCTAACTAAATTAAAATTATTGAAAAAAACTTCAAGTGAGCAGAAAAAACATTTTATTTTACAATTTTTTTTTTGCGTTTACTAAAGATTTTCTGCATAACCGGCCTTCGGCCGGGCGCAAAGTTTTTCTCCATTATGATATAACAAACACCAGCTTCGCTAACTGAAGATTTTTAAACCGAACCTTTAAACCGGAAATTGCATACTTTCACTGATTTTTCTCCACTTTCTCTTGGAAATGAGATATTTTTGCGGGAAAAAGTATCCTATATTGGAATCAGGATGCTAAGGTACCTCCTCACAAATTGAAATTGTTGAAATCCATCCAATGATGCGAACGCAAAAGAAAAGCAGAGAGAGACGTACAGACAGACAAACGGAAATGAGTTACTATTTTATTATATGTATATAGACATTCGTAAGTATGTATTACGAAATATGACATGTTTCGGTCGGTCTATATTTACGACTAAAGCCTAGTACTCTGTTCGAATTTGTGGAATATGTTGATCAACATTTAATGTTTTACAAGGAAAATTTGACATTTTAAAATATGTTGTCTATATTGCGATTTTGAAGAATTTTACGATTTTATTGTTTTTATGTATACCACATTGTTTTAGAAATTTTAGTTAAAGCTGTTGTTTGAAAAAATCCACATGAAATAATGCCCCTTTGCTTTATTTCACAGCTTTGATAAAATGTTGCCAGAAACATTTTAATGTTTTTCCACAGTAAAATAGAGTACTACTTCTGCAACATTTTTTCGTGACTAAACTGAGTATTAGGCTTCAATTGAAATAATTTTATATGTACCTATGAACTGCATTTTTTTGAAAGTGGTATAAGTCCATTTTTTCATATATTGAGATATTTAGGGGTTTGTGTTGAAATCAATTTAAAAATATTGGCAAACTATTATAAATACGAATGATGTTTTTTACACTCTACACCTTTTAAATTTTATTATGAATTAATAATTACGAAAATTATTTAGAAAGATAAAAGTTTTTTTAAGCTCCACATGGACTTATACCACTTTCAAAAATAACATATTACAAGAAATAAAAACAGGAGCAAATTTAAGTCCATATTTTTTTAACCACAAACTTTACCGAAATGGATTTTTATGTAAAAGGTAATAGTAAAATTTAAGACCAAATTTATTAGGAGTTTATTTCAGTTAAAAATGTAAAAATGAAAAGTACTTCGTTAAGATCTTTAAATAAAAAAAAAGATATTTTAAATTTAGTTTTCTTTTGCAGTTAGTATAATGAAGTATTTATGGTGAATAGTTGGTATATAAGATAACAAACTTATCATATCATTATATTTCTCTCTCGCTTTATAAAACTTCAAGGAGTTTTATAAAGTTGTAACATATTAATTTTGCTGAGGTTTTTTGGTCTTCCTTTTTTTTCAAACAAACAAAAAAAAAAATAAATAAATAAATAAAAAAACCGCCGCTATTCAAATGTTTCATCTCGACTTGTTTCTTGATTGATTTTTCATTTTATTTGAAGTTTGATAGTGTAATGTTACTTTAGATTTTTTAACAATCACAGCAACTCCCATTGGATATTTTTCCTACAAAATCCAATCCAAATCTTAATACTCAGTAATAACTGCTGCAGAGTATACTGAAGTAGCAATAATCAATAATAATTGCATTAAGAAAGTTGTTTTAATTATAATTATTAGGAATGGACTTATTCCACTTTCAAAAAAAAATGTTTGCGATTGCTGTAGCAAAACTATTTTTGTTTATTTTATGTGAAAATAGAACTCTATTGAAATTGTTTTTATAACAATCGAAAGAAGGTGTCTATAGCTCATTGAAATTACCGTTAACTCAGTTTTTTGAGAAAGTGTACTTATACCACTTTCAAAATAACCAGCTCATATATGTCTAAACATAAGTAAGAAAAACCTTTGATTTCTTTAGTTATTAATTTAAAACTTGTAATATGATCTACGTAATTTGATGCAATTTATATAGAGTGAAACGTGACGATTCCAATTTTAATACAACTTAGTCATGCATCAACACGTTTAACTGATCCGATTCCCATTTCCACAACTCAGAGTAATTAATAACACATAAAACAACAAAACAGCCGTTAACTATCGGAATATCATTTATACAAAATGTCATAATTTTCTGGCCAAACTTTCAAATAAATTATTGTTCTAAATGACCCAATATTTTTGTTTCTTCCAGACTACAAAAAGACTGCCTGTGATCGAGAACGTACGCGTATGCGTGATATGAACCGAGCATTTGACCTATTACGTTCAAAACTACCAATTTCTAAACCAAATGGCAAAAAATATTCAAAAATAGAAAGTTTACGGTAAGAAATATAAAATAAATACATATATATGTATGTACGTAAATTCAAATATAATTTTTATTGTTCTCTTATTATAGCATAGCCATCAGTTATATAAATTATTTACAAAAAACTCTTAAGGACAACACCACGGACCCAACGAACCTAACACCTTCAAAGTATTTAAGCGAATTCAATATACGATGGCGTTCCAATCCGTATCACTGTGAGAATCTTAAATCAAACTCTTACGAAGATGTCAAAGATAAACTTGAAAATTTGGATGAATCTCGAAGTACATGGAGTGACGGTTACATACCAAATAGTCAGGATAAATGGGAGTGATGGTGAAAGTGCATAAGTTATCTGTGTGCTTAATTCATTGAATACCAAAGACCTAAAAATATTTACACATACGTGTACAAAGCTTGTTAGTATTTTTATTAATATTCTCTAATAAATCGTATTAAGTGTACGAGAGGTGTGTTTAAAAGAAAGAATTTTAATACGAACAATACACATGTGTGAAATCGCTATGGGAAAAATTAATAAACTGAGTAACGAAGTACTTGACCCAAGAGACTATTTTCAAGCCTCAAAATAATGACTCGGCAGAAGTGAAAGGGTTTTTGTTTAGGAGGTTATTTTCTTTTACCCAAAACATTATTTTGATCCGCCCTTGTAATAATATCTATTACAGCCAAATTCTCTATCATTATTTCATCTTAAAAATTATTTGAACATTAACATGCAATTAAAATTTGACATCGATTTTGATGCTTTTACTTCATAACATTTACTAAATTGATAAAAAAAAATATATTGGAAAAACACAGCTACATTGAAGAATTTAAACTCCCTGTCTGCGTTTGCATTTAACCTTTAAATCCCTGATATATTTTCTAGTTTTTTATTGCGCTAAAGACGGTTTTATTAGAGAAATTTATATGAAACATTAAAAATATGAATTTGCAAAAAAAAAAAATAAAAACAGCTTTGAGTAGGTATTGAACCATTGACCATATTTTTAACGACACAATTTAGTCAACTATGCTACCAACAAGAAAAGACACGTGCTAATAAGTTAAGTTATACCCCTATTGTCGTTCTCAACTCAACTCAGTTTGATTGTCTACGAGTCGACCCAACTTTCACACAACCAAATTGTGTTGTGGTATTGTGAGACACAACTGTTTTTAGTTGAAATATCCACTTTGACAGAAAAGCCTACAAATTAATGTAAAAATTTAAGAAAATAATTTAAAAAGGATAGATGTGTAGATTTATTTTCTGTAGAAGTAAAGGAAGATACTAATATAGATATACCACGTACAACGAGGGAAATTCGTGTTGGATCTAACTCTCTTGAACTACTAACTGCAAAGTAAAAATATTCAATCAAATTACAATTTTTCTTTTTGCAGATTTATTAGCCATTTCCGACTGAGCAAATGCTGAGAAACTTACAATTAATCACAATAAATTTTTCTACTTACGATCTCTCCATTTTTCTGCACTTTATGTCGTAGTAAACTGTACACATCTATCCTTTTTAAATTACTAATAAGCAGTTTTGTATATCTAACGTTTTTGTCAACCAAACTTGTGCTTAGTTGAAAACGACAATACCACAAAAAAATAGTGAACTCAACCAAAAAGTCAACCCTCAGTTAAGTTGAGAATTGCAATGCGAATTTATAAACGACGACCAAATTGATTCAAAAGTTATCAACCATTAGTTATAATCAAGAGCCCCCACGCAAAACCCTAAGGGTCTGTGAGTACATACACAATCTCAATTAGAATCTCGCATTTTCATTTTAACCACTTTTTTGGTTGGGGGCCTTTGGTTATAATATATTTTAGAAACCACATTATATAGCACCTAAAAACCACACATTATTAGTTAATGTATGAAATCACTAGTTCTAATTATTAAAAAAAAAAATTGGAATTATCTAAAATCTGATTTTATATGAATACTCTTCCTAGGAGAAACATATCTGTATCTTACGTGCCAAAGATTTCTTGTTTACTTTTATTTTATTTTGTGATAATTTTAATCTTAATATTTAGATTTATAAAATGTGTTTAACTTGTTTTTACATGTTTAGACGATCCTAGATGGAAAATCAAAAATATTTGTTCAGTATCGATGTCAACTATAAAAATACATTTTTAATAAACGACCATAATGCTTGATTTATATTTTGACCATGTAAATTGTCCTTAAATGTAAACCGACATAAAACAATTTTATTCAATTCCTTAAGCTTCCTAAGCTCTTGACTATCGCTTTATCTTAAAATGTGATGTGTGAGAAGATGATTTTCTGGATGCAAATAAATGTTTGGGTCAATTCTTCTTAGGTGCCTATTACAGAAAATTTGTAGCCTGTAGCCGAACGTAAAATAGATTTCCAAGCGCCTCGATCTTCTGCGCTTCTTCTTCAATTTCTGAGTCACCAAGTTTCGAGATGTCTTCTTTAACTTGATGTTTCCATCGAAGATTCGGTATTTCCCTACTGCGTGAACCGCTACCAGGTTCGTATTCAAATTACTTTATAGGTGGAGCATCTTCATCCATTCTCACAACATGACCTAGCCAACGCAATCGTTGTAATTTGAACACGTTTGACTATGTCAATGTCCAATGTCCACCAACGCAGAGTGGTCCATAGATTTTACGAAGAATTTTTCTCTCAAACACTCCAAGTTCTGCATCACCTTCTTTTGCAAGAACCCAAGCTTCGGATATAATAGCACTAGTAGTATCAGTGCATATAATAGCACGGTAGTATCAGTGTCTTGTAGAGAGTGATTTTTGTCTGTCGAGAGGTGGCCTTGTTTTTAAACTGCTTACCTAGTCCAAAGTAGCATCTATTGGCCAGTATTATTCTTCTCTTTATCTCAAAACTGATGTTGCTTGTTTTGTTAATGGCGGTACCGAGGTATATAAAATTGCTGACTAACGCAAAGTAGTTTTCAACTTCCACTGTCTGCCCGACCCACTTTATCAGATTATTTTTCAATTTTTTCAAAGGTCGCAGTTATCGCTCGCAATGTTCGACCTATGGTGTCTATATCGTCAGCGTAAGCGAGTAACATGTGTTGTTTAGTGCATAGCGTTTCAATTCTATTCACACTCGCATTCGCATCCCGTATAACCTTTTCTAGCAGGATATTAGAAAGGTCACACGATCGACTATCGCATTGTCTGAAACCTCGTTTGGTACTAAATGGCTCGGAGAGGTTTTTTCCTATTTTAACTGAAGATCGCGTATCAGTATTAATTTTGCAGGGATACCAAACTCAGACATGGCTTGAAACACCTTTGAGCGTATGGGGCTGTCAAAAGCAGCCTTTTAGTCAACAAATAGATGGTAGGTGTCGATCTGTTTTTCTGGGATCTTTTCCAGGATTTGACGTAAGGTGAATATCCGGTCGGTGGTGGATTTGCCTGGTATAAAGCCACGTTGATATAGCCCAATTATCTCGCCAACTTTAGATTTTAATTTTTCACACAGTACGCTGGAAAGTATTTTGTATGCGATGGGATTTGGGTCAATTAGTTTGTTAAAATTGCTTTTACCTTGCTTGGAAGGACTGATCACTTTCGATTCAAAATTACGATTTAAGATGAGGCGTTTATGCTCGTGACTGGAAATGACAAAAGAGTTGCCAAATGATTTTTATATCTCTATGGAATAAAGGCACATCTGAAAACATAAAGGATGAATGCAAAACATTATATTTGTCATTCTTTAATTATTCTTACTTAATTGTGGTAAAAGTATGGTAGGACCACAGAGTATCAAAACAATTGCAGATAATTTTGCAGAAAACAGCCGTTTAACAAAAAAGTTCATAGTTTTGCAGACAAAAAATAAAAAAATACTTAAAATGTACTTAAAAACAACAAAATTGTTGAAATACATATAATATTGAGGATTCAGTATATTTTAATTAATTTGTGTAAAACTAGCTAAGCCCGCCACCTCCTGGACGTCCTGACAATATTTTGCTCGATTTGGCTTGGAAAGTATTCCACACGAATTGTAAGACTCTTACTTTGATAGTGCTTCAGTTATGGTTCATGTATTTACTTTACAAAAAGGTACCCATCGCTGGATAAAATTTTAAAATTTATAAAAAATTCTAAGATCTAAAAAATTTAAAATTTATAAAAAATTCTAAAATCACTTGGTTTTTTCTTTGTTTTGATTAACTTTTTGTATTGGGGCAGCAAAAATACAACAAAAAAATAAATTAAATAAACGAAAATTGAGCAAAAAGATTTTCAAGTGTGTCCTTTCGTGATTTTATATCCGTCAACAAAGTAATCATTGTGTCAACCTCGTCCGTTGTTACTTTGATCTCAGTTAAATACGTCAAATTAAAACGTTTGACGAATTCTATGGGCCCGGCTTTAAAGCCAATAAACTCATACACTTGGTTTTACTTGAACTACATAATTGAGCTAGGTAGTGCTGGCAAAGTATTGAGTAGTGGGTATCGAGTACCGAGTATTCGATTCTTTTTTTTAAATACTAAAAGTAGTTACTTGATACATTTAGCGTTATATTTTTAGAAAGAAATTAAATTGAAAATTTAACGACTACAGTAAAACTCTGATTAACAGTACAGTAAACAAAAGTATAGGGTACAATTGAGTACCCAATTGATAAGTATTGAGTATTATCGAGTTACTAAAAGTAGTAAAAATTGCCAGCTCTAGAGCTAGCCTATTCAATTTCTTTACATCTGTAATTAATAAGCAACAACCAAAATGGAAAGCCCAGCATATCCTCTTTATTTTTGAAGTGGCGAATAATTTTATCCGAAAAGATAGTTTGTTTGAGCTGCTATAAAAAAATACATTTTATTGTAGTTTATTAAAATAAAAATAATAATAAAAAGAAACGGGAGAATAATTTAATTAAATCTCCGCTGGGAATCGAACCCCCAACTGAATTTAAATTACATGAATGAACAGCCTATCTAACCAGGGTTGTCAGATATGGCGATTTCTCGCCAAACGTGGCCATTTTCAATCTTATATGGCGATCACATTTTGGATTTGGCGACATGGAGACTTTTTGGCGATTTTAAAAATAATTGGCGATATTGTTGGCGATTTTTGATTGACCTTTGACCAACATTAGAAACTGAATTAAGGAATATGAAAATGGATAACAAAGAAATTGAAGTTTTAAAAGTAAATTGTTTTTCATATTAAAATATGATTTTAAATATGATTTTAAAATTTATTTAAAGTTCACGAACATCTTTCCATCAACAAACATCTTTCATTTTAAAATGTTTCTATATTAAAATGTTGCAATTCCTTATCACAAACAAAATTTATTGTTTTCAAAAATTTTTATAAATTCTAACACACTTTTGGATACTTAAAAACCGTAAGAGGAAATATTAACTTTACTTTTAGAAATATTAAAAAAAATATGATATTCTATCTAATTATGTACAGCTACATTAGTTTTGTACTTTATGTGCTGGCAATTCCAATGAATTTTTTATACTTCTTTTTCAAATACAATGGAAGTTTTGAAGTAAGATCGATTAAGATCGTTTTATTAGTTAAAGGAATATTTTTTACCTTAATTTAATTTTGAAGAAAAATTGGATTTTTTTTTTTTAATTTATATGCTGGATAAGATCGATTTTGAAACACATGCTATACATTTTGTGTGAATTGAAATAGGGCATCTGACACTCATCTGTTGATCTTTAGTAATGTTAAATAAATTTACTTCCTATAACACATATTCTAAATAAGAACACGGTGACAAATACCTTATAGATGGATATGTTCAGGTCTCCATTTATTATTTATATACATTCGAATTCGGTTGTGCACAAATGAAAAATTACACGATTTATGTATTACATCCAATGAAATTTATAGTCAAGCTTAAGTTCGTTTTTATTCTCTCTAAGAAAGGAATTTTCAATTATAAGGACTACGTATAAGTGAAAATGGGTTTCATTTAAACGAAGTAAGCACTTGATATTGTGGAACAAGATTAACGTGAGTACCTGCCAACTCGGCCTAACCTCACGGTGGTCTTACCACCGAGTGAAACTTAGGCGTAGATTAGCGCCCCCATTGTGTAGTATAACAACACTTTACGATTGCCACCAATCGCTTTTTGTGTGTGATACAGTCACAATGAGTAGCAATTTATATAATATGGCAAGCCTTTCTAAGGCAAGCCTCTATCCACATTATAACCTCTTGCGTAGGGGTTTGGAGACTATCCAAACTCCGTCTGTTGAGAGTGCAACAGCACACTTGATCGACCGTGCACCATACCTACATAAATCGATCTTAAACCACAACCACCACGTGTACCTCCGAAGGGGACCTCACCAATAACCGGTCACAGAGAGGATAGGCTCTCTGTGGGGCCACCGATTCCCGTGGTACCAGTCCTTTGGGCACTGGTCGGGCCTCGAAAAGGACCCGTGTTATAAAACAACAGACCTTTTCTTCCAGATTTAGGCTCTAGGAACCCTAGCGAATGGTGCCCCTATTTTCCCCGAGTGAACCGCGTCAAAGCATTTGCCATATTCCTGCAGTGACAATTGGAACCCCCGGGGGTAGTAAGCACTTGATATTAAAAAAAGTCGTATATTAAATTTCACTTTAGGTTAAATTTATTACTATAATATCTTATTAACTATGTATATATATATTGTTTTTTATCGCCGTTACAGATAAAATGAATTTGTCTTTTAAGCTGTGCTCGCTTCATTTAAATGTGTGCCATTTGTGTCATTTAACCAATTTTTCAGTTAAGAAAATTTTTATTTAAGCGAACTAAAAGGCTTAAAAATTCAACGAGATTAAAGGTTAAGAATTTTTAATTTCAATATCGCCGTTACAGATAAAATGAATTTGTCTTTTAAGCTGTGCTCGCTTCATTTAAATGTGTGCCATTTGTGTCATTTAACCAATTTTTCAGTTAAGAAAATTTTTATTTAAGCGAACTGAAAGGCTTAAAAATTCAACGAGATTAAAGGTTAAGAATTTTTAATTTCAATAAAGTGATTTTTCTTTTAACCGGCTTGCGATTAACCAAATTCGACTGTAATGGCCACTATTTTTTCATTTCAAGTAAAAATTTTATCTTTTTCGTGTTCACAAACCATTTTAGATAAAAAACAAAATATTTATATATTTTGGCGACTTTTTATCTATTTTTGGCGAATTTTAGCTATTTTGATAAAATTTATTTTTTGTTATTATTTAAAAAAAATTTGAAATTAAAATATATTGTATGTTTAGAAGCAAATTTTAACAAACAAGTGTTTTGGCGATTTTAGCGATTTTTCACATCGATTTTGGCGAAATAGGTGAAAATAAATCTGACAACCCTGTATCTAACTAAAAACTAAGGCAAATTGAATTATTACTTACAAACACTTAAAAAAATTATGTAATGAAATCTAATAACCAGAGTATTGCAGTCAGTAATCAATTATCATTCCCATTATTTAAAATGTTTTCAACAGATATAAGTAGTTAATATTAGAGTAAACTAAACCTTTGGCATGCCCTTATTATATTTTTCCAAAAGTTTTTCAATAAACATTAAATGTTTATGCTAAATGTGGCGTAACAAATTATATTAGTTGATAATACAATTAAGTGTAATAAAACCAAAACGTACATATGAATTTAATTATTAACTTTATGTTATTACTTAGAATACGAGTATTAAATTTCATTATGTTTACCTGAAATGTTTTTTTATACATTTGTAATTTGTTTCGCTGGAGCTTTTGTTAAGCTTTTGACAAATTTTCGCAAGCGCTCCAGTGGCGCAATTGGTTAGCGCACGGTACTTATAATCAGTAACTTGTGAGCAATGCCGGGGTTGTGAGTTCGAGCCTCACCTGGAGCAGCAGTACACAACTTTTTTTTGGAATGTTAAAATTAAAAAATAATACAATTATTAAAAGTGAAAAAGCTTAGAAAGGGTTAAATATAAAAGAAGACGGATATAGTGTAAGTCAAAATCATCCAGTCAAATTTAGGGGTTAAAAAATGGTTAAAATATAAACTGATTCTTTTTAAAACTTTAATAGCAAACATTTTTATATAAAATATTTTACTGGAACTTATTACGATGAGTTCAATGTACACTCTTTTCATGTTTCTGTGCCCACAGGGTAAAAAAACGTAACCTTATTGTTTTCGCAACTTCTTTACTTTTTTGAATTTTGTTTGAAAACGGAAGTCGAAACTTTCGATTTTCGATCTTACTAGGTAGTGTCGTCCGCCCAGCTGATTTAGTAGTTCGACATGTCAAAAGTTGTATGTGTTCAGAAATTTTATAGTGTAGAAGTGAGAAAGCAATAAAACACATACACGCCTTCTTAATTTTCTTATATGTTTTTTGACATTTTGAACTACAAAGCAACAACAAAATTCCATGTTATTTTTGTATTGTTGTATTTGTTGTAGGAATGCCACTACCTAGTAAAATAAATATACCTTGCTTGAATTTATGTTTTTATTTTATGGTTGTCAATCAAACAAATCAAAAACAACAATATACAAAGAGAAAAAAAAGGAAAATAAAGGTGATAACTTTTTTCCATATCTCTGCAATTCATTGACATATCAGGAATTTACAAGAGTTATCTAGGGTGGTGTGGATCGCAGGACATGAAAACATTCGTGGAAACGAAATGGCCGAGAATGAGCGAGGAACGGTTCGAGTCTGGATGTGGTAGACGCCCAAGGAGACATTAACATATCCTTGGCAGAAATATCTAACACGCTATGAGAAAGGTCGCTAAACGGATCGCAGATGGTCTACATTAACCACTTGCAGATTGTCTAGAATTCTTTGGCCTTCAACTGACAAGAAAAGAACAAAGGCACTACTGACCCTCAAGAAAACGTCGTTATCACTTCTTGTAGGCATTATAACGGGACACTATATGGGTGGACGTACGTACTTATGTCGGAGCGTATGGGATTCTCTCGCTGAAGAGGAGGAATCAGTTCAACACCTTCTCTGCGACTGTCCGGCTCTTCAAGAACGCAGACTTAAATTTTTGAGCCAAAGATTCTTTCAGGACCTGGACTGTCTCAGAGATGCGACACTGAACAGCCTATTAGGCTTTGTGAAACGCTCCAAATGGTTCTTACGAACCAGCGGTTTTGGAGTTCTATAGGGAATATTGGGGGCAGATAGTCGTCGCGGCATCACAATGGGCCTTATTGACCTCCGAGTGATTGCGCCTTTGTGCGGGCGCACGCTTTACCTAACCTAACCTGTCTAAGGTCCTCGGAAAATTTATTGCAACGTCAGAAAACATTTTTTTTCTAAATCAAGCAACTTTGGAGAGTAGAAACAACAAAGGAAACAAGAACTGTTACTTCAGGTATCTAGTTTTTCATTTATTTGTAGTTCTACTAAACTAAAAGTGTGTAGGTCTCGCAGCCAAAAGCAATAGCTGAAGTTGAATTTAAAAAATATTACCTCGAAATAATGGTTTCCATAAGAACATGCTAAATAAAAGCTGTACAAAATATAAACTACAGAAGAATAGTAGTTGTTTTTTGGACCCAACGAGATAATACTAGTACCAATGGGTAAATTGCCTTAAAGGACATCAAACAGAAATTAATGCCATTATTATGTGGGCTAGACATATCTTCTTTTGATAACCAATCGGGGCGTTGCGGTCCTTGTCATTTCATATAATGGATAATTCTGGATTGTTTCAAGACAGCTACTCTTCGTCAGGAACAGCGTGACCTTGTACTGTTTTCCGGGACGTAGAGGCTAGTTGAATATGAGGGGTTAGAGGAATTGGTCAAAGTGGCCATTCATTTAATGTAGCCCACACTTAACATTCCGATCTCTTATTAGTACGAAAGATAACGACACAAATATCTTGCATAGCTCCCGGGTATGTGTTACTTAAAGCTTCCTCTTTCTTCAAAAAATTTTTAGAATAAATAGAAGAGATTTAAAAATTTTTAATAGGGATTTCTCTAGACATTTCAGATAGAATTACTTTTGGAAAATAGGTCTAAAGGAATTGCCTTTATGTGTATATGCCACAATTTTTGTGAACAGGACATAGCGTTTGACACATCAAAATAAAATTCCCTTTATGTCTTTGGTATATGTTGGTCATAATCGGGAAGGGGGAGGGGTAGTTTACTTGACACCCCAAACCATGTATACCACTATTTTTGTGAACGCTCTACAGGTCATACCGTTAAACATATTAAAATAAAATCCAGTATGTGCCTGTGATATATGGAGATACATAATTGTTTTTTTTAGAATCGAATATATGTACATAATTTGAAATTTTATTACTTATGTAATGTATGTAATCTGTTTCCATGACGTAATGTTGAGTGTTTCCTGTTTCCTTTTAATTTTTCAAGATAGATTTTCCAGGGATCGCAAATAATGATTATCCATCACATTTTAAAAGAAAAAAATCATTATGTTAGGGATATGCTACATGTACAAGGAGTACACCATTGCAATCGTCTTTAAGGGGACTGTCCGTTCCGCCAATGATTTTTATTTTTTAAGTTTTATTGAAAAAAATCAAAAATAATTATTATTTTTCGAGTTGTAATTTTTCCTCAGACATCAACGATTACTTGTTGAGTTTTATTTTTCGCTTGCAAAATAAAAATTATTCTCTGAGTTTTATTTTCTGCTCAGAGAATAAAAATTATTGTCTGAGTTTTATTCTTTGCTCGCCATTTAATGATTGATGTTTAAGTTTTATTTTCTGATTGAAGAATAAAAATTACTTTCTGAGTTTTATATTTCACTTAGAAAATAATGATTATTTTCCAAGTTTTATATTTCGCTTGGAAAATAAAAATTATTTCTTGAGTTTTATTTTTTACTTAAAAATAAAAATTATTTCTTTCTTTTATTAATTTGGACATATGTAAGACTTTTTGGGAACTTTTTTACTGAAACACATATAAATAGGTTTAGCATGGCATTCTTTTGAGATAGTAAAAATATCAAACTAGTGTCTGGTACTTTTTCTTCATTTCAATATTTGGGGGATAAAAATTGCGATGTGATACTTTTTTAGGACTTTATAATTAAAATACATAGAAACTAGTTTTGTATGGCTGAGTGAAAGTATCAACACTACATACTTTTTCTTAAGTAGCCATTTTCTAGGCATACTTAACTCAAAATTATTTTTAAGTAAGGATCTTACTCTTATTCGAATTAGGTATCGTCTGGATAAGAGGCATGTAGCTTGATGCACACAGCTACATGAAATCAAAATAAAAGTAAATCTTTCAGCCGTGTGACATATTTTTTATTTGAAATTGTGAGACTAGTCGACATAAAGAACAATTTTATACAGTTTTGTTTAAACATAAGTTTTAAGCCTTATAAAATTGGATAAAAAATAAGAAAATAAGTTGGAAAAATTGAATAAGTGATAATTTAAAATAAATTTTAAATCCTATCTCAAATAACCATACTAATATTATTTCTATGTGTTTTAATTATAAAGTCCTAAAAAAAGTACCACAAGGCAATTTTTATCCCCCAAATATTGAAATGAAGAAAAAGTACCAGACACTAGTTTGATAATTTTACTATCTCAAAAGAATGCCATGCTAAACCTATTTATATGTGTTTCAGTAAAAAAGTTCCCAAAAAGTCTTACATATGTCCAAATTAATAAAAGAAAGAAATAATTTTTATTTTTAAGTAAAAAATAAAACTCAAGAAATAATTTTTATTTTCCAAGCGAAATATAAAACTTGGAAAATAATCATTATTTTCTAAATGAAATATAAAACTCAGAAAGTAATTTTTATTCTTCAATCAGAAAATAAAACTTAAACATCAATCATTAAATGGCGAGCAAAGAATAAAACTCAGACAATAATTTTTATTCTCTGAGCAGAAAATAAAACTTAGAGATTAATTTTTATTCCCAAAGCGGAAAATAAAACTTAATACATAATCGTTATGTTCTAAGCATTAAATAAAGCTCAGAGAATAATTTTTATTCTTTGAGTAGAAAATAAAACTCAAGAAATAATCATTAAAACCCAATTTTTAAAATAAAACTCATAATCATTACAATCTCTGAGATTTTCGTTTAATAAGAAACGTTTTTTTATCTTTAACTTAACATAAATCAAACAATTAATTAAAATATATTTTTTATTTTTTTATTTAATATATTCGTTGTTAAAAAATAAACAATAATCAATATATATTTTTATTAAAAAATTGTACATTTTCTTTTATAAATTAATTATGCATATAATACTTATACTTTCCTTTATGTATGTTATCAGTAATATTTATTAATATTTTAATTTTAGATTATGCTTTATTTATTTATTTTTGTATTTATTTATAACTTTTTTTTATTTTTTAATCTTTAAAATATTTTTTATTTTAAATATTTAAAGCCCTTTTATTATTTAAATAATTTAATGCTTTTTCTTTAATTTGATGTGGTTGATTAAAAAACATTAATTTATTTATTCTTTTTTTATTAGTTTTGGGGTGAATGTGAATTAAAAAAGATTCGTTCGATGATATGTGAAGAAAAATTATTGTGAATTTTACTCGAAAGGTGGAATTATTAACAATTTTAAATTTATTTTAATAAATATTTTTATAAAATCTTCCATTAACTTTTGCAAAATTTTAGATATTTCAATACAATTTAAGGTTTTTATGATCAAAAAAAGAAATTACTTTAGAAGATTAAGCGTAAAAGATAGATATTTAAAATTTTATTATTCAAAATAATTTAATGCTAATTAGAATACGTACAAATCTACAGACAAAAACGATGTCAAAAAAAACATGAGAAACTCGGATATGCCTCAGTTCATTAAGTTGAATTTTTATTGCAGACAAATTAATTGCATATCTTTAGGATGCCATATCAAAAAGAGTATAAAATTATGGTGGGTTGTTTTATTGTTTTATTTTTTGCTTTTTCTATTACATATTGTTTTCTTAAGGTTATGATTCCCTATCCTACACACATTCACTATCAATCACAAATAAGACGCAGGATTAAATGCATTAAGCTTAATGGACACTTTGTGGGCAAATAAAACGCATTTTTGATGAAAAATATCCTTTACCCCAAATGACACGGAATTATCAAATTAATTCGAACTATTTTATTACAATTAAAAAAAATAATTCTTCAGCTAGTCTTAAGTTCGATATTATGTATGTATATGTCACTTATTATTCACATAAAGAGCTATAGTGTTTGTTGCTTTTAATTATAGTACCGAAATGCTTACTCACTTCTCACTCATGTTTAAGTATGTACATTTTAGTTTTTCCTGCTTCTTTAAATTCATAGTACTCTGTTTTAATTCGGGAAAAATGTTGAGCAACATTTATTATTTCACAAGGAAAATTTGACGTTAAAAATGTAGTATCTGTCTTGCGATTTGGAAGAATTTTACGATTAGCAAAAGCTGATGTTTGAAAAATTTCACATGAAATAATACCCATTTGCTTTATTTCACAGTTTTGATAAAATGTTGCCAGAAATATTTTAATGTTTTTCCACAATAAAAACAGAGTACTACTTCTGCAACTTTTTTTCATGACTTTTTTTGACAGACAGAGCTTAAGAGTCTAGTATATATTTTATGTTTTTTCATTTATGAGTGAGAAGATTTAGTTTTTCCTTTCTATTCAAAAGTGAAGAAATGAGAAAATATATTGCTTTTCACAAAAGTGTTCATACGAGTATATGAATATTTACAATTTTGTTTATTTTTCATAAATGGAAAGATCGTAGAAAAATGTTCGAACTCAGCATTGTCATAAATATAAGTATGTATCTATATGTGTATGTATGTATATGTGTATGTATGTATATTCACGCATTTTGTAATCACCAACTGCCGGTGTATACAATAACGAAGTGTGAGAAGAGAAAAATTTCACACTCGCAAATAAAAAATCTCACAATTAAAAAAATATATAAATTATCATCATTTAAAAATGAATAATATGGATTTCTTGTTTTTGACTATTCATGTATGAATGCTACAAAAATCAAACTGGAGTGGCATACACTCAATTTTACCATACCCAATGAAAACAGATATTTTGATGGATTTATTACATAAGGTAAAAGATATTTTTATGGATACTTATACAGCTCTTTATCTCCATAAACCAAAGGCACATACTGAATTTCATTTTGATATGTCATACGGTATGACCTGTAGAGCGTTTACAAAATTTGGGAGTAAGTAAACTACACCTTGCTCCTTCCCGATTATGCCCAAAATTTATACAGCTCTTCATCTCCATAAACCACATATTGAATTTTGTGTTAATATGTCATACGGTATGACCTGTAAACCGATTATGCACAAAAATTATACAGCTCTTCATCTCTATATACCGAAGCACATACTAAATTTCATTTTGATATGTCAAACGGTATGATCTGTATAAACTCCACAAAAATAGTGGCATACACACCCACCCACAGACATCAACGCGAAAATCGAAAAAATGAATTCAGGAGACCTCAAAACATGTAAATCCCGACTTCGATTTTTTTCATGACTATATACTACGTATGGTAATGTAAATAAATCAGTCAAGTGCGAGTTAGACTCATACACGTAGGGTTCCGTACTATGGTTAGTACTATGGTTTTCATGTCTTATGAGTCACCCTTTAATTTTAAAATTATAGTCGTAATCGCGAAAATTGCATCACTGTTGCAACACCCTTTAAATTTTAGCAATTTTTGTTTTAGCGGATGTGGTAATACTCTATCTATAAAAATATACGTGCGCCTACCTATTGCGGTTCAAAAAATAAGGTAATATACGTGAAAAACATGTCACTGACGGAACACCCTTTAGATATTAGTAATTGTTACAGCGGCCGAAGTACAACATCTACTGTAAACATTTAAAGAGTAAAAAAATAAAGCTATTTACATACAAATCATTTTTCTGTCGGAACGTCCTTTAATTTTGTTATTTGCTATGGCGGCCATGGCAATTCTCTTTCTATGAATATATCGAGAGTCTACCTATTACTATTAAAAAAATGAGTTAGTATACGTGAAAAACATGTCACTGTCAGAACACCCTTTAATTTTTAGTAATTTTCATAACGGCCATGGCAACACATCTTCTATACGAATTGGAAGAGTCTACCTATTACGGTTCAAAAAACATGTCGTTATACATGCAAAAGACGTCACTGTCGGAAAACCCTTAACAATTATAAATGTTTTTATAGGGGTCATAGTAATACACCATTTGTGAAAATTTCAAGAATCTATCTATTATTGTTAAAAAATTAGTCAATGTTTACTCAAATCACGTCACTGTCGGCACAACCTTTAATTTTTACTATTTGTTATAGTGGCCATAGTAATACACCTCCTGCAAAAACTTCAAGAGTCTACCTATTATCGTTCAAACCTATGCCATATACATACAAATCACGTCATTAACGGCACACCCGTTAATTTTTAGGCTTAATGTTGTATACTTGCTTATAATGCAAACATAGTTTAAATCACTGCAAATTTTAATTGGTTGCCTCCTATAGCTCAAGAAATAAATACATAAAGGCAAATAACACATCACTTTCGGTACACCCTATAAGTGTTAGTATTTGTTGCTATAGTGGCCACAGTTATACACCTTCTGTGAAAATTTCAATAGTTTACCTATTATGGTTCAAAACCTAGGCCTTATACATGCAAATCACATCACTATCGGAACACCCTTTAATTTTTAAGTTTATTTTTTAGACTTATTTATATAGCGTACTAAGTTTTAATTACTGCTTGCATATTTTTAGTGTATTCTTCCTACAGTTAAAGAAATAAACACATTTTCGGAAATAACACCTCTCTATTGGAACACCCTACAAGTTTTAGTATTTGTTGCTATAGCGGCAATAGCTATACATCATCTGTGAAAATTTCAAGAGTCTACCTATTACGGTTCCAGAGATAAAAGGCGCTGACAGACGGACAGACATTGTAGCGAAAACAATAGGGTTACGTTTTTACACTTTGTGTACGGAACCCTAAAAACAGTTACACCCATTCGCGTGTGATCATAGACAGAAAATTTTGTGTTGTTCGTTTATGAAAAATAAATATAGCAACATAATTTGTGAGAAATATCATAATTGTTGATATTTCAATGTTCATAAATGAAAACCAATTTTTCTTTAATATTATCACCTAATTTGTAATTTAATTTATTCTTTCTTAGAGAGAATAAAACGAACTTGAACTTGACTTCAAATTTCATCTGTATGAAAACTTACATATGAAGCCTGATTTTAATCAAGTTTGATTCTTTAAGTATTTTTCTCAAACGCTAGCCAAAAAAAATTTTTGTAAAAGTTTATAAAATACAAATACATAAAGTTCTTTGTTGTTATTGTTTTTATTTGCCAATTCTCTTTAAGATTGTGTAACCAAATATATATTCTCTAAGTTTTATGGGAATGTAGAAAATTTTTAAAAAGGCATGCAGCTATGCACCACAGTGCAATACACTGTACTGTACATACATACAAACATATGTACACACATATAGATGTATGCATGTTCATATGTATTTACGAACTTTTAAAAGGTATTCTTTCCACAGTTGCCAGATTAGGGGATTTTCCCCTAGATTTAGGGGATTTTTTTCATTTAGGGGAGAATTTAGGGGTTAACATTTGTTAGGGAAAAAATTGGGGATACATATGTATATTTATAAAATATATGTACTTTAATAAAATGAAAACTTAAACACCTTTTTGTTTTGTTTTGGGGGATATTTGTTAAAATTGGGATTATATTAGGGGGTTTTTTATTTAATAAACTTGGATTTTATTTTTTGAAAATTACAGAAAAAAATTTATTTATGTAATCAAGAAAAATTATTTTAGGGGAGTTTTTTTTAAAAAAAAGCTTGATTTTAGGAGTTTTTTATTTGATTTTAGGGGAGAGAGAAATAAAAAATCTGGCAACCGTGATTCTTTCTTCATGTTTAACCTTTATCTCTATTTTGTATCAAGTAAACGTGAGCATAAAACGTCTTGTTAGACTAAAAAAATAACTGTAGTGTTTAAGAACCTGTTTTTAGTACACCTTAATATTAAACTTAGGCAAATATAAAATTTATAACAGTGTTTATAGTTACATATATATGTACATAAGTTTGTACATATTAAACGTGAGCATAAAACGTCTTGTTAGACTAACTTCATAATGTTCAATAATGAATTGGTCTCTTTTTTCTTGCACTTGATTTCATGTGTATACAAATATTGTTGTGCTCTTAAATAAAAACATACAATAGCATTTGCTCTTCTTCCAACCAATGCAATATTTGTTGTTGTTTGAAATAAAATTTCAGTAGTGAATATTTTGTTTCAATAGAGTCTCTTGATATGAAATACTGTTATAGCAGACAACATATATGTAAATGTATGATGTTAAAAGCAAGGGTTTGTACTTTGTATTTTAGTTATTTTATATTAATTCGCGCGTTGAGTGGTTGAAAATGAAAACTGTAGTAGCTTGAATTTTTTAAACTTTTATTGATGAATAAAAAAATCTAATTTAATTTTTTCTCTCAAAAATCAAAGATTTTACTCTCAAGAAAATTTAAGTAAAATGAACTACTGAACAATATGATTAATTAAATGAACTAGTGAACAATATGAAATGCTCAGCATATTTATTGCACACTTGATAAAACTGTCCGGTCAAATCAGGTGCACTGATTTTTGCACTATTTGCTCTCTTGCTCTCTGTATTTACTGTTTAGTATTCCACTACACATACAATCAATATTTGCGTTTCAAAAACATGCAATACTGTCCACTTTTTAACATCTTGCGCTCACGTTTAGTATTAAGTTAATGAAAGATTTCTGTTTTGGGTTTTTTTTTTTGGTTTGTTCTTATAAAATGTAAATTATTGTTTTGTATTTACAACCATATCAATTGGTTTTTATAATTAATAATATAATTTTTTATAAATATTATTAAACTCTATTTAAAATTAAATTAATACCAAGTTCTTTTATCAAAAACAAATAAGAAAAGCTGATAATTGATTATCACATAACTGAAAGGAATTTTAAGTTGGTTTTAATTAATATTTAATAATTTATATAACTACTAATTATTTATTATAAGTATTTTCTACAAAAAATATATTTATGTATTTAGTTCTAAATAAAGCATTAAACATTAACTGTTATTGTTGTTTATTTAATTTTCAATTTATTTACTATTTATAATAATAATAATTGATGATAGCTGTCGTCCGTTTAAAACATCCAATTATCAAATTTTCCCCTTCGCGTAGGTTTCCTTTTTGATATAATTTTCGCATATCCAATCGCATGCATCAGAAGTAAATTATCATAATGAAAGCATTTAAAGACAAATACAGAACAAATTAAAAAAAATACAAGAAAAGATAGAAAATTATATAAAATATAAAAAATAGTATTATTTAAAATTTTTTTTAAAAAAATTTGTACATTTAATAAACACATAAACTAAATTTTCTTTTTATTTGTTATTCAGAATGGTTATATTTATGTAAAGCTTAAATAAATAAATTAATTTAAAAACAAGTAACAGTGCCCTATACGGTATTGCTGACCCTTATGTACCCTTTACCAAAGTGATTTATTGTTTTCCAATTTTATTTGCTGAATTCCTAATCTATTGTAAGTCGTTGAATTTTACAATAATTATTCTAATGTTGTTGGTAATTTGTATGTAAACAATTGCCAGAACAAGTACAGCTATCGCCATGACTCACTTCACAACCTATTGTAGATTGTAAGTTGTAGTTTGTTGCAGTTTGCGATGTTAAACTTTTAACAACGTAAAACTTAAAAAAAAACAAATCACGCTTAAAAAAATATATAAAACCAGCTAAGGCCGCCATTTCGTCAGCATTTTGAAAGATATCCACACCAAATTTTAAGACTCTTACTTTTATAGTCCTTCAGATATGGCTTATATATTTACTTGATATAATGGTACCTAGAGATTAAAAATGCTTGACTATTTTCAATGCATATGTAATTACTTAACTGTTGCTTAAAAAAAGCAAAAAAAAAAACTCTTTTACTTAAGCTTGCTATGTGTCTCTTTCTGCAGCAAAGCAATCAGCAAAAAATTATTTTAAAAACGTTTACTGTTGCTTAATAGCTAAATTACACGATGACATTTTTCATGAAATCAGTTGCATGAAACCGATTTTGTGGTGGCAAGAGGTGTAGAGAGGCAAGGAAAAACAAGAAAGTTCAAAAGAGAATTGGAGAAATTTCATGAAACGATTTCATGGTGTAAGAGCCAACTTACACCATGACATTTTTCATGAAACTGGTTGCATGCAATTTTTGTTTGTTGGCAAGAGGTGTAGAGAAGCAAGCGGGGTAAATAAAATGGCATGGCATGAATTTTGAGGGGATTTTTTGACACTTGCTTTGTGCAATTTTCGTTCGTTCAGAGTTGATTTCAAAATATGAAATTGTTTGGTTTAATTATATATACATTTCGGTATCATTTTAATAATTCCTTGTACAATTTCGATATTTGCTTGTTTCATTTTTATTTATTTTGTTTTTCAGTACGAGTGCATATATTTTTTTTTTTAATTACGCATAAACAATAAAAATTACGAATATGAAATCGAAAGAAAATGTCAAAAACAAATTCAAGCCGATTGCATGAAAAATTTCATCGTAAAAATGTGCCATGAAATCCGCTGCAGCTTTAAAAGAGACATGAAAAAAATGGCATGAAAAAATGGCATCGTATAAATTCGGTCTAAGTTGTTCTTCATTTTTATTTTTGCTTTTGCTTAACTCTTTAATGTGAAGTTGTGGCTGACTACGATTGCTGTTGCTTGCTGATATTTGATTCAGTCTTTAGTTTTAGAAAATTCTTTGACAGTGAGAGATTAAAATTATGGCGCCACGTGTAAATCGAAAAAAAAAATAAATTTAGAAGATCTGCAAAATAAAAATTTCCAATATTGTTTTACAGCAACAGCAAAAGAAGAAACAAAGTTTAACTTATTGCTTCAACAACAGCAAACGTTTTCAAACAAATTGCTTTGCTGACTGCTTTGCAGCAGAAAGAAACACATAGAGAGCTTAAGCAAATGCGTTTCTTTCTCTTATTTTTTTGCATTTGCTCGCTTATAACAAAATGTTATGAGAAATTCAGTTTTTTTATTTGCTGAAAAAGATGTAAGCAAAGCAAAGATTTTAGTGCTGTTGCTATTTTTAAGCAAGCAATTTAAACCTTGATTTGAACTAACAATAATAACTCATGTCCTAAGTCTAAAATAAACAAATAAATATACTACTTAATAAGTCCAGCCAATGCCAGAGAAAAATAGTGGTTCACGATTGTTGATATCATTTACTAGTCATCCCTCTAATGTACGGCCAATAAAAGCAATCTAACCAGGTTCATAACTCAAAAAACTTATCTACAATAAACGAACTTAACATTAATATTAATTTTTGTATGTTAATAAATAGTTCGACTAATAATTTAAATATTAAAAATCGCATGGCACCTCGGATATACATATGTTTGTATGTATATGTACTCGTAAGTTTGGTTTAATACTAAATATATATCAACTAAAACATAACGTTGGGCAAAAAGAAATAATCTAAATTTGCTTTCATTGCTACTAAATGTTTGCTGAAGCCACAATAAAAAAGGTGGTAAATATTAAAGAAAAGCAAATGAATTGTGCTTTCTTTAATATTCCATCGTGTGATTAACTTTTAAGGGCCGATGTTGAATGTGAACCACACCTAAACGTTAAGTTATTTTCTGCATTTAATTTGACATTTCTCAATTTCAGACTAACTCAATTTGAACCATGGAAAGAAACACAATCGAGCAACGGTCAAGCAACGCTCGATTTTCTATCTTTTGCACGTGGTGGCCGCCAAGATCATCTGATTTGAAACCGGTGGACTTCTTTCTTTGGGGTTATTTAAAAGAAAAGGTGTACGTCGATAAGCCAGCAACAACAGCAAGAGCTAAAGGATGAGATAATTTGGCACATTAACGGCATAGAACCTCAATTATGCCTCAGCGTCATCGAAAATTTGGAGCATCGGATGGAGGTGTACTGCCGAGGTTGCGGCGGCCATTTGGCCGATATTTTATTCCATACATAATTGAACCATACCAATATTATCAGAAAAAAAAAAGAAATGACAATAATGTCCTAAATAATTTGTGTGATAATCAACAGCGGCCCTTAAAATTGAACTACCGTTTATTATCTTAGTTGTGGTTTTATCTTTCGAATAGGTCAGAAACAACCAAAATCCTTAATTATTAGCGTAGCATCGGTCTATGACGACACGCTAATCGCAGCTCCGAAGCCTTTTGACATGGCTAAGACGGCTGATAATATATTACCGATTTTATTACGCAAAAGATGGATTTATTAGTGATTAGCTGTGGGACATGGCCTGCCAACCTCCAAACACTATCCAAGTTCATATCTTCCATTTTAGGCCACAAAAGTTCGTAATCATAGCTCTGTAGCGCTCGCCGTTGACTAGAAAGGCATTTTCAACAGCATTTTCGAAAAAAATATGGGATAATAATTTTCTTTGCATGCGGTCATATTACGTTAAGTGACACCGAGGCCACTTGACATCGCCAGGACGACTGATAAAAACACGACCGATTTTAGTGCGAAAAAGATCGATTTTTTTGTGATATGTGTGACATGGTTCGCCACTCTCCAAACATTATACAAGTTCATATCTTCCATTTTAGGCCGTTGACTAAAAAGCCGTTTCCATCATCGATTTCGAAAAAATTTGGGACAATAATTTCCTGTGCCTGCTACATGAATCGGAATTGTTTTTTCTGAAAACCTGTAATATTTCTCACAACCTCTTTTTGCAATAGAAATCGGAAACTTACTTTGGCAAAAGAATGTAATAAAAGTGTAAGAGGCATTCCTTTCCATTAGATTCCAAATGTGTTATTATAAATCTTAAAATAGCAACAAAAGTCAAATGCAATGAATCATTAAAATATAATTCATGTCTTCCTGTATGTCCAATGGATCTTGATTGTATCTTTGCGTTTTCTCTTCAAAAACTATTTTTTTAAATATTTTTTTTTTGGAAAATTTAACACTATTTATTGCTTGCAGTTTCCGCGAATATTTAATTGATAAGAACCTCTTAAATTTTGAAATGGTAAATGTGCAATGACGGTACCGCGTATTCGCATTTCGAAAGAAAAAATGTTCGAAATACATTGTATAACCGATATAAATTCGTATGATCTTTCTTTACAAACGAAATACAAGGTATCGTCCCGATTAAACATTATTTTTTACGTAAAACCATTGGCGTATTAAGACATGTTTTCTAAGGGGGGCAAACCCATATTTATTGGAGAATAATATTCTGAAAATAAATATATAGAACAATTTTTCAAATTCCTGAGGGGCAACAGCAAGGCCCCAGAATGGCCTCTCTACGAACAATCCCAATCGAGACCAAAAAAACGCTTGATAAATACTATGAGACCCTGCACCAACAACTTCAATGGTTAGGATTACTGAGTTTCGTTGTGGTCGAAACAGTAAACGTGACACTTAACGTTCCGGTCTATCAAAGGGATTAGTCATAGATAGTCGATAAAATCCATGGAATATTAAGCGATACGAGAATGAAGTTGCGTTCGGTAGCTGAGGCTGTAGGCATCTCAACCCAGCGGGTGCATCCAAATTGGCGCCACAGTCGACTATAAGTGCAACCGTGTGACCAATTCAACGATGTTTAGGCTTCGAATCTTTATGTGTTTTTACGTCTGTAAATGTAACCGAGTTACAAAAAAATGTTAATTCCATATTTAGATATTGTGTTGGTAATTATAGGCGATGAGACTTTTGATTCCAAAAAGTAACTTAAGTACGTAAGTGGGTGAGCGGTCCGTATTATTATCCTCCTTAGTATGAAACAATACACGATATTTTCTCAAATCACTTTCAAAAGTATTAAGATTTTTCATTGAAAAGGAAAAGTCCTATTTTGGATAGACTTTGAAAATCTAAAATAATATGGTTCTTAAATTAAACAATATTTAGGGGTCCATGTTGTCACCACTTCGTATAGTGTTTAAAAAATATATAATTTCAGCAAAAACTACAAGATTTTTGGATAAACATTATCCCAAATATTAAATATTTGATCATACAAACTAATTCCATTATTTGTATTGGGATATCAAACGGCTTTAATTGCCGGGAACTAACGGTTTTACTACTGGTGCAAGTCTATTGTGTATAGATAAAGAAGTGACTCTTTGAAGATTTCTAACAAATAACTGATTATTTTAGACTAAACAAAAAAATTCAAAGAATTTTAATATTTTTGCAGGAAAAATTACAATTTGCATTTAAGCAAATTATCTTTATTCTCCAGAGTTCGAAAATAAGGAAAACGAAACGTTTGTTTGTAAAACAAAACAGATGCAGTAGAAAGGGTTGTGTGTTTAGTTTTGTAGATCGTACGAACAAACTGTATATTAATTTAAAATTACTCAGGTAGTAAAGAAAACAAAAAAAAAAAAAAAAAAAAAAAATAGTTTTTAAAAAAGGTTTCCTTAACGTTTGCTAAATGATCATAACGATCAAATGATAGAGAATAAATCAGAGCATTATATAAATCGTATTTTTAAGAGAAATTGGAAGATTCAATAGTAATAAGAACAAAAACAAAGTAAAAAGTAATTCAAGAAATTAAAAAAATAAAATCGGTATTCGAAACTCGAACCAACACGTTTCTTTATTTTCGCTATTGTACGCGATTGTAATAGTAAATCAAAGCAAGCAGGTGAGTTAGAAGCCAATTGCTTTATTTAAGCTCTTTGTCATTCAAAAGATATTTGTTTTGGTTTTGCTTATGTATAAAATGATTAGAAAATTTTGAAAAATTCATATTTTTGCATAAAGCCTAGTACTCTGTTCGAATGTGTAAAAAATGTAGTGCAACATTTATTATTTCACAAGGAAAATTTGACATTTAAAATGTGGTGTCTATATCGCGATTTAGAAGAATTTTACGATTTTATTGCTTTTAAATATTGTTTTATAAAATTTCCCACAAAAAAATTCACAAAAAATTTCATATGAAATAATGCCCACTTGCTTTATTTCACAGTTTAATAAAATGTTGCCAGAAACATTTCAATGTTTTTCCACAGTAAACACAGAGTACTACTTCTGCAACATTTTTTTCATGACTTTTTTATACATATTTTTTATCTATGTAGTTTGACAATATTCCGCATAAAAAATTGAACAGAGTACCAGGTTTTTTTTTGTTTTATTATTATTACCCTCAGAAAAATATATCGCATGAGTAACATTATTGTATGTCAACAAGTGTATATTAAAGTTTTATGAAAAATCATCGATATAAACTAATTGCATTATAGCAAAAATTAAAATCGATTGAATTTCATTACATCCTTGATCATCAATTTTTTTTTCACTAAAAAATAAGTTGAAATAAATAAAAGTTTTTTTTCTAATTTTTTTTAACTCAATATTTCTGAAAAAATGTACATAAATAAATAAAATAATAAACTATTGTGATATTTTGAATGATGTTTCATTTCTTTTCTTTATTTTAATATATAAAATATAAGTATATATGTTTGCCTTTGTAATTAGGTATAGTTTGCAATTTCATATTTATATTATTATTATTATTATTTTTATAATTATCAATTATTTTTATATGTCATGCTCAATATTTATTATTGCTTTAAAATTAAAAAAGGAATGTTTAGTTTATCTCTTTATACTTTATTACTTATAATTTATATATTTCACATAAAAGGGATTTAAAATCCTTTATTAGGGACATGCAAATATTTACTTAATTTCTTTGTTATTTAAAAATTGTAATTGTGTTATTAAAAAAGATCAAATGGAGTTATAAGCAAGGAAGAAGATCAGTTAACTAAAACACAATTATAATAAAATAATAAAAATTATAAAAAATACAAAAATTGCATTAAGCACAAGAACAACATGATATTTTGATAAAGAAAAAAATATATAAAAATTTTTTAAACATTAAAAACAATAAAATTAGTATATACGTTGATTTTATGCTTAGATATATGTATGTATAAAATGTTTTCCTTTACTAAGCTGTAAGTTGACAAAAAGTAAGATTAATAAAAAATAAAATTTAATTATTTATAAGTCTATTTATCTATTCAACCTAAGAAATTTAGAAACCAAGTTACAAGAATGTTTGTTGTTGAAAGCAACTGGAAAACAATTATGCCGCCTTTCTGTATCACAATCATATAAAAAGTAAGTGGATGCTTATTTTTATTTAATGTGGAGTTTGGCAGTTCACAACTAAAAATAAAAAGAAAAAGTTGTTTGTTCTATAGAAAACAATAAAAAAGTTTTCATTCTTCCTTTTTTCATTTTCCTTCAAGTCTTTAGGATCGCAAAAGAAAATTATTATTTAGCAATTTCTTTTTATTCATTGCTATTTTTCTTTACGTTTAAAATTGTATCGAGAAAGCAAAAGGACTGAAAGTACTCTATTTCTCTTTTGTCCCTCTCTCTCACAAGACTACAAAAAAAGCGTAAAGGAAAAACTTGCCTTATGTAAACACAGTCTAATTTTAGTCAGTTTCCTACAAGAGATTTGAAAGTCTTAAAGGACCAATCCAATTTAATAAGGTCGTAATGGTTTTTAATAAAAGAGCGGAACGACGAAAATTTTAATTTAAAAAAAAGTAATGTGAAAAAATAAATTTTCTTTTCTAAAAGTTTTTTTTTTTGCCAAATACAAAACAGAAGAAAAAAATTCGAAAAATATAAGAGATTTAAAGTCTTGAATGCGGGATATTAGTATGAAAAGGGGAACAAAAGTTTTAACTGGGATCGAGTTTTAAAAAGAGGGATAATTCCGTCTAAAGCGAGATGTGCGTACACGTTATATGTACCAGTGCTTTTTTTAACATTTGTAAAACAATGTGGTAAAATTCTTCCAAATCGCGAGATAGACACCAAATTTTAAATGTAAAATTTTCCTTGTGAAATAATAAATGTTGCTCTACATTGTCACAAATTCGAGCAGAGTACTTGGCTGTACTAAAGGGCATTTCACACTATAATATAAGTATTAATACTTTTGAGGAAAATGCAACCCTGACATGAGGTGTTGAAAAAGTTCAAACAGCGATTATAATACAAGTTTTAATACTTTTGAATAAAATGCAACCCTAACATTTTATTCAAAAGTATTAAAACTTGTATTATAGTGTGAAATGCCCTTTAACAATACAGCTGGAATTTGTAAAAAACTTTTTTAATGGCAGTAATGCACATGATTATGCTAATACTAGGCTTTAACAAATCGCCGTACCTGAGAGATTTACAAATCTGTCAAACTGCACTTACTCTACTACATTAGTTTAAAGGTAAAAATAGACATTAACAAATCATAAAAAAATATTTTATTTAATAATACTTTATCGTAATAATTCGTAAACTACTACTGAATTCAATAGTAAAATACATACACATATTTAAAAACACTGTTGATGTGAAACTTTTCTTATAATCAGAATTAGAGATCTAAGGAATAAAACATGATGAAACTTTAGGTTTTTTTTATTATTTTGTAAATAATAATAATTTTTCCTGTACTAAACTTAAGACAAAAGTGCACCGTAAAGAGAGTTGTGTATTAAGATTACTTTTTTTATACTCATATATAAAAAAATTATCTGAATTATTTAGTGCATGTTACTTCAAAACTCTTGCAATAATGGTTTCTAATTTTAAGTTTAAAAAAAATATATATAAAAAATTTGATAATAATAAGGAAGAATAGAAAAAATACTTTAATTGTGTTAAATCATTGAGTTCTGTTTTTATACATACAAAAAGAAAAAATACAACAAGGCTTTTTGAAACAGACTTTTTTCTTTTAAGGTTTGTTTAAGTATAAATATAAAAACTACACTGGCTTTCACTTAACATTTGGAAATACTAAGAAAAACGAATAATACACACGCACACACTCACACATCCATACAAATTAAAATGTTGTAAAATTAAAATCAAATTAGAAACTATAAAATATTAAACTAAATATAAAAATAATTTTTCTAAGCACAATAAAGAAAGAAAATATATTTAAGTGATTTTTTTTTTTAATTTAAATTTTAAATTTTTTTTCTTAAACTTGTGTAACGCACTGTGCATATTTATCCAATTCGGCACGTAAGACTTTGTTGCGTTCCGTTTCTTCCCGCAATGTGCGTACAAGTTCATCGATTGTACGCTGTTGAGCATGAACCAACATTTCCAATTTATCCACACGCGTTTCTAGTTCAGCAATTTTATAAGGACCCGTAGTAGCTGGACCACCATTATTAAGCATATGATTAGATTTGGCAACTGTGGATTGTGTAGTGCTAGTGCTGTTGTACGAATTGCTGCTAGAAGGTTCAGCTGGTGAGGCAGAATTGGTAGACGTTGCTGTACTGGCCGCCGCAGAATTTGCTTTAAGTATGTTGCGAGTAGCTGCCATTGAGGGCGAAGTACTTCGATTACGTATTGACAGACTATTGGGACGAGTTCGGACATCGTCTAATATATGGCCCGAGGAGTTGCTATTAAGGGAGGTATTATTTGTGGCCGCCAGTCCATCATTTGCAGTTTTAGCACTTAAACTTCTAGACATTGCCTCGGTTAGGGTTTTAGCTGTAGCGTTATGGCTGGTGGTGCAACTAGTACTACTGCTACTTTCTACTATCATTGATTGTTGCATAATGCTGGTAGATGAAACCGACGATGATTGCACTTTTGTCGTGGTGGCCAAAGAGGAAGAGGAGGTGGAGGCGGTGGCGGCGGTGGTATTTGTGGCTTGCACTGAACTGGTGACTTGTGAAGAAAGATTATTTGTTAATTTAACATCTTCACCATACAATTTCGAACTTCTGTCCGCCATAGCTGTGGCACCATCACCCACACTGGGTGAAGTTTTCTTTTTGACCTGTGATGCTTTCAATTCTTCCATCCAAGGTGCTTTCTTCTTTTCCCATTCTCTAGGTTTTGGTTTGGCTAATTGCTCTTCACCCGTTGAATTGTCATCGGATTTTAATTGATCATCGCCACTTTGGGTGGTATCACTGCCATTGCCATTGGTGTAAATAGAATTGTTATTGCTTTCACCAATTGCATTTATGGCTGCCGAAGGTGGTCTACGTTTTGGCGCTTTAACGCGTCCAGCGCGCATATCTGGCAGTATAGAACCGCGTTCAACACGGTCAAAGTCTGTATCTTCAACGGCAATGGTGGCTGCCCGTCTCATTATCACGCCACCACTTCCGGAATCGGCAACAGAGCTGGGCGATACTTTGCTACTGCATACGCCATCGGCGTAGTCGTGTGATGCTGCGGTGGTTAATTTGTTTTCAACATTTTTGACTTTTTGTTTAATGCCTGACAAGATGTTGCCTGAAATGTATAAATGGAAATTTAGCATTTCTTTGACACAATTTTTTATTGTTGTTATTTCCAAATATAAAAATTACAAAGGGAAATAACGAGCCATTTTTAAAGTATATGTATATGTATGTATGTATATTCATAATTGCATTACTCACCTGTTAGGCTTGTAACTGTGGTGGCTTTCTTAACAGGCACAGTTGGCTTTTTATTAAGTACTTGTGGTGGTGTCGTCTTCGTTTTCTCATCCATGTTTTCTATACTTTTGCGTAACTCGCTGGATGATGCAGAGGCGCCTATTAGAGTCGAGGTAGCTAATATAGTGTTGTTGTTACTACTTATCGATGATGTAATCGTTTTACTCTCCTGCTGCTCCTTTTGCTGCTGCATGTGTAATTGTTGTTTCTTAAGAGCCAAACGAGCTGCCACATCGGAGGCATTTGTTAAATCTAAATTTTTGTTTTCCAAAGATTTACGCTGAGCAGCTACATTGCCTGTAGGCAAACCAGTTTCCGATAGAATATCGTTTAAAGAGTCTCGTGAACCGAAACTGTCTTTACGATTCGAACTTTGGGTGGATGACGAACTACCGGATTTTTTAATCATCGACTTGACATTAGATGATGTTGAACCGGTGGTTGTTGTATTGTTGGTGGCGTTATTGGTATTGGATAATTTGGAAGTTGTCCTATGGGTTTGTTGCGGTTGTGATTGTTGCTGCTGCTGTTGCTGCAGGTCATTTAGAGGCGAAACTGTAAAATTTACAAACACACAAGGGAATAAGTGTTTTGTTGTTTCTTATTTTGATAAAAATAAACTCTTTAAAAAGCTTATAAGAGTTTTGGGTTTTTAATGCGACAATTTGTTTGGTTCTTTTCGTTTTCTTATGGTGGCTGGGTAAGAATAAAAGCAGGCAATATAATTGTTATATAATTATTTTAATAAAATTTTTACATGATATGACTTTTTCCAATGTTTATAAGGAAGGGGGTTGCAAGTAAAAACAGCAGCTAATGTAAACTATTTCTTTCAAACTAATTGAAAATTTAAAATGTTTAAAAATGCATTACACAGATTTTATTATACAAACAACCGTAAAAGCCATGGCATTCGCTGGTGTGCGGCTATCAATTATATATAATTTATCTGCTCAATTAAAATTTTAGTTATTAACATTTAAACAAAAGTAAAAATAATAATACTTTTTTCTTTAAAATTTATTTTAATGAAATATTTGATTCTATGAACTCATTGTCGGTATACGAATAAATGAACGACTTGATGGTTTGAATCACTTATTTTTTGTGGCAGTTCTATTTTTTACTGACCAGTTTCAGATTAAACAGGATTTAGATAAAATAAAAAAAGTTTACGATGTTTTTTTAAGTACTTTTAAATAATATTTTATGAAAGTAAAAAAACAAAGAAAATAAAAAACACTAAAAATTTAGGTGTTCGGTAAGCTAGTTTGTGTTTGAATATGACCACTTGCTCATGAGCTTATGAACAAACCCATTAGATGAGCTTGCTTATGCAACTGAGCACAGAACAAGCGATTGACCCTGTGCAGAGAAGTGTTGATGATGATCCAAATATGCCAATTCGTCATCGTGAGCAATAAAGAGACATGCACCACTATCGCGAATAATTCTTCCCATAAAAAAACTCCCAAATTTTCTATCGTGAATGATTCCAATAACAAATTTACTTGTATTTTGCGGTAGAAATCATTCACGATAGAAAATGTGGGAGTTTTTTCATGGCAAAAATTATTCGCGATAGGGGATGATTACTATTTTTTACAGTTATACCAAGAACGATCGAGCTCTTGGAAGCGAATATTCGACGCGTTATTGCCTGATTTATTACAAGGGTTGTGTGAAAATTGGAACTCGAGGTTAGGCCGCATAATCATATTTAATAATTATTCTTAAAATTTTTAATTTCATAAAATAATCTAATTAATAAAGCCAACTGTATGGATGTTTTATTTCAAATTTAAGTTCTCCGCCTTTATAAAAAACACCCTTAAGGTGCGGTTCACATGATCAAGCAATTCTTTCTTTCGATATGTCAAATATTTGACATATCGAAAGAACACAAATGGTATCGTCTAAATAATTTGTAACAATAATATAAATAATATGTAATGAATCTTTGAGACATTGGGAAAAAATATGGATGAAAATTTGACTTAGACTCCGATCAGGGATGTATTTTTCCAAGTGAGGACAACTTTTCAAAGGCAAATCGTGTCAAATTACACAAAAACAGCAAGACAAAGCGTAAAAAAACATCAGCCGGCATCAGTGATATTTTTGTAAACAAGGGAAAAACTCAAAACAGCTGTTTTTATTTTACTATTTTTTACTCCACACCAATCAATGGTGTAAACGAAAAAAATCGTAAGTCGTAAGATTTTTATTCGCATTTCTAAAACAATGATCGATTTTGATATTATTTTCTCTTGCAATTTATGTACGTAAAGTCGTACCGTGTAGACCACCATTTAGTTGCATATACCCCAAAACACGTAGAAAATATTTTTCAAAGAAAGGTATCTTTCAATGCAATCAAGGGCATACAAGATGCCAAAAGTAGCAATGCAATTTGTTGATATACCAGTTTTGTTTTTAGATTCGTTGAGATACATACATACATATGTATGTATATCGTTACTACTGTAGTCATCACTTAAATTAGAATTTTAAATATGCATCGTTTTGCCGTGTATGGTTGAATTGAACTGTTGACAATTGCAGTATTAATTTTTTGTTTCTGATTTTTATTGAAATGTTATTCATCATAACATTGTTGTTTATGTTTTCAATACATTTAATTATACTCAATATTTTTTAACAAGATCCAAGTGCATATATTTCATTGCATTTTTTCATTTACATGTTAATGGATTTATTATAAATTAGCTGTGCCCACACACGTTGTGCGCATCCTGACAATATTTTGTTCGATTTTGCTTTGAAAGTAATCCACACCAACTTTTAAGACTCTAACTCTTATAGTGCTTCACGTATACGTATTTACTTGATATAAAGGTAACCATCCCTGGATAAAATTTTAAAATTTATATCAAATTCTATACTTCTATAAATTATTGTAAAGCTCTGTAAAAGTAGTTTAAAATATCCCGCTTTAAAAAATAATGGGCTCTGTAAAGTATGCAGTATCCTTCAAAAATATCCCGATTTAAGTTGCGCAATTTTACTGATATGCCTTAAAGTACAGAAAAAAAGATTATACAAAATATAATTAAATTGCGGATTTGAAGATTTTTTAAAATTTTTCGTAAAAGCATATTTCTGAAACATTGTTAAAATCTAATAAAACTGTCTTATTTATTTATTCAATATTTCTGTTAATCAATTACAACACCTTATTTGATTTGTACACAATGTAAAACAAAGCTTTTATTTTAATAAATATAAATATTAAATTTTATTGCCACCATGACCCTAAATTATGTATCACCATTTCATATCGCAACACACAAAAATATATTGCTGTCAAATGTTTCAATTGTAGCCTATGATTTTAATATCAACAAAAATATTGAATAAATTAAAATATGAATCAAACAAACTGGTTGTTAGGTGGTATCAGAAAAAAATATAAATAAATAAAATTCAAACTGTGTCATTTAACACACATTTTAGCAAAGTCGTCATAATACATTTTTAAAATATAAAAACAAATATTTTTAGATTTATTTTCAGGTTTTATTTATATAATTTTTTCTAAACGCAGAACTTAATAAAACACAAACACTTTCTCTCAAATTATGTGCCACTTTTATATTTGTCGTTTTGGGAGTGAGAACACCCGAAGAAACCGTTTTAAGGCCCAATAAAAACAAGAGTAGCAGCAAACTTGACTTTAGCAATGACAACAAATTAACAAGTAACACTTAACCGGTTCAGGTGGTAATTAATTTTTTAAATAAACCTTATGGACATAAGACACACACAGAGAAGAAAACGAAATAAAGTTTTCGAAATTGCTCACTTTGAGTTTAAGTATTGATTTGTCATCGAGATGATTTAACATGCAAATTAAAATAAAAAAACGGAAAACAAACTAAAATCAGTAATAATTGCATGGAGTTTAGCTTTGAAAATAAATTAAAAAATATATATATAAAATCATACCACGTCTAATGTGGTGAACTAATGCTGTTCTAGGATATTATTTTTATATTCATGATAAAAAACCAAATGTTTATATTATAAATAAGAAAAATAATAATAAAAGACTAGCTACAACCGGTTGCTTTGCTACCTTCATCGTCATTAAATAAAAAAAGTTTTATATATACGATATAAATTTTAAAAGTAATCTTTAAATTTAACTTAAACGTTTAAAAATGGAATACCCCTTCACACCAAGTTCTAAGACTTACTATTATAGTGTTGCAGTTCTGCAAAGGTTATAATCACTTTGTATAGGGGTACACATCTCCGCCTTCTTACTGGTTTCATATAAAATTCTTTAATTGTAAATTAAAATTCATATAAAATTTCCTGTTTAATACAAATAATAGGTGCTGGCAAGTTTTAAGTTTCATTAAATTGTAAATTATACGTACTATCCCCTTCTCTTTATCTCTATTTTCATTGGAAATAAGATATTTTCTTGGGTATAAAATAACCTAGATGTTGAACGAGGTATAAAGGTATCTCTAACTAAAGGTTAATTACGGAAATCAAGTATCGATACGATCATTGATCATAGGTAACATCAAAACCTAAAATGTTCCTACTTGCTGTTTGGTACCAAAGTATTTGTTATCAAAAAAAAGTATGGAGTATCAACTTCCGACTACTTCTCTTTCTTTTCTAATATTTTTTGGCTTTGAGGTAAAGTAGTTGGTAAAAAAAATACCGATATTTTTGCATAAAACTATCAATATATATCGCCGGTATTTGTAAAACCGATATATTGATATTTATTTTATGAAATAAGACAGGTTTCGTTTAAGAAAACTACATATAAAACTATAGTATTCATGCACTTGGTTAGGTTAAGAAGCGTTGTGCCAGTAATAGCACATACAGTCGTAGACCCGGAGGGTTCATTAGGATTCCACTCCTCTTAGTCCTCGCACATCCTACAGAACTATCCTGTCCAAACCTAGAAGTAGCTTAGTTTTTGCAGGGTCAAGTCTGAGCCAAATTGCCCGGCAGACTCTGCAATTCTCCCTAACATCCTAAGACCGTTCAGTTCTCTCTACTTCTCAAACGGACAGAAGCTCATAGTAGTGGCTATTCGGTAGCTTCACCGTTTCTCTGTCTAGGTTAGTATCCTTCGACCTTATCTTGCAAGTTCGTCAGCGATTGTGTACATCACCCCCCCTCAACAGCAATCAATAACGCAGGACCAAGGACATACATATATTATATACTTGTCCGCCAGCACATCGATAGCCTTTTTGCACTCGCCTACCAGCCTTGATTTAATACTGTACTAACTTTGCAGCAAAACACCATGGCAAACTCAATGACATTCAAGTAGTTACAATCCAATAACGACAACATTTTCGAAGCACCATGTGTATAGAGTTATTGTTATAAATTTGACCTGGACATGAACAGTTATTACTGTTGCCTAAAACAAATCCGTGCAAGGGCCTTGCCATAGTTCAGAGCTAAAAATGTATTTATTTTTTTGGCACATTAAATATAGCCTGTTTCGTATACCAATATCTAATTAATATTTGGATTAAATTGCTGTCTAACTGATATATTGATATATGGATATGACGATATATACAATATACATATGAGGATAAGGCGGTAGTACACATTGTGTGGGAATGTTTAGCACTGACAAGCGTTAATCACATATAATATGGGTGTCACGGAAGACATTAGCCTTAGAAAAAATTACGAGAGACTCTGTGATGAGGAAGAAAATTTGACAGTCGACAGTCTGAAATCATTACAGTTGATAGTAAATTGACAGCGCGAAACTTAATGAACGTAAGGCAGTCGAAAATTACCAATCGGGTACCAGACATTATTCAGGACAAACGGTGTTGATAAGGAACCTATAAAGTATGTTGATCCCTACAAACACATACATATATGTCTGTATATAAACTCGTGGCGTAAATCTAATTGTGTTTTGTTTGTTCTCTTGTAAACTTAAACTATATTTGTGCTATCTGTTATTTTTAATAACTTTTCGAGCTGCTCTTCTGACAGGATCTTTCATGTGAAATGTTTTTTTTGTTTTGCTTTGCTGATATTATTAAATATTTAAGCCCATATTCATAATATATAAAACTTACTTGAAATGTATTTTAGGATAAGTTTTGCATAAAAACTTTTCTAAAATAAATTTCAAATATACATATTTGAATTATTAAAAAAAAGGGTATTAATTAGTCTTTCTGAGATGGATTTTGTGTAGTAAAACATTTTTAAATTTCCAATTGGAAGCCCTGGATAAAGTTTTTGACTCTTTCTAATTTACGTTTAATTTCTAAAGCAGATATCATTTAACTTTAAACGTTTTTATTTTTTCTTCTCTTGCTTATATCAAGTCATTTTAATCAGTTGTTATTAATTAAACACTTTAAACGAAAAGTTTTTGCAACTTAATATTCAATTACCATTAAACAAACATGTAATTTGTAAAACCCATTCATTGTTTCAAAATAAAAAAATTATGAAACAAAAGATTAAAGACACGAACTTGACAAATATTATTTTAACAACAACAATAATTCATTACAAAAATAAACGCCATTCTTTCAAGCGTAGTTTTTTTTAATTAAATAATAAATTTTCCTATTTTCTTTACTACAAAGAAAATTGATTAAATCACTCACTGTCAATTACTGCAGATGATGGTAATAAAAAAACTTAAAAAATAATTTATTTTATTAACATTAAATAAATATTTATCTGCACATTTATATTTTATTATTTTTTTCATTGCATATAAAAAAAGAAATACTTGATTTCCTCTGAAGATAACAACACATCACTCATTTATATTGATCGCTTTTGTTTTCTTTTTTATATTTCATATAAAATTCATAGTTGAAAAACGAAAAAATTTCTTTAAATTTTTTTACTTTTTACCCCGCTTTTTCTTCTACTTTCCTCAAATACATAGTAATATTTAGTACGATTTTTTTTCTTTGACACACTTGATGAACAACAAAAAAAAAAAAAAAAAAAAATAATAAAAATAAATAAAAAATATCTCACGAACATTTATTTTTTTGAATTGTTTGTTAGAAAAAGAAGAGCAGCATAGGGATGTACTTTAATGTGCAACGTAATAAGAAATAATCATAATTTACTAGTTGAACATACTACACGTTAATTGCTGGCGTTTTTAATGCTCTAATGTCTAGCATTATCAAATGTAAACTGACTTTGAGTCGTGGTCAATAAAATCTTTAGACTCGTGTGAATTTTGTTTTATTTTTGTTTAGACTTCTCTGCTTATAAACGAAGGCAAGTGTGAAGCAAAAAATAATGAAAAAATCAAAATTGTTTACTTACATAAACATACAAACACATCCATACATACATGCATATGCATGTATAAATATTACACACGTTTTATAAATAATTTTTATTTTTGTTTATTTCAAACTCATTAATATTTAACAAGCTACACTGGCTTTCTTACTCATATTAGAGAGATACACTTTAGTCTAAACACAAGTAATCTTTAAGAGAAGAACAAGCATCAACAACGAGCAACAGAGAAGGTGATATTTGTTTGGAATTTAATCAGTTAAAAAGCGTTGGAACAAACAGTGTACGAAGGTATGTTTTAATTAAACAATTAAACATATAATTTAATCGAATTCACGAACGACATCACGACCGTCTAAAGAAAGGTTAGTAAATTGTTTAATTAATTTATTTAATTATTAAATACTACAAAGCAATCACAATTATAAATAATTTTATAAAAAATATCTATACATATAATAAAATACTAACTTATTTCCGTCTGTCTGCTTTTATTTTGTGTTCGCATCACGTAAAAACTACTGGATGGCTATTAACAAAATTTTGTGATGAGGTACCTTAGCATCCTGATTCCAATATAGAATATTTTTTCCGCAAAAATATCTCATCTCCAAGAGAAAGTGGAGAGAAAGCAGTGAAAATACGCAATTTTCGGTTTAAAGATACTGAAATTTTCGGTTTAGAACTGGGATATTTAAACACGGTTGCGCACCATTTATTTTTGAAAGATCTATAAATACAATTTTATTTGTATTTTTACTTCGTGAAATTACATTGTTATTAAAATATTTTAAACACCTTTTACAGAGCTTTAGAATTAATTTTAGAATTTTATATAAATTTTAGAATTACATACAATGAAATTTATAATCAAGCTTAAGTTCGTTTTTATTCTCTCTAAGAAAGAATCAATTAAATTACATATTAGGTGATAATATTAAAGAAAAATTGGGAAAATTTAATTTTTAGACACCAGCAGGAGCGGAATGCAAATTTTCTAGACAGCCACGTCCGTCATCAACACTCTTTTATCTAATCTACTTAGGCTAGTAGAGGAATACGAGATAACTTGTATTCAATTATCAATCGTCAGTTGGTGAGAACGAAGTCTACCACTACCTTAAGCTTCCCTCTTGTTGAATATTTTTTTAATTCTTTCTTAGAGAGAATAAAAACGAACTTAAGCTTGATTATAAATTTCATTGTATGTAATACATAAACAGTTCGACTAATAATAATTAAAATTTTATAAATTTTAGAATTTTATCTAGGGATGGGTACCTTTATATAAAGAAAATACGTATCTGGATAAATTTAAACAAAATTTTGTTTTTTTTCTGCAAAAATACCTTACTTCCAAGAGATAATAAAGAGAAAAAGCGATTTAAAGGTACTGCGTCCTTTAAGCAAGAGCCCCCACGCAAACCCCTAAGGGTCTGTGAGCACATACACAATCTCAACCAGAATCTCACAAAGAGAACAAAACAAGTAAACATTTTAAATCAGTAGCATACCAGCTTTCAACAAGGTAGGTTTGTGTCACTTTGCTTATTAATATTTAGCAATCTAATGCATTTTCATTTTAACCACTTTTTTTTGGTTGGGGGCCTTTGCTTTAAGGCATTTTTTATTTTTGAAAGCAGGATATGTTAAACACGGTTGCGCAACAGATCGCGGTGTTTTAATATAATGAAAACATATTAAGTACTTACTACCAAATACCCAAATGAATAAAATTTTATTGTATTTTTAATTTGTGGAATTACAATGTTATTGAAATATTCTAAATATCTTCTACAGAGCTTTACAATAATTTTTAGAATTTTAGAATATTTAATAAATTTTAGAATCCATAACTGAAGCACTATAAAAGTAAGAGTCTTACAATTGGTGTGGAATACTTTTAAAGCAAAATCGAGCAAAATATTATCAGGACACCCACGACGTGGCGGGCAAAGCTACTTATAGATAAATTTATCGAACGTAGTAACTAAGATCTTCAAGCATTGCTAGTAAAACAAACAGAGTCTATGGTCGGAATCGAACCACCACCCTTAGACTCAGATAGACTAGCGAACTACCTACAAGTTTCTGTTAATTTCACGCAATACTGTGGGCATTTTATTTCTATTTTTTTAGATAATTTGCAAATTCACTTATTTTTTTTTTTTTTAATTAATCATTTAAGCTCTTCTGAGCCAATAAATAATATAAAAAAAAGAAAATGCAGGAAAAAAGCAGGCAGAAGTAGTTAAACTTCGAATAATATCGTACTTAAAACATATTTTTTTCATTCGTTTTGTTTTTAATTGAAAGTAAAACACTGCGTAGCACAGAGGTTTAAAAACTTTTTATTTTAGGAATTATTCGGTAGCTCATGAATCACTAAAGATATCCTAATGAACTTTCAGAAAGGCAAAACGGAAGCGTTATTAAGTGTAACTGCATACAAATCATAAGGTGTGATCCATTTCGAGTTTCACTACTTTTTTAAAGAAAAAAAAAAAAACCACAGAAAATTCAAAACTAAATGGAGAATGTTTATTATCCTTTGAAAGAACATTCTTTGGCATTTTTTTTTTTTTTTGAAGATTATGTCTATCAAATGTTGGCCGTTGCTACGTCGCAGATGGTCCATCCGTTGAGTCCAATTTTCGATGACTCGTTCGAGCATTTCGACTGGTAACTGGCGAATAACACGCGTGATGTTTTCCTCCAAGGCCTGAATTGAAGCGGGTTTGTCCGCATAAACTTTAGACTTTACATATCCCCACAGGAAAAAGTCTAACGGTGAGATATCACACGATCTTGGTGGCCAATCGACCGGCCCAAAACGTGAAATTATATGCTCACCGAAATGTTCTCTCAATAAATTCATTGATTGATGCGATGTGTGGGAGGGAATTGGCGCAGTCTTGCTGAAACCAAACGTCGCCGATATAACGAGCTTCAATTTCAGGCATCAAATAGTCGGTTATCATGGCAGGATAACGATCGCCAATAACAGTTACGTTCGCACCGGCATCATTTTTAAAGAAATATGGACCAATGATGCCACCGGCCCACAAACCACACCAAACCGTTGTTTTTTCTGGATGAAATGGCAGCTCTTAAAGTACCTCGAAATGGATCACACTTTATAAGCTTTGTAAATTGACTCATACAAAACCTTTTTCTAAAATTCGGCAAGTTGGTTCAGGCTAAAATCAACATTAAAAACATTAAATACTGTCTGAAATTACTGGCTATTAGCCGAAAGCCATGGCGTAAGAAAGAAAATTTTATTTGTTTCAGGAGTTAAATATTCGTAGTGCTTTAATATCAAGTTTTAGTCTGATTGAGAGAATATGAGAGCCAAAATTTATAAATTAAAAAATTAGAAAAAAACGATATCTCTAAACGATATAAACGTCCGTACAACAGAGTTTTTTTTTGTCAACCTGATGACTGCGTCCGATCATGAGAGAGTCTCTTGGAGGAGAAGAGTGCAATTATTTTCATATGCATTTCTTATGGCACATTGCCGGTAGCCGGATTGGACTTTTGAAGAATTTTTGATTTTTTTACTTTTTCGAAAAATTTTAATGTATGTATGCATGTATGTATGTCTGTATATATCTATGTATATGTATTTGAAATAAACTAAAAAAAAGTATGTACTTTCACATCTCAATGGGTTAAAAGAACTCTTGCATTGCAAGGGGAAAATGTAAATAAATTCCATTCTAAGTATAACATACTTTATAATTAAATCATAAAATATTGCGGTTTTTACAAAAATGTATGTATGAGTGTTAAACGAGAGCACAAAAAAGACAGAGCAGTCAGCAGTGAAGCAAGAAATTTGAAAACAAATCATGAGAGTGTAGTGTTGGCAAGTTTCATTAATTTGTTCTGCTTACTAAACTTTCTCAGTTTGAAAAGCTATAACAACCGAATTAAATAAAAAAATAACCAGAGTGATGATGTAAGAAAAGATATAGTCAAAATTAAATAACAACAACAAGGAGCTATAGATACTTCTGATAAAGAGTTAAACGTTAAAGTTTATTTAAAACCTCAATAATAAAACACGATTGAAGTTTTTGTTTCTAATTACACAATCACTGAATGAACTGAATGTTGTTACTTAGATTAGTTGGGAGGCTGGATTCAAATCTGAACTCCGTTTTATTTAATTGATTTTTATTGCTCAAATTTAAAAGCTCACCTATTTTTTTAACTTTTGTTACTTTTTAAATTGAATTTTCTGTGAGGAGAACACGTTACTTAAAACTTTACATGCCAATATTTTTTCATCGACCTCCAAGAACGAGGAAGGTTGTCAACTCGTCTGTATAACTTTTTTATGTTCTCCCTTATTTTAGAACCGATTATGAAAAAAACAATTTCAAAAGCTTTGCTTGCTTACGGAAAAAATAGAATTAGATTAGGATTTACAGGGTCTCTCCATACAACACACGTGATTTCTACTCATATTTTGAAGCATAAAGAGCATGCAACTTAAATTTTCACAAAGTGTAAAACTTCTCATAACAAAAATTAAAAAGCAAAATTCAAAAATTAAACCTTATTTTTTAATCGCTTGAAAAAAGTAACAACGGAAGAGGTTGACACAATGAGTACTTTGTTGACGGATATTAAATCAGAAAAGAAAACACGTTTTGCTCTATTAAATTAAATTATTTTGTTGTATTTTGTTTTAGTTTTGCTTCCACTCAACAAATAAATTTAATTTTGATGCTGATTTGGTACAATTTCATGATTGGGGCGCGACAATTTTAATATTGTCAGATCCCAACACAGGTATGCGGTCTTGTCTTTGAACTTTACCCAGCAAAAAGTTATTGGGTTTTGGTCAGCAGTAAAATAAAACTCATGTCTTTCAAAAGCGGTTCTCATAAGCGCAATCGGGAATGCTATAATTGTAAGACAACAGCAACAAACTGCATCCTCTCTCGCTTACGAGGACGCAGGTGTGTAAGCGAATAAGTTTTTATAAAGAATTTGAGACCTAACAAGTGGAACATAGCAAACAAAAATCATGACTTCCGGAAGCAGGTTGGAAATAGAGAGAGAAATAGACTCTCCCTTACAAACCTGCTTCCAAGTAAACGTAATTTTTTGCTGGGTAATAGTCCGACACATGAAATTAACACAGATTGTGGCCAGTTTAGCAACATGCCTTGATTTTATATTATTCTTATTATTTTTTTTTATATATATATTGTTGATATGGAAACAGATGAAAATTTTTATATAAAAAAAAACTAGTTTTAATTTTTTGTTCCTGACGTTAGTTAGACGGCCTAAACTAACAATCCCATGTATGTATCAAATTGTGAGAAAAAAACCTTAGTTTATCGAATTCGGAATTGCACTAACGTAGGTGGCAATATAGTATTTCGACATGTAGATATACATATGTACTGTCATTTTCTTATTCACAACTAATAAGTTTGACAAATAGTGTAAATTTAACAAAGCGCGCGCGTCATTGTCGTTTAAGGGCAGTCAGGCCATCCCTGTTTACTGGCGTTCGAGTAATTTTCTTCTCACTCTAGCATAGGCTGATTGATCTGGCTTGAATAACTGCATTGCGATACAGTTATTAGTGGTTGCATGAATCAGCCACGTGTGTACGTTTTATAATCGTTTATAACCTAAAATTTTAAATCTAAGGTCGTTGATTTAAAGTTAAGCACCCATTTAAACTTAAGTAACAAAAGCTAAGTTTGGGAATTCGTACTTCCTACACGTAGGTATAGGTCGGCCTACAGATCCTGAGGCAGGCGAAAAGCATCATACAAAAAACTGAATAACCTGGAAATATGTTTGCCATATTAATTTTATTTAAAGCTCAACAAAATTAATAATTTTCAATATTTAGTTTTGTTTGCTTTAATGGCTAATAACAAATAAAACTAATTTGTTTCAAAGGTAATTTTAAGTCTACCCTCCTGTTCAGCAGAAATAAACTCTGCTGATGCTAGTGTTGAATTCTCACTTAAATTCTATTTTGCAATATTCTTATTATTTGTATTTCTTTATTTTCATTGTATTTCCATTTTTAAACTTAAAAAATACGTTCTTTATTCTATTAAGTAAATATGGATATAAAAACAAATGAAAGAAAAGGAAATGAGGTAAACAATTTTGTTGTTGAACTTTTAAGTTTTGGTTTGGTTATAATTATTGTTGTTGTTTTCATTTAAGTTATTTGTTTTTATTGCTGTATTCGCATTGTGCTTTCAAAGGAAAGAGAAAAAGTAATTTTCGTAAAGTTTAAATAACATTTAGGCCCATTATTATAACTTGCCTTTAGCTAAAGTTAGGATTTTGTTAAAGCGATAAGTAGTTCTCCGTTGTAATAATGACGGTAATGATCATTGCTATAACTTGTCCTTATAGTACGTGATAGTTAAAAGTAGTTTTTAGCTTACTTTTAATAACGAAAAGCTGTTTATCGCTCCAACAAAATCCTAACTTTAGCTAAAGGCAAGTTATAATAATGGGCCTTAGAGTAAAGAAATTGTGTTTATTATAATCGCTGTTGTTGTTGTTGTAATTTGTATAAGTTAATATCAGTTGGTTAAGGTTTATTTTTTTGTTAGTTTATATTATAATCAAAGGTTCTTTATTAAGTTTATTATTAATGCCACCGAAAAATATGCTTTGTTTTTATCATTAATAAGTTTAGAGTTATTTATATTTGAATTAATAATTTCAAAAACGACGTAAGTCTCTTTTTTTAAAACTGTTTTTAAACATTTATTAAATGTTAGTAATTGAGTAGAAATCACTGAAAATATGTTTATTTCTTAAACCAGATACTTTAAAAACTTAATTTAACAAACTTACAATGCTGGTCGAGCATTTTACTTTATCGAAATATATTTAGCTGATCAGTTCCAAAGCTGAACGTAATCCAGATGAGAATAAATGAATTCAATAATAAAATAACTATCAAGTATTGTTCAATTATAAATATATAAATGATGTAAAATTATATTAATAGTGAATTATTGTTTTCTTTAGATTATATACCATTAACTCTGTTTCTTACTAAAATAACTTACAGCTGTTAAGCAAATTAGTATATCAGTAAAATAAATAATATGTATTCATTTAAAAAAATTGCGAATATGCCGTTACATTTCTTTCCATTATCATTATCAAATGCACTTACCGTTGTTGTTATGCATTTTAAATTTCGTTTTTTTAATTTTTTTCATTTCGCAGCAGCTGGTAACATTGTAAGATTTTAACATTTAATCTTACAATGTTACCAATCGAACACCCTCCGAATAATTGTTAACGCTCCCGGGTTAGACTCTAATAATAATACCAACAAAGATTTATTCATTCTCAAAGCTTAAAATTAAATTAATCGATATAGCGCTAGTTATCTTAGGAACCACTCAAACGTTCTGGCGATTAGCTTACTAGACGAAAAAAAAAAAAAAAATTAGAAAAAAGCTTAAGTATTTTAATGCTTAATAGCATATAATTAAATTCGTTGTAAGAAACCATAACCTCGTCCCACATCAACCGATTGATTAGGCGAATTTCCATAGCCATCCTAAAAGACTTACCTTATGAAAAATTCAATATTGCAATATTAATGCGAATTATTTTCGATTTTCGTATAAGGCAGTCGTGGTACACGGCAAGAAGGCTGAGCAGAATTAAAAGAAAACTTCGTCTAGTCTTTCTTTTTCGAATTGGAATGCAAGCTAATGGAACTAAGTATTTGCTTGAGAGCACATCAATCGTCTTTAACATTATAGTCGGAGATAATCACACATCGTCGTTGTCACACATCGACGACGATAATATTGTAATAGATTAAAGAAAACAATCAGAAAATTTTGATTGCAATATTATCGTTGTATAGACGGCCTCTTTATCAAGAGTTTAACATTCGCTATGTTTCAAGTGTAGTAAACCTAATGAAATTTTACAATTAATATTTAATTTTATTAGTGAAACTATTTTTTTAACATACAAATAAATCATTATTAAGTTTACCTGACAAAATTTAGTTTGCTACTAATGTTGGCACAAAAAAAAATTGCTTTCATTGCTAACTAGAAGTCGACAGAAGCAAAAACAAATATAGGCTTAAAATTAATTAATATAATAAAATAATAAATAATTAATATAGGCTTATAATTAAGTAATGCATACACTGATGTAATAATTTATCGTCAGATTAATGATACCGGAATAATGTCATCAATAACAAATGTCATTAAAAAAAGGAAAACTGACATCAATATAAGATCAAAAGTGATAATAGAATTATGTCTTATGAATTATGGTGTCGTCTATGTTATGACTGCAGTGTCATCAATTCGATGCCATAATTTGCAAATTATTATTGATAAATAGTACGTCGTACCATTAGCACTTTAATTTAAATTATATTCTTTTTTTATTTATAATTTTCATTTAATTAGAAAATTATGAAATTATATATGAAATAGTTAAATTATATTTCATTGATTATTATGACAAAAGTCACATGTAATTAAATCTGAGCGCCTTACATACAGATCCGGACAAATATATGCTATATAGTGCTGGCAATTTCTACTACTTTCAATTACTCGATACTACTCAATAATAGGGTACTTAATAGTAATCAATACTTCCGTTTACATAATAGCAAAGGAAATTTTTTGCCGTTGTCTTCAAATATTATATTCAATTTATTTCTAAGAAAACTACCCTGAAAGTATCGATTACTTATTTTATGTATTGGAACAAATACTCGATACTCTGTACCCACTACTCAATACTTTGCCAGCACTAGTGCTATAGCAGTAGGCTACTAAGCGTGTAATTGATTTTACGGCGCCATGATAAAATGGCTAACTGATGATCAAAAAAGAGGACACTTGTCATAGTACACTTAGCAATGTTGTTATTTTAATTTCAACATTTCCTTGTAATTTTTACTTTTTTAATCTAAATTGCATATTAAAATTTTTTCGCTTTAAGATTTTTTTTTTTTTTTTGCTTTTAAAAGTATGCAAATACCCATAAGAAATTATTGCACAATTTGAAATTGTTATAAAAATAGTGGTTAGTAGTACATATTGCACTTCTTATTCCTGACACACACAGACATTGTAAAACGTTTTCCTTTTTGTTTTTGTTAAATGTTTTCTACACTTCATGTTTAACTACGGTTTGTTATTGGCACAAATGTGTTTTTTTTAGTTTTTTGTCTTTGCTTAGATTAAAACCAGTCTGTTATTGTAGTATACACTTTCAGAAAAGGTTATGAACAATATCCATTTTTAAATAAACATATTATGTGGCCAAAATAAGATTTTCGTGTGCTTATTAGTGAATGGGCCAAGTGAGAGTCGGACTGACACACAAACGGTTCCGTACAATCGTACAGTATTTACTTTTACATTCAAAGTGCCAAAAATTCAGATACCTTAAATTGTCCACATTTTTCTATTAGTTTTAAGGCAGTTAATAACACTTATTTTCGTCCTCACATAAAGTTAAGCAATACAAACCAAAATACACTAAAATTTAATTCATACTGGTAATATGTATTTAAGGGCACACATCCTTATTTTATTATATAATTATCTCTTTTTATTCGCTAGTTTATATTTACATTATAGGTAGGGTAGTTGATAGTGTGCTGGTATATCATGTAGGGGTTGAGGCAATGTACCGAGTATAGAAGGTTTTCCTTACTTTGTTCAACAATTAAAACCGAATATCGATACCTTCCCGTAAGAATGTATTAAGCGACACTTTCGAAAATGACTTTTTGATGTGGAACTATACTAGAAGTTAGGCGCCACATTTTGGTCTGGGTTTCGCTGCCCTATCTATCATGGATGCAAAGGAAACTAGAGAGAAAATAAAATTGTATCAACCGCCAAATTTTCTCACTGGAATAATGTTGCTCCCTGAAATTTGTATTATGTCAAGTTTTGTATTCTGAAAATCGCTTTCCAAATATTATTTGGATTCCAAATATTATTTGTACTCTGAAAATCGCTTTAAAAATAATATTTGGAAAGCGATTTTCAAAATACGTGTTACGTTCCTTTCAATAAAATACACAAATAAATAACTAAATGAGACATATTTTCATTTCCTGAACAATTTTAGAAATGTCGCTTGATACATTCTTATGAGAAGGTATCGATATAATTGGTAGTTGTATTGTAACATTTATTAACTAAATATTATTCAATCTTGCCTCCTGCATCATCTCCTGCAGTTTGTTTTTTTTTTTAAGACAACACTACCACTGCGAAACTTTTTGCTTGTCTGAAGAAAGCACCCAGAGTCGTTGGCGGGAATCGAACCCGCAACCTCTAGATTAATAGACTAGCGCGCTACCAATCGGTGTACCGATGCACTCAAAATATTTTTAGTAGCAAATTTAAAAAAGTTTAATGACCTTTTTATCTTCATCCTAAAGGTATGCTACTTATTTGTCTGAAATAATAATTCAACATCATGATTATTCAAGCTTGTTACTTTACCATACGTAGGTATAAGTATAAGTATACGTAAGGTAAAGAGTATAGTAATCATGAAAAAAATCGAGGTCGGAATTTTGACGGATTTATACGTTTAGAGGAGTCCTGAATCCATTTTGACTATTTTCGCGATGATGTCTGTTGTGTATGCCACTATATTTGTGCAGTTATTACAGGCCATACCGTTTGACATATCAAAATGAAATTTAATATGTGCCTTTGGTATGTGGAGATGAAGAGCTGTATAGTTTTTGGGCATAATCGGGAGGGGACAAGGGGTAGTTTCCTTACCCCCAAATTTTGTGAACGCTCTACAGGTCATACCGTATGACATATTAAAACGAAATTTAGTACGTAGCTTTGGTTTATGGAGATGAAGAGCTGTATACATTTTGGGCATAATTGGGAAGGAGCAAGGGGTAGTTTATATACTCCAAAATTTTGTAAACGCTCTACAGGTCATACCGTAAGACATATCAAAATGAAATTCAGTATGTGCCTTTGGTTTATGGGTATGTAGAGCTGTATAAATTTTGGCCATAATCGGGAAGGGGCAAGAGGTAGTTTACCTAACACCCCGAATCGAAAATAATTTTTTTTTTCGAGTTGAATATACTTTGAATTTTTATTCTTTATGTAACATATCCATAAAAATATCTGTTTCCATTTGGTATGGTAAAGTTGAGTGTAGGCCACCAGTTTTATTTTTTTTTTACATTAATTATATTTTTTAAATTCCTTAATTGTGCCATAGTAATATACCCACGGCTGCCAGATTTGACGATTTATCGTCATTTTGACGATTTTATTCCAAAAAATTTAAAAAACCGATTTGACGATTTTTTCTTAAAAAGTGACGATTTTTTTCAATAGCAAAAATAACTCGCAAACATTTTACCAATAGTATTTATGGTGCCATTCAAACTCAAGAGCAGTTTTATACATTTTAAATTTCAAATTTAATTTAATGCATTAAACATATAGAAAACATCAGGCTACCTTATACAGACTGTTAGAAATAAAATGCACACATTTATAGTGAAACGATTATTTTAAAGTCATCAAAGCTACACGACCACCGTTGTGGCTGTAGTCAAATTAGTGTAATTTCTATTTTTGCATGTGACTATTTTATTTATTTCCACAAAAGAAAAGGTCACAAAATTAAAAATTCATTTACATGCCAAAGGTTTTGAAGAAATATTTATTATTTTTTGAAAAAGTTATTTTATAGGAGTAAAATAAGTATTTCTACAACAATGTCAGAGTTTACGAAGTAGCGGTCGTATTCAATATAATTAAATAGCTGACTACACTACGACAATTGAGCCAACGGAATTTGTAGTCATGAAGCCGCTGTCTTCTATGTGTTTAAAGCATAAGAAAATGTTTTGATTTCAGTATACATTAAATATGAATGTCTAAGTTTTTAAAAAAAAATTTTAAACAAAAAATAGTTAAATAAATACTATCTTAGTTGTCCGATTTCTTTGACGATTTTTAGGGCTAAAAAGACGATTTTTTAATCGGGAAATTGACGATTTTTTTTAAATTCTGTGAAAAATCAAGTGTCTATCTATCTCTTCATTCAGCATATTTAGAACCGTGCAAAAGTATGAATTGTCGTTTTTATCGCATTATTTTTTCTTGAATTAAAATATCACATTTAAAAAAATTCCGAAAATTTAATTCAGTAAAAAAATCTATTTATTTTGCGTGTAAGTGCAATACTCTATAGCACCATGTTCCAAAAAAAAATTACCAGTGAATTAAAACCAAAATTCGTAGAAATGGTACAACTATTTGTGGATAAAGTTTTTTGGGAATTTTGGTTTGTTAAATAATGTTATTTAACATTTTCTTTTGTTTAAATTATGTTTATTTTTTATGCAACATTTTAGTCTTTTATTCCTTCCATGATGAGTCTAAAATGTAGTCTTTTCTTGTGCTTAATTTTGCTATTGAAATGTCAACTTACTTGTATGAACTGGTCTCCATATTTTTTTTTATTTGTTCAGCAGAAAACATGTTTTCGGCATTAAAAATAAAAACGAAAAAGAAAATGGAAAAATATATATTTCCGTGTGGCAGCATTATTATCACGTTTTAAGAAAATATTTGTTTATTTTGTATAAAATATGATGACTTTCTTATTTTGGTTTAGTTGTGTGAGTGTGTGTTAAAAAAAACGGAAGGTACAATTTGAAGAAAAAATAATTCGAAAGATTTATTATGGCTTCCTGTTAAAATCGTGCTTGAATCTTTACCGAAATTATATAATTTAATTTAATTCAATTTGTTTATCATTATTAAATATCAGAACGGCGGCTCGTGTAGAAAAAGATGAAGTGTGTTTTGGATAAAGTAGTTCTCGACACATATTGCAGCCATTTAAGATGTAAAACTAAAATATATACACTTCTACCCTTTGTGGATTTAAAAACATTTTAAACACATGTACTTCAAATGTTAGAGTTGTGTAGTTTATGAACGACCTAGTTCAGTTGAACTAATCATCACATATCAGTTTCTTAAAACAGTTCAGCTGCTTAGTTCAATTCAGCTCATTAGTTCACTTCAGCTCTCTAGTTCAGTCTTTTTTATTTTACTTCAGGTCATTAGTTCATTTTCCTTTTTAGTTCAGGTATAAGAGTAAGAGGAGCCTCGATTACTTGTTAGAATGCCTGTTTTTAAGTTATATTATTCTAGCGATGATGATTTATTATAAATGATAATCCTTAAACTATTTTGGAAATCTGTCCAAATAATTCTTAGAAATGATAATAGTATAAACTATTATAAACTAAGCGTTAAAAAGTAACCACGTTGCTTTGTCTACAACGTCTGCCCGTCTGTTAGCATCTTCTACCTCTGGAACCTTATAAGGGAGACTTGAAATTTTTACCCTATTTTTCGAACCGTAGTTGGCAGACACTTTAAATTTACAAAGAATGTACACTTTAAATTTAAAGAATGTACATATTTTTGAAGTAATGTAATGACCCTATGTGTGTGAGTATGACTTGCTCTTTATAATAGGTGCTATCCCGTACTCAACATTGGGAGCCCGCGGGATCCCAATTATACCGAAAACTTTTCCCATACTGCAAGATTGGGTAAAAGTGAGAGAAAGTATTCTTCTTCTTCTTTCACGAAACAGCACAAACTTTTTCTTCGGGTTGATTCAAGGCATATTAATCAGGTAGCCTCAATACTGAGGGGAAATATTAAGGCGAAAATAATAATTTTTTTTATATGTATTTTGACAGTTAAACTTACAATTTTTCCCCTTAAATGGAAGTTGAACTATCAAACTCCATATAAAAAAAAATTAAAAAAATTGCGTTACCTGACGAATGTGCCTTGGGTTGATTGTGAAAATACAAAACAGTCAAATGTTTGAAAATAAACAAACAAAATTAAAAAATATACATACATACATATGTTTTTATGCTCACAAAAACTATTATTTAAAAGTTTTTTCATAAAAGATTAGAATAAAAAAAATGTCATGTATACAAAATATTTGTGTTTTTAATTGTTGTTATGTGCGAATGCATGCAAAACACTTTGACATTACTTTTTGGGATATAAAGTTGGTTTTTAGTGTTCACGTACTTTTGGGCATTTTTGTCTCTAAAGGCCGGGGCACATAGAATCCGTCATACGTCGTCTTTTTCAACGTACAAGAAAGTTGAAATACAGATTTTCTAATGAGTGTTGTCACAATCAGAACATCTCCGTTAACGCAAAGTACGAAAGTTGGGCAACTTTAACTTTTGACGTACGTTGTAAGCTCAACTCACTAAAAATTGAAAGCTTTCTCTCAAAATTAAATTTTTGTGTTGAGTGGAAGCAAAAATACAACAAAATAATTTAATTTAATAGAGTAAAATGGAGAAAAAAGTTTTTCTCGTGGTTTCTTTTCTGATTAAATATCCGTCAACAAAGTACTCATTGTTTCAACCCCTTCCGTAATCAAATCAAAGTAATGATTTCAATTGAAAGCTTTAAAGTATAACGTATGACGGATTGCCCCGGCCTTAAGAGTTTATTTTTATTTTCTATTATTTTACCGAACTTTTCCAAAAAAAGTACGGGATCGCACCTAATATAAAAATATTTTTAGTGTTACCAGATTTTAATAAGATGTTCAAAAACCTAACGAATGTCAAACACAAAATAAAATTAGAAAAAAGAAACTTTTACCTATAAAATATAATGACTTTAGAAATAATAAAATTTATTCTAAAAATAATATGTTTAAAGCAGATTATTTCATTTAACAGATTATTTCTTATATTTTCACGAGCCGAATATTGAAAGCAGCTTCTGTAATTCATTTTATTTCTAATGCCATATTGCGCCTTAAAGCCATTTTCACACTATTATACTGAGTATTAAGACTTGTCAAAAACTTAAATCCAATGAGAAAGTGTGATAGTGTGAAAGCAATATGTTATCAAAATGTGAAATAATACGGAAAGAAATTCGACATCCCATAATACCAAAACATTTTTAAGAAATTTTCTAAACGATAACATTTCTCATTTTTTTAGGGTTGTGGTTTTCTAAAGCCAAGAACTAATCTGAGCTGAGTAAGTCGCAGCCGATAGTTTGGCGCCATCGATGATATTTTTTCATTGTTCTGCACCAGCCTTAAATTGAAATCAGTCTTATCGCCTACGTATGTACTTTGCTTTTGCCATGTCTAGAAATTGTTGATTTTTTTTTTTTATTAACCGAAAACGGCCTAACAAACTTAAGATCCGGCACCTTTGTTGTCCAGAAGAAATTGTTCATCCACTGCTGTTCAATATCTCGTCTCGGCTTATTCCTTTTTTACATTTTTCATTTTATTTGCAGGGTGATTATGTGAAAAGCGAAGCGTTATGTTACTCATTGTCATTTGATTTCTTTTTTAAAAAATCCAATGAAAATATTAATACTCAATATGTATTATAGTGTGAAACGGGCTTAAGTACTATCCACACAAAGGTTGTATTATATTTCATGTATGTAAAAATTAAAGCAAAACTTGCCGAACAAGTTTTGTAAGCTATTATAAGCGTTTCAACTGGTCGAAAGTATATATTCAAAGTAACAGCATTGAAGCTGAAGTTTCCCATGCCAGTATCTTGGGACCGACTTAAGGCCGGGGCACATAGAATCCGTCATACGTCGTCTTTTTCAACGTACAAGAAAGTTGAAATACAGCTTTTCTAATGAGTTTTGTATAAAAAAAACACACGTTCTCTTCAACAGGCCTCACAGATCTTTCTAAAACAGAACATTCTAGACGGTATGACAGTATTGTTTTAAACGTCTAGGAGATCAGTTATCATGTACGTAAGAGGCCATCTTCACTAGCCAAAATATTGTACGTCTCCGTCAACGAAAAGTACGTTGAAAGCTATAAATTGGTTTCTCTCTCTCAAAATTAAATTTTTGTGTTGAATGGAAGCAAAAATAAAACAAAATAATTTAATTTAATAGAGTAAAATAGAGAAAAAAGCTTTTCCCGTGTTTTCTTTTCTGATTTAATATGCGTCAAGAAGGCACTTATTGTGTCAACAATTTCCGTTGGTACTTTGATTTCAGTTGAGTATACGTTAAAGTATAACGTATAACGGATTCTATGTGCACCGGCCTTTACAATCGTTATTTTATTTGTGCATTCCGTATCGCGTCCACACAGTGGTTTAAGGATTGGAAAATAAACGTTTATAAACAAAAATGTACTTTCATAACATTCACGCAGAGATTGTACTCTTCTATTTGAATAAATTATAGCTAAAGCAAAGTTGACACATATAAAGTTGAATGCTTCAAATATAAATAGTCTTGTTCCCAGAAAATCTACTTTCAGCTTGTGTTGCAATATTTAATTTTTTAATTCGATTCTAAAACTAAAATTATTGCAGGGGAGTGATTCGGTTATGAACAGCTGACTCAGCTTCAAAATTTTTAAAAGCCGCGAAAATAAAAGCATTCACAAAGATCTAAATGTGTCTATTACAAAATAAAAAGGTTTTATTTCAACATTTACCATTCAACCACTATTATTTATACTTTTACTATTAATATATTTTAACTTTTTTTTCATTATGATCAAGTCTTTGAAAATAGTAATGGTGTGTGTGTTGGAGGGATATATGGTAATAAATCAATCATATCTGTCAATTTTTCGAATGTGATGGATCTGGAATAATGATATAAACGTGTTAGTATTATATTTCCAAAGTTTTGTGGTCTTCCCCGTGGGGGAAATCAATTTAGTGATTTATAATTCACATTCTCACTAAATGAAGTTTTATAGGACTTTGTATAAGGTTTGCTTTTTAAAACCCTTATCCAACATATATAATTCAATAATAATTCAATAATTTACTTCTTCACCATTGTAATATTTTTCTCTTCTTAGAATTGCAGCTTCTAAGGGTTTTGTATTTATTACATTGTTTAGACTTACATCATTTTTAAAGAAAACGGCTCATATATTAAATTTTCTTCAAAAATAAAATAAAAAACTTAGTAATATGTATAAACGAAAATTAAGTCAAATCAGCGGATAAATTACTCACATTAACTTCGTTCAGGGATGTAAATTTAACTAATTTTATGGGTTGTTTTTCTTAGAATATCTTTCTAATGTTTTAAAAAAATTTTTGTTAATTTAACAGAATTTTATTTGAATTTTTATAGGTTTCTTTAAGCTTTATTTGAAATATGGTTTTAACTAAAGAAATTCTGTTAATTTGAATAAAATTTATTTATACGAATAAATCGTATATAGATTTGAATAAAAATTAAGTTGATTTAACTATTTTTGTCGCTAAGGTTTAACTTATTTTTATTCGTTGATATTACCTACGAAATTTGATTCAGTGCACGAACAGTTGTTTAATAAAACTCAATAAATATAAATACAAAATATAGATAAAATCGCTATATAGACCATAATTTACTAAAATGACATTAGTTTTTAACAAAGACCGTTTTTTTTTGCAGCCAACACAAACTAACGCAATAGCAAAGTGGTGAAGACGCGCTTTTTGGGTTTGATACATAAATTTTGTATATTCGAATTTTCGACAGATAGACAAAGCTTAACTCGTTGATTTAGACTGATTTAGTTTGAAGACCCTTTATTCTGAAAGTAAGTTTTAAATATTTATCATTTTTGTTTGGGAATTTTTAAAAGTTTTTGGGAATAATGGAATCTAAATTAATAAATGTTTGTTATTTAATTTTTATGAGAATATTTCATTAAAGAATATTAAAGCTAAAAAATTCGAGCAATAACAAAAATTGTCAATAGTTAAAATATAATTATTAATTGTTGTAGCGATAAAATATATTTAAAATGTTTAGGGTTATTGCTATGATGAGATGAAATTTAGGGAATCTGCAAGTCACAAAATACATACTATGTGTGTGTGAATGAGTTTTTATGAAAACAGAAACTAGTACCAAAGCTCAGCTTCAAAGTAAACTACATCAATTGAAGTTTTGAAATCATTTTTTTTGCGAACCGATAACTAAGGGGCAAAATAATGCTATATATTAACAACATTAACAACAAAATTAATGCTTTTATATAAATATTGAATTCAAATTATAAACACCTAAAACAAATGTATTACATTAAACATGTTAAAGCTATGTTTTATTCTATTAATTTGATTGAATTTGTGTTACATACAAAAGTTATTAAAAAAGTTGGCCATTCGAGTACCAAACATTTCAATTGAGGCCTTTTCCAAACTGAATTCTGTAAAAAGTGAATTGTGTACTTATAAATATGAAAACTATTGTATTAATTTTAAGTATTCAAATTATTAAAAAAAAACGAACTAAAAAGGTGGACATTTTTAATTAAAAATAGTTATAAAAATCAATAATTAAAACAGAACTAAATAAATGAATATAATAAAATGACATGAAAACAATTCAATGGAACCCTTCATCATAATATGGTTTTCCGCAATACGGTCCTTTTTAACACGAAAAAAGATTTTTATTTATATTATTTCAAGAATAATAGAAACCATGAGCAAGATTTCCGTTAGATGATGTAGTTTTTCCATTGGCAACCCAAGTTTTAAATCAATAAATTGCTTTATATAATTTCGCGCAAAAAACATGTAATTGACAACCCTGGAATACAGTTCGTCCAACATGCTCAAGTAATTTTAATATTATTTGCGGGATGGCCTTGTGTTTATCATTCTTATGTGTAGTGGAAATTAGAAATAAATCTTCAGCCGCTCAATAAAAAATTGAAATACATCTTTTCCGGGATATTTTTGCAGTTCTTGTAAAAATTAAATAAATACTAAACTTCTCTTCTTTTAAACCAGCGCTTTCGACTCATTCCACGTTTCACATATGACCTTTTTGGATTGAATCTACCGCGTTATAGGAGGGTTACCTGTTTTTACAACAACACTCACTTTTGCTGCCCGCCCTATCTATCGATTTTTCATAAATTGTTGTCTTCAACATTTTATTTATTGTCTCATTTACATGAAGGCTAATAACTTATCAGTTTTTATTGTCCATAGTTCTTAATACATATCGATCCAACAAATACATAATTGATACAATTAGGCAGAATGAAAAGTGAATACGTACAGTTTGTGGCAACAGTTTTTAAACTTAGATGTTTTTACAAGCCTAGTTAAAGTTTATAAATTTATTTTTATAATAATATTTAAATTTTAATACAAAAAAAAAGCGAATGGTTTAGAGGATTTTTGTACGATCATATTTTTGCACATTTTTTAAATCAAGTTATAGTTTGTTTAAAGAACATAAATCTTATAGCCAACATATATGTATGTATATATTTCTTGCAGTTACAAATTGAAAGAAACACAATAGGTTTTTAACTTCTAAATCATATTTTTATCGTAACCTCAGCATACCAGCCATGTGTTGAGGTTAGCATCAGTGTTCAAAAAGCTACTATGATTTTATCAAAAGCACAAAAAATGGCTAAAATCAGAATGCAATAGCTAGCCCATACTATACTGAAATTAGCGTACAATTTACAAAAGCAGAAGCAATATAACCACAACGTACCTTTTTTTTTAATGTTGACTATTTAAAGATCACCAGTTGTTGTAATTTAAAATTAAACAAAAGCAATAGCAGACATTTGTATAGCCTAGAAAAACATCTAGGTTAAAAGCAAGAGCTCAAGTAAAATAGTTAATAAAAACGTAAACGGTGTCATTAGGAAAACGAACATAAGCTTGTAGCTCACAATCAGGGCCAAATAGCCACAGGAATAGTATAATCACATGACTTGAACCCACTCTAAATAGAATTAACAGGTTATAATAAATAGCAATATACGTTAGCGTTTACACAAATAAATTTATTCTCAAATATATTATGAAATCTAATTAGCTAAATATCGCTGTATTTTTTTTAAATTAAATTTAAACGACACCTTTACGTTGCGCAGATGAAATAAATGAAAAATAAAAAAAAATTGTCAAATCAAGTAATTAAACCTGTTTTGAAATTTTTAAACCAGACTTTCTTGTTCATACAAGGAGCATAGGGCTGAATAAATTATATGGAAAAAAATCCTCTTAATGGAAATTCTAAAAACTTTGTGGGATTGACATTTTTTAATCATAATATATGTATTTAAAAATATTTTTCCTTTTACAGATGTTTAAATTATTAAAAAATCTAGATATTTTCAAAACCAGATACAATTGATTTAATAATATATTTGTTCCAACAAATCGATTATAAAAGCAAAAGAATTTGAAAGAATTATTTTCTTAAAGTTTTTCAGCCTTCTTTTAAAACATGATGTTTTTAAACACAAGGTAGCTCCTTAGCAGTTATTTTATTAAATCCCTGTGTTATACGATTTATTAGATATTACAAATATATGGGGTACTAAGATTTTATAGGGTGCCTCGGTCGGCTAGTACGTAGTTTGCTAGTCCATCCTCAGTCCGCGGTTGTGGGTTCGATTTCCACCATAGACTCTAGAATTTTTCGCAATAAGTTGGCAGGTAGTTCAAGAAGGAATTTGGATATAATCTGAGTGCCTACAAATGGTTAACTGCGTTAGTAACAGGTCGGTTACTGCGTAATTCGATTCGAAAGCTAAAATTTTTCGAAAGCAATTTCCGAATCGAAAGCTTAATCGTACTGCGTAACTCGTTCGAAACGATGACAGAGTTGTATTGTTAAACAAATGGAAAATTATGATGAAAAGTTGGTAGCACTGCAACTTAATTGTCAATCTTGGTGAAAATAACCCAAAACAAAAAGCAGTTAAAAAAGAAAGTTTAAATATTCTACTTTTGTAATTATTTTTTAATAATGGATTTAATAATGGATTGTGTTTCGTTGTGGATTAAAATTCATTAATTAATTAAATTTAATTCCAGAAAGAGTTCAAAGCAAAATAGTAAGGGTCCCATCAAATATCATTAATCTTAATGATAAAAGGGAAGAGACCATAAATATTTTCTAAATTATATTAACAATATGAATGATTTAGTTTTGTAAAATCTTCTTTCAGTAAGGATTCAATTACGTATATACTTAATACCATAGAAAGTGAATTAAAAAGGTCACAAAAATCCGCTGCTATTCACCTACGTTAAATATGGCAGTCACACTACAATGCTTGCAATGCTGCTTCATATTAAGTGATTTATTCCTAGGATCTGGAACATTAGGATGACCTTTGCTAACTCTGAATGCTTAGACATGAATTGAACCATTTCTTTATACTATTTTTTATTTTTATAAGATTTTTTCTGAATATTTCTTTAAATAACAATTCTTTAGGCTTAAGTTCTTTATTATAAAGAAAGAAATAATAGATATCAACAGAATGTAATGCATAATAAAGAACTTAACCCTGAATAATTATTAATTCATTAATAAAAAATAGTTCAAATAAAATTAAATTTACATTAAACATTAAAATAATTGTATTAACACCAACATTATTAAGTTTAATTTATGTATTATACACTTTTATTTATTTTGAAACGTTAAAATACTTGATTTTTTACTTTTATTTCAATTTGTCACTAGCAAAATAGCTTTCGAACAATTTCCTAATGCTTTTTGCGTAACTGATGCTTGTTTTCGTACTACAGAGTTGACCTTTCGAAAGGGATTTTTGTTTTTCGTAATACAGAGTTGCTCTTTAGATAGGGATTTTTATTTTTCGTTAGAGCAAAAAATATTTCTCACTTTCGTAACAGTTTATACGAAAATCGTAATACACAGTACGAATTGTTCGAACTCGTACATTTTTTCTTTCGAATCGAATTACGCAGTAACCCCCCAGGTCACGGACTCTCAACTATTATTTCGCCAAGCTAAACAACGAGGTAAGACGATACATGCAGACTGTGCCTGGAAAAAGGCTAACATATTAAATGGAGACACTGTGGAGACCTTAGCCTTAAGCAAATGTTAGCAATTACCATAGATTCTGTGATGAGGAAGAATTCGAAATGTATCAGTCGCAAGTCTGAGATCACTACAGTCGAGAGTAGATGGCTAGTGACATCACGAGCCGTAATGAAAGGTATTCGTAATGACACTCACTTTTTTCATCATTTTAAAATTTTGGGGAACAGTACAATTATATTGTAAAAGGATATTTTTACAAGAGTGAAGAGTTCAGATATATTTAAACAATCTCCAAACGTCAAAATTTCTATACATTTTATTGATAAAAAGTTTAAAAATTACATTTCAAGCTTAAATTATTACAGTGATGGTAATTCATTATTACATTCGAGTATAGCGATTTTTTATTGTACTTTTTCAAATTGGCGTTTTTTTTGCGGAATGAAATGATACACCATTAAAAGAAAACAAAAATAAAAACAGTTTTGTGTTCACTTTGTATAATTTTCTTCCTCTATCATTAGCTATTTAACTCTTTCAATCTTCCATTAAGAAGAGACGAATAAAAGTAAGTGCTATTACGACTTTAATTTCCAGTCGGATTTCAGAAATTATTGAGGAACGAAGGGGGTCGAAAAGGGACCCATGAAGTTAGTTGTTTGCTTCGTATTCACCCTACAAGATAATAAAACGACTTGAGACTCACCCTGCATTTTTCTGACAATGTTATTAAATTCTTTCACATTATTTACTAAAAATTAAAAGTGCTATCAACTTAGTGCATTAATACAAAAATTCATTAATACAAAAACTCAATTGAAAAATGTAATTTTCTAAACTACATGTATGAGAAATTCCTACTGGTTTGAGTTGTATGTTAATAATTTCGTTTACTAAAACAAATAAATAGCTTATAGCATGTAGTGCACTTGAAATTTTAAATCCAGTAAATTGTTAACGGGCTAAAGTACACGTTGAATGTGATAACTTGGTCATTGTTCATGAAAACATATACTATGTATATGCTAGTTAAATAGTTGAAAGCAATCACAAAGAATTCAATTTATTTACAATTGAAAATGCACAACACGTGTTTATATATTACAAAATTTTTTGTTAAGGTTGGTTAAATTTCGTATCAATTTATTTCGTTATCTGTTTTTTTTTTTGCTCTTGTCTTGATAAAGATGAACTATGAATAATAAAAGAAAGCAGTTCGTACATATATATGTATGACTCAAAAAAGGTTAAAAAATAAAAAATGGAACGAACAGCTTTTATAAACAAAAATTAAATTTAGAGAATAGAATTCAAAGAAAATAAAGTAACAACACTATGCAACACCAAAAAAACCTGAAAGTAACCACTATACTTTTTTTATATTATGCTATTCGTAGTTAGCCATAACAAAGCCGTATTTCACTGTTTGCCCAAAATAAAATCATCGGGAAACCATTAACTACATTTCAAAAAAGCCAAAATATTTTTTTTTTGTATTAAAAATTGTCAAAAATGAATAAAAGTTCTATTAGAAGCTTAACACAAACAATTTAACTTTATTAGAATCACAAAAACATACACGCCTTTTTCCTACTTCCCTTCTACAAGGGGTTACTACGAAACTTTATATTCAATGAATATTTTTAAAATATTTTAAATTGAATTTATGACTTTTGGATATTTTTTATTGTCGTATTTCGTCAGGAAGATAGACTCTTTACATATAATCTATATTGTTGCTTGTAACTAGCTAAAGTTTTTTTGGGTTTCGTTGGACTGCCTGCTCCTGCGTCTGCCTTGCGGATTTAATTTCGGCATGGCATGGCATATTTCCTTAAAAACAATTTTCGTAGTGTGTGTTTCAGCCAGGAGTACTTTCGTCGTTTTATTTGAATATTTATATTTTTTTCTTTTGTTCCAGATGTTCTTCATTGCTGATTGTTCGTGACCACCATATTCTTAGTATATTTCTCAGTCATCGAATTGTAAAAGATTGAAATTTTCTTATAATTTCGTTAGTAGCGAGCCATGTTACACCCCGGGGGCACTAATTGTCATTGCGGTTCATTCTCAAAGCTTTGACGCAGTGCTATCGGGGTAAATGGGGCACCAGATGGCAGGGTTACTTGAACCTTAATCTGGAAGAACCCCACCCTAATCCACGGTGGAACAGCATACGCCAGGGATGCGTGGCCAGGAGGGCCGTTAGTATGCGAACTCTGGATACAAGTCGATCTCCAGTTTCAATGTAGACTTACCCATGCATAACAGGTTAATCTCTAAATGTTCTCCATTGGCGTTGAACCGTAATATTTCGATTGGGATGGACAAGGAAGCCTCATTAGAGGTGGAGTGGTTAGTCCCTTTAGGAACTCCGGTTGCCACTGGCCAGGGGAGGATATCGAAATAGAATGACAAAGAAACCTCGCAAGGGGTGGACTGGTCAGTCTATGAAGATACTCCTGCGGCTATGGAGGTAAATGTGGATGAATTGGACGCACCTGACACTGTGGGCTTAGGCAAATCCTTTTCGGAAGCAGACACCTCAAAACATTCCTTCAACGTCGAGTCGGAGTCTCTACAGCTCATGCCTAAAAGTGAGAGGCAGAAGAGGAGGCGGGGAAAGGCTGAGACGGTAGCGCACATTGTGTGTGAATGTCTAGCACTGGCTAGTATAAGACTCAGAACCACTGAACAAATGCTAGCAGTTACTAGAGACTGCGTGATGAGAAAGAAGGCCGATAGTTACCAGTCGACAGTCTGAAATCACTAAAGTCAAGATTAATTGCTGGTTGTAGCACATGACTCAATGTAAGTAGGTTGCCGTAAATTACATTTCGGTTACCTGTAATCATAGAGGACGGAAGGGGGTCGAAAAGGGACCCATTATGGAAGTGGTCTGATTCGATATTCCCCCTACATTACATACATACGAGCCATGTTTCCGAGCCGAGGAGTAGCACTGATTTTGAAGCATGCGTTATAGACGATTATTCGATTTCCAGATGTTTTTAAGTTTATGGAAGGTAATTGTGACCTTAATTTTCTATGACTTCTATAGTTCCTCCATGTGATATCATCACGCTACCCAAATAGCTGAATTTTTCAACGTTTTCAATCGGTGTACCGTTTATATTAAAATCCCCCGCTTCTGTACATTCGTCTAAAACCAATTCGTCTTGCTTATGTTGATTCGAAGGCCGATTTTGGCATTGGTTGAAACGAGGTCGATCTATAGATCTAGAACTGATGCACTCCCCATATAATTCCCTTCCTTGTTGCTGTTATATTGTCTAATATAACATCTACTGTGATAGTAAAAAGCCAAGGTGATATTATGCATCCTTGATTTACCCCAATAGTTGTTCTGAAAGACTCACTTGAGTTGCCTTTATGTATAACTCTTTATATTTGATTTTGATAAGGTCGATTATTTCCTATGCGATTTCCCTGCTTTTCATATCCGCTGTCACTGTGAATGGAATCGAAAGCTTTCTCGAAGTGGTTGAAGTTCACGTACAGAGACGAGTTTAACTCGTTGCATTGTCCCGCAATTAGTCTAAGGCTGCTAACCAGCTAAAACCAGCTTGTTCTTTTCATTGTTGGTAGTGTATAGGGGTTATGATACGGTTTAACAAAACCTTGTTGAAAATTCTACTAATAGCTGGGGTCAGCTCAATTTTTCGCCAATTTGAGCACTCCATCTGATTACATGTTTTTTTGGATCTGGAGACGATTTGTAGAAGCTATCTGGTAGGTTATCTATTCCGGCTTCTTTGGCGTTTTTTATTTCTGCTATTGCTTGTTCAATTTTAGTTTTATCCGAAAGTATTGTGAAGTTCGATTTCAACGGTGTTACCGTATTAACAATTTATTCGAATGATGGTGATGATGAGTATTTCTTGTTGGAAACTTTTCGAATTATATCTAGCACCGTTTTGTAGTCACGGGTTCTGCTGGCTACCCCTATGTTAATGAGGTTCTTTTACTTGAATGCAAATTAAATTAAAACGTATCCCTTGTTTAAAAAAAAAAAAAACTTATGACATTTTCATTCACAACAATACTGGCTTTACTACCGAAAAACCCGATTACTTTTTGAAATGCTTTTTCAATAACTCCGAAACTATAGACCAGTTTAAAAAGAGTAATGACATTGGAGGTTCTGATTTATTAAAATTTAATTGAAATATCTCAAGCCTTTACAGAAACTGCAAGCAAGCTTTATTTGAATTTTATTTCTTTCAACTGTTGTAGGAATATACGTATGAATTTAGACACGGAAAGATTTGGAAGGGAAAAATTTAGTTTGGTATTACTGGTGGGGAAGAGAGTATCGTTTTTGTGTTCGGTACTCGGCGACACGCTTTGCTGACATTTGCTTCAATTATAATAAAATTTTTCCGACAAAATGATCTTTCGTTTGAACACAACGTTTTCGTTTGAAAACAAAAGAGGATTCAAAATGTCTGGAAAAGCTGGATATAATTGGAATTCGTCTAAAAAGTAAAGTGGTAGCTTCATCAAAATTATTTTTAATTTTGTTGCATAGTGTAATAAAATACAAAAAAAAAAATTCTCCTTAAATAATTTAAATAATAAAATAGGCACATTATTTGTATATTAAACTTACCTTCTGATGGAGCCATTAGTTTAACAAAATTATCTGGAAACACACCAATTTTTCCTCTCAATTCACCCTTCCACCAGCCCTTATCAGGCAAATCCATACTGTGGATCGTTATAATATCACCCACTTTCAGCTCAAGTTCATCGTCGTTTTGTGGTGCATAGGGAAATTCAACACGACAATAGTCTCGTTGAGGTTTTGGTGGTAAACTAGGGGCAGCATCATCTGCAACACCCAGCAACATTGATGATGAATTAGGTGCTGTTGCACCGGAAGATAGTGACGATGAATTATTGGTCATAGTTGTGTTGGCACCAAGTAAATCTTCTTTGGAATTATGAAAACTAAGACGATTTATTTTCTTTGTAGCGGCTGCTTGCGATGACGCTGTTGATAGTGATGATGAGGATGCAGATATTGTTGACGTTGTGGCAGCCACTGTGTTATTAGCACTTTTAATAGTTTGTTTTGAAGTGGATGGTGGCCTTTTGCTGGCAAAGACGGGCGATGATTCAATAAGTTTAACAAAATTTGAAGGAAAAACACCAATTTTATTTTTTAAACGTCCACGCCACCAGCCTTCTTCAACCTAAATGTAGCATAGAGGAAGAACAAAAAGAAAAACGAATTATATAAAATAAAACTGAAATGTAAGATTGAATTTAAACACGAGTGAAATAAGCACATAATAACAGTTTCTTGTCGTTCCAAATAATATTTTTTGGATTAGAGGGTTGTATTTCTTTCGTGTATAAATAAATACTAACCTCCCCTAAGAATTCAATGACATCACCTACGGCCAGTGATAGTTCGTCATCGTTGACTTGCGTATAACTGTAAATAACTTTACAACGTCGATTACTGGTCGTTGATTTGTCTCTGTAACAAAAAAAAAGAAAAAGTTGACATTTAAAGCAGATTGTTTTTAAAATCCAAACTCATATTTAGAGTTTAACTTACACTTAAAATATATTAGCAAACAATATAAGCTTCTAAATAAATTATTTCAAAATTACCTATTTCAGGATTGTAGCTCTGTTAGTATTTAAAGCAACGGTGCCCAAACACATACCATCACATTATAAGCCTGTGTTTACTGCAGTAGTAGCAACCAATTTGATTTTTGTTATTTAAACGTAAACCAGTCAACACATAATATCAATGTGACAACGTCATGATACTAGAATTTTTTTTAACTATGTATATTCGCGAGTATATAAAATACTTAAAAATTTTAATATTTTTTTAAAATAAATTACCGATAATTTTTTAAAAATGTATAGGAAACTAAAAAGCTAAAAAAATATGAGTACCTTAAGGTGTGAAGAAACAGTGGCCCTCATCTTCTAATTTCCTTTATAAATTTGCTAGCGCATGTAGTTGCTTTGTTTACATTTTATTAAGTCATAATATGTGTTTTGGCACCGCTAGTTTAAACTGGCATTGTAAGAGACAGCAAATTAAAATCGCTCTGTTTATATTAGTGCTTAATGATTATGTTTTAAAAACAATTTCTCATTTCTATTAATTTTTTTACCAGAACGCTTGTAGCATTCCATTAAATAAATTTAAATGTCCTTACATTTACTTTGTATAACTTTAAGAAAGCCCGGCAACTAATTGGAAACGCTTTATTATTAAGAAACAGCTATATTGTAAAGTGTTTTTTGTTTACATTATAGTTACATTAATTTAATGTATAAAAATATTTTATTTATTTATTAGTTCTAACGTTTATGATAAAAAAAAAAACGAAAATGTCTCACTTTTGCACAACAAAATATTGTATCGTTAAACTCCGATAAGTTGGCTAACGTAATAGCAGAGCAGGTTAATTGTTCCAACAAAACAATAATAATCGAATAAAAATTACAGAAACGTTCCGTGCTGGAAGAAACACAGAAAAACATGAGCCGTCACCGATTGAATGTTCCATTCCACGCCGAAAGTGGTGACCAATTTTTATTTATGGACCTCGAAAAATTCGGAAAATCAGTGCGCTCTTCAAAAAAGGTGTCTTCAGTTTTTGTCAAATATCTCATTCATACTAGGTGATACCGCTTAACTTTGTTTGGCAATAATGTAGCTGAGGATTCCTTAAATAAATGCTATTAACATTTTATATGAAAAAAATATTCCCGCACTTTTTTTTTTTTAAGAAAAATAAAAAATACCGAAGAAATTTGAAGTCAAGCTTAAGTTCGTGTAATTCTCTCTAAGAAAGAATAAATTAAATTACAAATTAGGTGATAATATTAAGGAAAAATTGGAAAAATTTGATTTTTAGACACCAGCAGAGCGGAATGCACATTTTCTAAACAGCTACGTCCGTCATCAGCACTTTTTGTATCTATCTACTTTGGGTAGTGTTTAGTTGTAAGCATCATATATTTAACCAACAAAACTCAGATAAAGGAATACGAGAAAATTGTGTTCAATCATCAACCGTCAGATGGTGACAACGAAGTCTACCACTACCTAAAGCTTCCCTCTTGTTTAATATTTTTTTTAAATATTACCGCGCAATCATGTTTACCCAACAAAGTTAGGTTTGATACTAGATTAGTATTAACTAAAAACGAATGTTGGAAGAAAACAAATAAAAGCAAAAAGTAGCTGTCATTGCTAACCGAAGGTTGGCTAAAGCAACAACAAATATAAGGTGGTAAAATATTAAAGTAAAAATATTAAACAAGAGGGAAGCTTTAGGTAGTGGTAGACTTCGTTGTCACCATCTGACGGTTGATGATTGAACACAATTTTCTCGTATTCCTTTATCTGAGTTTTGTTGGTTAAATATGTGATGCTTACAACTAAACACTACCCAAAGAGGATAGATACGAAGAGTGCTGATGACGGGCGTAGCTGTCTAGAAAATGTGCATTCCGCTCTACTGGTTTCTAAAAATTAAATTTTCCCAATTTTTCTTCAACATTAATCACCTAATTTGTAATTTAATTTATTCTTTCTTAGAGAGAATAAAACGAACTTATGACTTTAAATTTCATCTGTACGTAAAATAAATAGTTCGACTTATTAATAAAAATTTAAAATATTCAATATTAAAAATAAAAAATATTTTTGTTTTTATATTTTCCAGCATAACTTACAGGGACTCCTAAATTTTCACTAACATTATATGTGAAAATTGTAGCCACTGTAAAACTGGACAACTTTTGTGAACATACCAATACCATCTGAACGTGTATAGGCAAAATATGTACTTACTTATATGTTTTGTAACACAAAACAAAATACCTTTTATTGTGTAAACTCATTTTTGACAAACTCTATATTACTCAAAAGGGTGGCCAAATGCATACTACAAAATAGGCAACTACTCTTAAAGGTTCCATAAAAAAATCCTTAAATTCTTATCAAATACCAAAAATTATTACTTTTGTTTGAGTTTTTTACATGTAAGAATATCTGTGTATCAAATTATATTTGTATTTGTATATGATGAAATAGATTCAACATTAGCTTTGGATATTTGGAGGTTCTTATTTACCTTAGTACAACTGTCTGGTCCTCATTCATATCAACAACACGAACAAAATTATCTGGAAACATGCCCGTTTTCCCGTTTGTTTGCACCGTACCCTCCCACCATCCACCTGGCATTTGTTTAATACTGTGTATTATAGCACCTTTAACCAGGTCTAGCTCATCGGGTTCCTTGGCTGTGTAATCATATTCAACAATAGCAGTGACTAAAAAAAATAGTAATAAAAATACAGTAACAAATAAACAAACACTATTAGACATAATTAAATTAAAGAAATATTGTTCAATAAAAACTAGCTGTGTATAGATTCGTAAATGCAGTCAATTAATTGCAAGATTTTCTAAATTTTTTTGGTTTGCAACTTTTGATAACACACCGAAGACCTGCAAATTTGTCTAAAATCACTTAGTTTCATGAGTTATTTCTATAAAAACGAATCGCTTGCTTGCAATACAGAAAGAGCGTATTCCCTAATTTTATTAACTTCAAGCAACATTGGCAATAATTTGCGCTTCAAAACTCTTGACATAAAGCAGTGACGAAATCTTGTGATGCTTTTTGAATGCTAAACTCTTATTACTCTGCACAGTGGGACAGAATCAAAATATTTTGGAAATAACTTGTAAAGGGCTTGGCCGATTAATCCAAAATTTAACATGAGCATAGAGCATCTGAGCTTAAGTTTTTGACGCTGGGCATCATTTACAAAATTGCAAATTATATTCGAGCTTGGCATTCTCAGCCATTTATAGACATGTTTGATTTTAAAAATAAAGGGTGGTTATATTTGTAAGGGCCGGTTGATTTTGAATGAAACACAAATTATTTAGGAAATTATTACCATTTCTTTTTAATTTGATAATATTGGTTAAATTATGTATGGAACAAAATATCGGCCAAATGGGCGCAGCAACCTCGGCGGCACACCTCCATGTGAAGCTCCAAATTTTCGATAACGCTAAGGCATAATTGAGGTTCTATGCCGTTAATGTGCTGAATTATCTCATCCTTTAGCTCTTGAATTGTTGCTGGCTTATCGACGTACACCTTTTCTTTCAAATAACCCCAAATAAAGAAGTCCAACGGTGTCAAATCAAATGATCTTGGCAGCCAATTAACATCGCCACCACGTGAGATAACACGGCCATTGAATTTGTCACGCAAAAGAGCCATTGTTTCGTTAGCTGTGTGTCAAGTGGCACCGTCCTGTTGAAACCACATATTGTCCACTTCCATATCTTCCAATTCGGGCCATAAAAAGTTCGTTATCATCTTACCATAGGAAACACCATTCACAGTAACTGCCTGGCCGGCTTTTTTTTTTTGGAAAAAATAGGTCCGATGATGCCGCCAGCTCATAAACCGCACCAAACAGTCACTTTTTGTCGGTGCATTGGTTTTTCGACAATCACTGTTGGATTATCATTCGCCCAAAAGCGGCAATTCAGCTTATTGACGAATTCAGCTTATTGAAAATGTACCTCATCACTAAAGATGAAACGACGAAAATTTATCATTTATCATTTCTTGCCACCATTCTGACCATTGCTCCATTGTGCGTCTTTCCATGGTTCAAATTGAGTTAGTCTGAAATTGAGAAATGTCAAATTAAATGCAGAAAAAACTTGACGTTTAGGTGTGGTTCACATTCAACATCGGCCCAGCCGATATATTATTTGGAAGACCTAATTCAACACGAACACCGAACAACCAGTTGACTAACATCAACAAACCGGCTTCCCTACCACCTAATTGTTGAGGGTCAAGGCACGCAACACGTGACAACGTGCGGTGATAGAAAAAAAGATACACGATAGATTCACATATGGTGAAGGGTACAATAATTGGTTGCTACTTTAAATTAAAGATTATAGATGTTCTATATCTTACTTTACGTGTTTTATATTTATAAATAAAAAACAAGTGGCTTTTATGTTTAAACTTTAAGTTTCTATTTTTTAAGTCAAAAGAAAGTTTTTATATTTTCCAAAATACATTAACAATATATTATGTGTAACAGTTTGTTATTTTACTTCGTTTAACCTTTATACTTATACGAAGAAAAAAAAGATTTACAGGCAATGTTGCTCAATTATATACACCTTCTTTCTAGCCATTTATGGCAGTTGTAAACGCCTCTACAAATATTTTAATTTTATTTATTATACTTTAAATAAACAGCAATATAGCGATGTTTTTATGGACGTCGCTATTAAATAGATTTTAAAACCTAATCTTTGTGTAAAAGCCGAACTGAACAGCCCAGTGATTGTTGCTGCAAACATTTTTGACACAATGATGATCAAACATATGCAGTCGCTAGAAAGCTTTTTAGCAAATAATAAATTTTAAATATTTATTTTAAATAGGTTAAAAATAAGTGCTAAAAGAACAGGAAGTAAAGAAATTGCATTCAATGTTCAGCATTTTAAGGCTGTTTTCTGTGTTGCTTGCAAACACATTAAAGGAATTGAAGCAAATAGATTTTTCATACAATCGTTTGAAAATTCATAAACACTACCCCTTCCTAGTTTCTTTAATTTTTTGTTTTGGAAGATATTATCGTCTATATTGCTGTTTGCACTATATATATAATATCATGTAATTCCTATAAGGAACATACGGCCACAATTAATGCTTTTTGCATTAATTTACATATTTAAAGTTTGAAATTGCTCTCCTACAAAACTTAAAAATCAGACTTATGTACTTGTTCCTTAAAGCAAACTTGGCAGCACCTTATGTTTTTTGTCAGAGGAAAATGTTAAACACTATTTACAGAATTCTACATTAATTTCAAACTCTCATATAAATTTTAAAATTTTTTTTTAAATCATATGATCCTGAGTAATTACCCAGAGATGGGTACTTCTATACATACATACATACATACATACATACATACATACATACATACATACATACATACATACATACATACATACATTCATACATACATACATACATACATACATTCATACATACATACATACATACATACATACATACATACATACATACATACATACATACATACATACATACATACATACATACATACATACACACACACACACATACATACATACATACATACATACATACATACATACATACATACATACATACATACATACATACATACATACATACATACATACATACATACATACATACATACATACATATAACTTATCTGAAGCGTTATAAAAGTAAGATTCTTAACATTTGATGTTGATTACTTTGGAAACAAAATCGGACAAAATATTGTCAGGACGCTGACGATGTGGCAAGTACGGCTAGTTATTTATAAAAACAAAATTATAATCATTAAACAATGGAACAGTGATCAATGTCAAACCTTTTATAAACGGTTTACCATTGTGTAGTAGTTTTATATTGTTAATCATCTCGCACCATCAGAATAACTTTTGCATAGGGGTCATGTACAACTTTACAACATAATATAGTATTTTTTATAAAATTTGTAAATTTGTTTCCAAATATATTATTGCCTAGTTACAATTAGTTGTAATTTGTAATTGAACATTTTCAATTAAAATTACATGTAATCTGTAATTGGAAAAAAAATGTTTAAATTTTTAATTACAATTACAATTGAATTTTTTTTTCAATTACAATTACATGTAATTGTAATTTTGTAATTAGAAATTACAAGTAATTGTAACTGTAATTTTTCAATTGCGAATTACATGTATGGTGTAATTGAAAAAAAACTCAATTACAATTACAAATATTTAAATGTAATTGTAATTGAAAAATTCAAATAACAATTACATATAATTGCGTAATTTCAAGTGTAATTAATTACAAACTGTCGTTGACATCCCCCATCCCCGGTTATTAAAAGCTGTTGCGATAAATAAATTTGTGTTTTAAAGAGACACTTGTTTTTTCATCAATTATAATTAGTAATTATAGAAATTCATTAAATTTGCGTTAGCATTGATAAACAAAATTGTAAGAAATCAATAGCATTAAATGGCAGTTAAAATGTTTGCCGTTGGAATTACTTCCAAATGATGCCCATGAAAAATACCAAAAAATGATATTTATTAATAAAAACAAAATGTTGTTTATTTGTTTTCTGGGATGAAGTGGACATTATCAATGGAAGCAGATGCTACCAAAGGTCCCGTGACCAAGAGTTGCGCTTTAATACTCGCATATTCTATATAAAAAATAATAAAAAAAAAAAATAATTTTTTAATGTCACAATTGATTTTTCAGATTTCGTTTCGCTGATTTTTCTGAAAATTCAAAGCCTCTACATCACCAAAAATTATTGGATCTGAGTTGGGATGGGTTCTAATGACATTGATAATGTCAAATCATATTTAATTCGGAAGTTTTCTAAGCTGAAAGAATATGGAAAAATAAAGCTATTTTAGACAATAACAGAAGGTAATGCATTTCTAATTTTTAATAAAAAAAAAACCAATATTTACGAATTAGATCTTAAAAGCGTTCAATGTTAGAAAGTATATATAATACATTCAAATTTTAAGATCTCCTATGCCGATTTTCGTCTGTCGTTTTAATTGTGTTATTAAAATATTATAAGTTTTCTTGGGGCTTGCATGCATTTTATTTTATTCATTTTTTTTTAATGTATTTTAATTCTTTTTTTGTTACAGTTCATGACACAAAATAACAAAGACAAGATATGAAAAGGCAAAAATAAATACAGACAACAGATAAGACACAACACACAAAGTGAAACAAGGTTCAAAAGAAGCTCTTCATATGATTTCAAAGCCAACGAAACCACCAAAAACCGTGTTGTTGGTTATTTATCTAATTATAGGCATATGGATCAAGTTAAACATACAATATCTCACCCACAAATAGTACTTGAACGTTTTTGGAAATTTGATGTAATTCTTTGCAGCAGGTAATGTTTAGCATTAAAGACAAGTATAAACGTTTAACAGTTCGTAAATGTCAGAAAATATCAACAATAAATATACAGAAGTGGTCAAGACATTTAAAAATAGAATGGGTTATTTTTATTGGTTTTACTGTTTAATTTTTAAATCAAAATTAAGATAATAAGATTTCGGTTTTCTTTTATTTAATGTTTTCGTTAAAGAAATAGACAAACTAAAAATCGGCCAATAATTATAAAAAAAAATATAAAACTAAACATCAACACACACATTATTTTTTTAACTTGTTATAAAAACATTCCGAATTGGAGAAAGATCGTAGGAAAAAGAAAAATTGGTATTTTCTCTAAGCAGTAATATTTTTAAGGGCTTAATTGAGCTCAATGGTGAATTGAATTGGTGAACTAGAACATGTGTGTGAAGATAAATGCGCATTTAACTAGCAGAAACAAAAACCATTTCTTTAATCGATAAAAATATAGCATGCGATAAAAAGTTTTCCCATTTACTACGTATTCTGCACAGATCTTCAGACATTTTTAAAAAATATGGTTACTGTTTCCAAACCCTTCCATCTCAGGGAATCAAACCTGGTGGAATAGGAAGATAATAGTGTGCACATACAATGCCATTTTGAAAAGATTTTTTAGTAGGACGCAATTCTGTCAAATATTTTTGTGATGGAATCGTAGGATTGTGTGGATTAGTTACTTCTAGACAAAGTTGGAGAATTGTCAAATTAAAATATTAATTTTTGAAAGGAAAAGTTAAAAAAAATATTTATTGAATAAACTTTATAATAAAATTGTACCAAAAAAGCATAAAGTGTACCAGCGTACATTGATATTTTGTTTGTACCAAATTTGGTTTGCACTACAAATCCCAACAGTGTTCTGTAGTATGTTCAATACAACTTAAAAAGTACAAGATATTAACTTTTCTGTCTTTGAGGGGCCCCTTTTATATTTAATTTTATGTGGTTAATACTTGATTTTAAAACTTTTAAAAGTCTGCCTGTTGTTAAAGGCCGGAGCACATAGAATCCGTCATAATTTATACTTTGACGTATTCAACTGTGATTAAAGTACCGAGGGAAGAGGTTGATACAAAAAAAATCCACATACTTGAAGAAAATCACTTCACTTTCGGAACACCCTTTAATAATACACCTTTTGTGAAAATTTCAAGAGTCTACCTATAACGGTTCAAAAATAAGACTATATAAGTGAAAAATACGTCTCTATCGAAACACCCTCTAATTTGGCGTTTAATTTTTTATACTTATTAGTATTGCAAACATGTGTAAATTTAAAAATTTTTACAGTTTGAGTACGAAGACTCTAAGTATGCCATTAGCTACAAAAGTACCATCATCTGACAAAAATTTCAAAAGCTTTGCTTAAGTTTGAAATAAATATCTGCGACAAAGTGATAAGATGGTAAAAAACGTGATCAAAACTGGAAGGAAAAAATCGATAAAAGATAATCTTGTTCCTTACGTTTTTAGTCAGGTCATAGAATCCTTTTGAAGATTCATTGTAGTAATGTGGGGGTATTAAACAGATCCATTTAATATGTCGCAGCTCAAATTTATGGAGTCGTATCGGTTAAGTAGAATATCAGTTACTACAATTAGGCCCATAATTATAACTTGCCTTTAGCTAAAATTAGGATTTTGTTGGAGCAATAAATGGTTTTTCGTTATTAAAAGTAAGCTAAAAACCACCTTTAACTATCAGGTACTATAAGGACAAGTTATAACAATGAGCATTATCCTCATTATTATAACGAAAAACTACTTATCGCTCCAACAAAATCCAAACTTTAACTAAAGGCTAGTTATAATAATGGACCTTATTCTATTTATTCAACTATCAATGTACGTCCTTTTAAGAATTCCAAGTTATTGGTCGTAGGATAGATAGCATTACTTTTCCCTGTTTGGCTAGGGGTATCAGGGTTTTAAAATTATAGACACATGTAAATAAACGTGAAAGAAATCACATGCAGCATCATAATTATTATTATTTTTTTTTGATTTATTGCTAAGGCCCATTTTATATCTTGCCAATAGTTAAAGTTAGGATTTTAAAGGACAGATAAGAAAAGTAACCTTTAACTATCACATACTTTAAAGCCAAGTTATAGTAACGAGCCTTATAGCAAAAAGCTACTTATCTCTCCGATAAAATCCTAGCTTTAGCTATTGGCTATAATAATGGGCCTAAGTCGGAAATTTTAAAATCGGCATAATATCTTATTTACCAAATGACAAATATTAGTTATGTATGTATATGTATGTATATAACTAATACAACACAGATTTATGAGTCAATATTGAAAAAAATTTAATTTTAAAAAGTAGTCAAAAAATGTCCTTATACTCTAGTTTTTTAAATAATAGAAGCAACAGAGTAAAATTAATTTTCAATGTTTTGTTTTTTGTGTAAGCTGTTGGGCTGAAAGATTTTCAATGATAAAAAATTGTATTTATTTTGTTTTTTTTTTCTCTAACAAAACATTGTTTATAAAAAGTTTATTTGTATTATTTTTCATAATTTATGTTTCTTTGCCAAAAAATATTTTATCGACATTAGTTTTATTTTTGGCCAAGAAAAATTTCTCCTACAGTAGCATCTATTGATAAATGTAACTGACCTAAATAAGTTTGAAATATTCTTTGCTAAAGATAATGAACTATTGAAATGAGATATGAGATATGAAGCTTAATTTAAAAACTGTATTACATTTTTTTACACTCGAATTGAACAGCAAAATTTTCATATTCCTAAAAAACAACTGTAAAAATATTAAAATTTTTTCATATACGAGTACACTGTTTATCAGATTTTCGTATGACCATATCTACACTGATTGTGCTTTGGGCTCTTGTTTGACCAAAGGCACCTACGGAAACCTTTGAGTGTCTCTGAACACACACACAGTCTCAACAAGATTCTCACACACTTAGGCCCATTATTATAACTACCGATAGCTAAAGTTAGGATTTTATCGGAGCGATAAGTAGTTACTCGTTATTATAAGTATGATGAAAATATCCTTTAACTTTCACGTACTTTAAAGTTAAGTTATAGTAACGAGCCTTAGCCTCGTTATTCATTCCAACGGAAAAATAAATGGTAGATGAATACAGAATTATATTATTTTTCTACATAAGAAGACCCCCTAACGCAGAATTCAACCTAAAATTTACAACTAAAACTATAAAAAACGGTGGATCTAGCATAATGGCAGATAATGATCCGAAGCACACAAGCAAGCTTGCGACAAAGTGGTTTCGGGACAATAAAATTAAAGTGATGGAATGGCCCGCTCAGAGCCCACACCAATTAAGAATTTGTAGACAGATATAAAAAAAGTGTCTCAAATGCAACCAACTAACAACAAGGCGCTTTGGACTGGGCAGCTGTCCCGCAGCAAATCTGTAATACAACTCCAAAGGAAAGATGGCAAAATCTTGTAAATTCGATGCCTAAACTTTGTGCAGGTATTAATTAGAATATACAAATCATGCTGAACGTAATAAATGCATCATTTATAATTCTTTTAAATTTTTTCTTAAATTAGTGTTTAATATTAGTGCAAATTGAAGTGAAGTACTTTTTTTTGACTGATTTATTTTCAAGATTTTTTTAATAAAGTATAAATTTCAAAATAAAATAATTAGCAAAAGTAATATTTATTATTTTATTTAGTTATACAGTTTCCTAAGTGTCTTACGATTAACTTTGAAATATATCAATTTAACCTATAGGACAATATGTATCGGAGACATATTTTCTTAGGCTTGGTGCTATTTTTCTGACCGCGGCTGTATGTAAGGGTGTAAATACGTCCCACACCATATGAATACGTTCCTCACATTTAGTTTTTTATATAAAACTATATAATATTATTTAAAAAAATCAATCTAAGTAATTGTAAAAATAAAAAAATAATAACTTTAAATATTTAACTATAAAAAATAAATTAAAACGTTTAAAGTGAATCCAAGGGGTACTTAAAGAAGACATAAATCAGGTCAGCGGCATAGTGGAAATATCCTACGAATGGAAGATTCCAGCAATATAATGTCTACATCTAGATTTAGCCCAGTATTGGAGATATACCCCTTTATATATATTAACTAGCTGTGGCCGCCACGTCGTGGGCATCCTGATAACATTTTGCTCGATGGTAAGTTGCTTTGAAAGTATTCCACACCTATTGTAAGACTTAATTTTATAGAATACCACAAGTAAAAAACTAACAACAAGAGAATTTTATAGCCACACTCAAGTCGTTGTATTCTCACCAAATTTTAAAAATTAACGCTAAATAACGAAAATAATGTAATCACGTAATTACCTAAGTATGTATTTCACAAAATAACCAAATTATACAACACGTAGGCGACTTAAAACAAATACAAATTATATTCAATTGGCTATTTGGCGCCATCTGTGTTTAAATATCAGAAATAAAATGTTCAGTGCCGTACTAAGTAGTTAAATCGATCTGTGTTTTAAAGTATACAACTTTAAAAAATGAAAGGTGCCGTGCTGTACTAAACAGAACTTAGTTAAGCCTTAAGATATGCTACATATCAGTTTATGTATTTTTTACTGTATAAAAAATAAAGAATTCACATCCGGTTAGTACACTGCTTTTTCCCCACTTTCTCTTGAAAATAAGATATTTTTGCGGGTAAAAAAGTATCCTATATTGGGATCAGGATACTTAGATACCTCCTCACAAAATTTTGTTGAAATCCATCCAGTAGTTTTTACGTGATGCGAACATTCACTTAAAACATCCCCTACGGCACATAATTTTTTTCTCGCTCAGTTGAATTTTTCAAATTTGATACGATGCAAAAAAAAAAAAAAACTACGGGAAATTAGCCGATGACATTGTTTCCCGGGAATTCTTATTTCCCAAACGCTAATGATGATGTAAAAAATAATATTTAACCGCTCACAAAATCCAAGTTTTCCATTTTCCTTAAAGTTAACGAGGTTTTTTCTGCTTTTAATTGCTATCGAAAACCAACTAATAATAGACGCAGCTTGCTCTAAATTCGACAGCAGTCCAGCAATAGATAAAAGAAAATTAAGGCAGTGTTGCTTTAACATTAAAAAAAAAAATTTATTAACGAAAAGTACTTATTTTAAAAACTAAACCACGACACTAAATTATTTCAATATTTAAAAAAAAACCTCTTAAAAATTTAATATTGTAGCCAAGTACCATTGAATATCGTGTTTATCACTTCCTTCCATAGTTTAGATGCATTTTGTGCAACTTATTTTTGAGCTTTTTTAGTTCCTTCTTTTTATCTCTTCACTCCAAAAAATATACAAAATTAAGAACAATGAAAAGTCATCACAGCTCAAAACGTGTTTAAGCTTCAACAATAAAAAAAGTTTTGTTTTTATGTCAATACCAGTTGTTGTTTGCATACAGTGGTATAAACAAAATTTCTTACAGTTTTTTTTTATTATTTTTCTTGTGTTCTTCCAACAGCTAGCTAGCTACCTATGTCGCGTCAATATTATTTTTTCTCTCTGTTGAAAATAATTCTTTTCACACTGTAAAAAAACGACTTTGAACCAGAGATTTGACTTTTGGTTTTGCTTGCGTTTTTTCGTCTTTTTTCATACCAACCACATCGGGTTGACGCCATTTGTAGGTTTTGCTGGCTGCATGTATGTAAAGTTCTGGTCTTAACTGTTGGATATTGCAGTCAGAGCTGTTTTGTGGAAACACTTAATTGTTGACTTTTATAGTTTTTATTTCTCTTTATCATTTACGTACGAGTATAGTTGAGGTTAAACTGAAATATAGTCTTAGTGACCCAGTTTTTATCTTTTAATACCAAACAAGTGACTTTCAATGGTTTTATTTTTAATTTTATTATTGCTAAAGCAAAACTGAAAAGCTGTTGTTTTTGTTTTTTTATTTCATATACATATTTTTTTTATTTTAAATCGGTATTTTCACTTAGACAAATAGTAACTTCACTATTCAAGTAGAATCAAAAGCATATTTAACTCTCCTTAAGAAGCTTATTTAAACCGCTTTATAAGTACGGAGACCATTCGTTATTTATTATACTGAACAGAACTGTATTTAAAAGCTTTTTACTGTGTAAATTATTTTTGAATAAAAGACATACATATATTGTATTTAATTTAGTGTTCAGTATTTGTTCTATATATTTAAGACCACAAATCGATTTGAGCTTAAAAACGAAAAATAACATGTTAACATATGTATGTAGTAGTGTGATCCAAAAAATTCAGTTTATTTTTAGAGATCTATGGACCCTCCCATTTTGTTACATCTACTAAAAGAAAATAAGCAAAATCTTAGCACCCTAGAACATATGGACGCAGTTTATTTCTCATAATTACGGCTATCTGTAAAAAAACTAAAGTAGAGAAAATTTTTGTTTTTCAGATTTTCGAAATTAATAAAGCTGTTGATCTCTTTCTTACAGTTGATAATTAATATTTTCAGCATTTTCAACAAGAGGGTACTGGAATTTAAAGGTGTTGTAAAACTTCAGATATTTTTCTTAATAACGGCTTTTTTGTTTCAGGTTTTCTAAACTGCAAGTTTTACATTATAACCATGTTACGGTTATAATGTAAAATTACCAAGTAAATTTAAGTGTTTGTATCCTAATATCGTCGCGTTTATTCTTAAACCACGTAAGCGCCAAAAAGTCGTTTTTCAGAAAACGAAAAAAACTTAATAACTTCTTTAATATGGGTTTGAAAACAATTTTTTTTGCAAAACATGGCTGTGCGACTTTCTGAAGGGTATAGAAACTTTTTTTTTTTTTGTAAATTTGTTACTTACAATTAATTGTAGCCAAATCTGTCGCTTACGTGGTGGTTTTGGCGCAACCAGCATATTGCAAATTTCTGTGTGTAAATTAACATTTATTTTTGTATTTATCAAAAAAAACTTTTAACTTTACCAAAAATGCTCCAATTGGCCTGAAACTTTCCTGATTTTTTTTATTCTTAAATACAAAAAACTTAGTGGTTGAGCCTTTCTTTAACATTTCCAACTTGAAATATAAAAACCATTATATTTTGCATGTCATTTGTATGGCGCTTATTTAGATGGCGCTTACGAGGTTTCGAAAATGGATTTTTTTATTTTTCATACAAACTTGTTAAGATGAGAATATAGTCTGGTGGCAAATGTCATTTTCTACCATAGAAACCAAAAAAGTCAATTTCGAAAAAATAACGCTTACGTGGTTTAAGAAGAAACGCGACGAATGTCTTGTAATTTTTTTTTTTTTTTTATTTAAAAAAATTCTCTTTTTATTTTTTTTAACCAGCATTGGGAACTGCCTTCCAAGTGAATTATTGCATCTTTTATTTTAATGCAAATTTTTTATCGACAGGTATTTTAATGCCATCGGAAAGGACATTTTCTAAAGATTACAAAGTTAACAGTGAAATTATATTTTCTTACTTTATTTCTTCACTGGCTGGTTTATTCCAACTCTAGTTGTATTATTATTTTAATGTAAGGAGAATATCGAAGCAGAGTACTTCTTTAACGGGTCTCTTTCCGACCCCCTTCCGTCCTCTATGATTATAGACAACCGAAATGTAATTACGGAAACCTGCTACAACAAGTCTTAATCTTGAATTTAGTGATTTCAGACTGTCGACTGATAACTGTCGGCCTTCTTTCTCATCACGCAGTCTCTAGTTATTACTAGCATATGTTCAAGGCTTAGCATCCACATAACAAGCTTCTGCCAGTGGTCCTAAGTCTTACGCTATCCAGTGCTGGACATCCGCAGACAATGTGCGCTACTTTCTCAGCCTCCTTCAAGCACAGTCTGCAAGTATTATCTTCTTCGATTTTCATCTTGGCTAGATAATGCGTGGAGTTTCCATTACCTGTCACCAATTCAGTTATCTCAGAGTACTTCTATTGTATCTGAGTAACTTACTGGCCCTCCTGCCCATGGGGTCTTTGATTATACTATACGTAGCGGTCTCCCTGCACCTTTTCAGGTTTAATGAGTCCACCCATTGTAGGACATTAGTTCGCATTATGCCATTACCCAGCGCTACTCTGGGTTCTGTAGTTGTAGTTATAAGAAATAATAATAAAAAACAACAACACAATATTTTTTGTTTTCATAAATATATTAAGATTTTATAAATAATAAAACAATTTCTATAAAAAAGTTTTTAACTTTTACATTTTACTATAAACTTTGAATTTTGTTCAATATCCTATTTAAATTTCTATTTTCAGTTTGCGTCGTTTTCAGTTTGAAGCCAAGAAAGTTTTATGAAATCAAAATTATTTCCATTATGTTCAGAAAATCTACGTTGATATAGTTACAAAATAAAGCACTGCATGAGCACAAAAAACGAAGCTCACATGACGCTCATTATAATATTTCATTGAATTCATGCCTGTTCATTGCTCACGAGTAACAATGAGTGGACAATAATAAGCAGCGAAGACCAGCGATCTAAATGAGACAAGCTTGCAGAGTTTACACAGCCAAGTTTGAATAAGTATGAGTAAATGTGGAACATAATAACAAAAAACTTGGGCGGCAGTTTTATGCTTTCAGTGAAACACAAACACAGTTCGAGTGTAAAAACAAAAAACACAGTTCGAGTTTAAAAACAAAAAACACAGATTTTTTAACAACATTACTTAAGTTCATTTGAAGGTCTTCATTTCTTAAGAAATACGAAAAATAAAAAACCACTAGTGCCACCAAAACGCACTAAGCCTTATCCAAATGTTCTACACTACTTCTAAACAAAACACAGTGAGTGTTTCGAACATGAGACACACGGCGTTTTTATGATACTAGAAGAGGTTTGCTCTGTATGAGTAGGCATGCGTTCAGTAAGCTAGTTTGTGCTCGAGTATCACCACTGTATCATGAGCTTATGCTCTCACCCATTAGATGAGCTTACTCATGCAACTGTTTATTACGAAAACTAAATGAAGTTTACATTAAAGACTTTAACATCCAATAAAATGTGCACTTATCGTATTGCAGGCACGCAACCTAACCTTGTTTATGTTTGACTTAATTATACAATAAAATCCTTATCATTTAATTAAAAAATATTTTGCACTATATGTCTCTCCCCCTCTCTCTCTCTAACCCTCTCACTCAACCACAAGTGCAAATTAAGATAAAAAATGAATCCATTATGATATTTAAATGTTCATATTAATAACAGCACACAGTATAAAAGAAACTCATCTCAGTTATGTGATGTTTTGTTGTTTTTGTTATTACTGCAATTTAAATGCAACAATAGACAAAGTCAAGGTCAAACGAAATTGATGTGAATGCATTAAAAGAAGAGATTGTTTTACATTCTGCTGCATCAAATGCGTATGTCACAGGGGTGGTAAATGAAATTTTTAAAATGTACCAACCAACTCTTTATGAGCTTTTTTTGTATTACAGAAAAAGCACATAAAATTATACAAATTGTACTTAATATATTAGAGGGCTAAAAACACCTACTTGTAAACTTGAACAGATTACGCTTGAAGTAGATCTATCTCATTTACATTATTTTGAAATTCCTAATGAAAGTAATCAATCATCTTGATAATTAATTGGAAAATGCTGATAGTAATAATAATTTGCTAATGTAATTCGAAAACTGTTCCTTACCAAAAGCTTCTCCTTGTTATAGCAAAGAACCCAAAACATTGCAAATTATCTTAATACGTTTAGCTTTACTTTTAATTAATTTAACTATCCTAACTATGCCCTACATTTCATTCCTGGCATTTAAAATGGTCCGAAACATGAAACTGACAAAATGTTAAAATGATAAATGGTACACCAATGTGTACCATCGTACTTTTCAGTTTCAAATTGTAATAAAAGTAGTAGAATTGAACGACAAAACTTTACCAACCCTAATATGTCATCTATACATATAATAAAATAGTAACTCATTTTCGTCTGTCTGCTTTTCTTTTGTGTTCGCATCACATAAAAAGTACTGGATAGAATTTAACAAAATTTTGTTAGGAGGTACCTTAGCATTCTGATTCCAATATACTTTTTCCAATATAGGATATCTCATATCAGAGAAAGTGGAGAAAAAGCAGTGAAAAAAAATGCAATTTCCGGTTTAAAGGTACTGAAATTTTCGGTTTAAAACTGGGATATTTTAAACATGGTTGCACACCTTTTTATTTGTGAAAGTGGAATATTTTAAAAACTATTGCGCAACATTACGCGCCAATTGAATAAAATTTGTATTTGATTTTTATGTTTACTTTCTGGAATTACATTGTTATTTAAATATTTTAAACATCTTTTACAGAGGTTTACAATAATTTTTACAATTTTATCCAAGCCTGGGTAAATTTATATAAGAAAAAATATGTATGATTTTAATAAAATTTTGTGAGGAGGTACTTTTTTCCGCATTAAAAGTACGCCGACTTTTTTTTTACCGATTTAAAGGTACTGCATACTTTAAGCCATCTTTTATTTTTGAAGGCGGGATATTTTAAACATAGTTGGGCAACAGATGGCGCTGTTTTAAAATAATGACAAAATATTCAATACTTAGTGCCAAATATCCAATTAAATAAAAATAAAATTTGATTTGTATTTTTACTTTGTGGAATTACAATGTTATTAAAATATTTTAAACACCTTTTACAGATCTTTACAATAATTTTTAGAATTTTTTATAAATTATAGAATTTTATCCAGGGATAGGTACCTTTACACAAAGTAAATACATAAGCCATAACTGAAGCACTATAAAAGTAAAAGTCTGACAATTGGTGTAGAATACTTTCAAAACAAAATCGTGCAAAATATTGTCAGGACGCACACGACGTGGCGGGCGCAGCTAGTATTCAATAAGAGCATTAAATGCGTACACATTAAATACATACAAACATAATGACAGGGTGGGATAAAATTATATCTTAATGTAAATGTACTTTATTTTTTGCAAATATTGTGTAATGATATCTTTGATTTTCATATTGTGAACAGATAGGCATCTAGCTGGCAAAACAAAAATAGGACAATAAGCGTCTGATAACGTGAAATTGTTAACATATACCTATTTACTTCTTATTTGACCGATTTCCTGCCTGTGAGTTAAACTCAGCGTAAAATCGTTTTCGTTTTCCTAGTCGTTCTACATCATTTGCAGAGAGTGATGTAAACTTTTATTTTTAGTTAGCATACGGTATATGTGTAAAGATAAAAAACGTCGAGTTACATACGTTTTTAAAAAATACAGTCTGCGATAAAAAAAAGTGTCGCGTACATTTATAATATGTACTCGTATGTATTTATCTTCACAAATATACTGTTAAAAAAATTACCTTTATTTGGTAAAAATCTCTATACGCAAGGTATTCCAATTAGTGCTGGCAAAGTTTTGAGTATCGAGCTGATTTTTTTTAGTACTTAAGCCACAAAAGGAGTTATCGATTAACTACTTTACTCTTTTAGGTTAGTATTTTTAGAAATAAATTGAATAGAATATTTGATGAATAAGACGATAAATTTTTATTGCTATAGTATCGCCAGTATCGCGAGTAGTATCGAGTAAGTGGAATTAGTAGAAAATCCAATGATAAATGTCAGTTCAACTTATCGACTTCCCGATTAATAAATAATGAGACTTATCGCTGAAATTTCCAGCAATACTCACTAATACCACGTAAAATTTCCCCGTTTTTGTATTAGTGTTTAAATGAGTTTTGTAATTAAACTGTTCTTTACACTTTTTTGTCAAGGAAATTAAATATTTTAATTATTTCTTCAGACGATCTTATATATTTTCTTCTTTTTTTAACAGCATTCATATATCTATTATATTATTTTCTATATTTCTATTAAACAACTAATGCCTCTTTGTGTATATTTATGTAATATTATAGTGCAAAAAAACACAAACAACAACCATAATAATAATTAATGTCAAGTGATAACAAACGCCAACTTATTAAGTTCTGTACATTAAAAAAAAAAAAAAAAAAACTTTTAAAATAGTGTTCGTCAGTTACACTAATAAATAGATCTATCCATGTAAACAGGCAGATTGCTGACGGCATGAGTCATTTATTAAATTGTTAATAAAAACAACAGCTAAAGCTACGCAAATAATTAAAACGATATAATCTCCTATATACTAAAATGAGCAAAACGATGTGTAGTTAAAGATTTGTTTTGTTCGTATGATTGATTGAGATTTTTCGTTTTAAGCTTTATTTTTATTTTCCAAGATAAACATGGGTTTGCATAAGGGAGTGTTTATTGATTAATAAAATTATTTTTAGATATATGTATTTTTCAATTGCAAATAGAAAATTTATCAATTATTAGACACAAATATAAAATTTATTAACTAATTGTAAAATAATTTCTGATAAAAAAACTCTTGGTTCTAGTTTTTTTCTATCACAAATTATTTTTTCAAAATTTTTCTTAGCCCTTTTCATATTTGTCATTTCAATTGTATGGTCATGACTGAATACAGCCGATAAATTATGATAAAATTGTTTAAATAACAATATTTCTTCCTTAGTAAAATTATTCAAAAAAGTCTAGAAATAACTCGAAAAAACTTAAGCACGCTATCTTTTACCTTAACTATACGAGGGCTGCTATATATATTTCTGAACAATAATTCGTCTTCTATTGCTCGTTTTTCGAATTTCTCCGAAGACTTCAGGCAAACAAATTGAGGTGTACCAGTCAGAATTGACCGTCCTACCTTGCTCGAGCGGAACAGTCGCCACATGACCAGTATTGCCGAAGAAACAGGCGACCATTTGCTTCCACGAGCAACTTTCGTTGGATTTAACTGGTCTTCGAAGACCCACACGGTCGAATGTTGTTTTGTTTCGGGCTCATACGCATAGATCCATTATTCGTCACCTGTGACGATCTTATAAATGTCTTTTGAAGCACCGCGATCGTATTTTTGGAAAATTTCTTTGCATCAATCGTCACGAGCCTTTTTTTAATTTTTTGAGCGACTGTCAAATTGCGCGGGATCCAACGAGAACAAACCTTTTTAACGGCCAGGATGCCTCTATCTCACGGTATGTCACATTACGATCTTGTATTATGAGTTCACGCACGGCATCAATGTTCTCTGGCACAACGGCCGTTTTTAGAATTCATTATATCAATTTTTTACAATGCCGTAGGATGGTGCTTCATAGCCATACAAAGATTAAAGTTTATCAATGCACTCTTATCGTGATAATCCACATCTAAAGTTGTGAAAAAATATCGCACGAAAATGTTCACGAGTTAATCCCATTTTTTGGCCAAATTAATTTTTTCAAGGCACTGTAAACAACACAAATGATGGTCGTATGTCAAAACGTTTTGAGTACGATTATGATAAAAAATGCCAAACTTTCCAATGGAAATGCTGCTATATATATATATATATATATATATATATATATATATATATATATATATATATATATATATATATATATATAGATATAGCAGCCCTCGTAAGACTCTTCTAACGTTTCCTTAGAAAAAATTCTACTTATTTACGAGGGCTGATAAAATATATCTGACATAAGCATAACAACGCTTAATATTTTGAGTGTTTCATATTCTCAAACAATTTTTCGTTTACGTTTTCACCTAAAATTTTTTCAAAAAATCTTAATATTAGAAAAAAATGAAAGTTGCACGAAAAACAAGAACCTTGTAAAAACAATAAAATTACTAAGGTCTAGTTTAGACGGGCAAACATTTGGAAGAATAACATTTGGAATTCTCTTTCGTTTTTTCATTTGCGGTCACACAAACGAACATGTTGTCGGCAACATTTTATTATTGAAATAAATTTCAAAAAGTAAATGTCAACAAAGCATATCGCCGAATACCGAACAAAAAAACGATGATATCTTCATAACAAACCGAAGATTTAGCAAAAAAAACACAACTTTTTCACCAAAATATCACCAAAAGTTTTAATTTTAGTTTTATATCATGAATATAATTGATAATTTTCAATGTAACTTTTTCAACTGCATGTCCTGAACAATAATACAGATTTGCGATAGCTCGTGTTGCTTTAACCTGGCGGCGGTCTTACCACTGGGTAAAAACAAAGCGTCTACTAATGCCCTTATTGCGCATAGCAACACAATAAGTAGCATTTTTAGAACATGACTGGCAGGACCATGCACATACCCCTTGTTTAGGAGCCGGATGCTAAGAAAACTCGTGACACGCAATAGGTATCCATGTTGATGTACAACAGAACACCAAACTTCCTTCTATTTAGGTCAAATCACAGCCTCCACATTACTCCCTGAAGAGCCTCACCAATAAATGGTCACATTGGAAACTAATTAGACATCGAAGGTCTTCCAGTTTCAGGCCACGTGCAAGCCCCAGGTATTGATATCAAAGTGTTAAAGAGTCAACAAGACAATATGCCCCCGTGTAGGTCCTGAACGATAATTATCTAGTACATACATATGTGCCATAATCTTCGACTTACTTATCTTAAACTTACTTAGGTGTTTTGGCAGCAGCCGTAATTTTTTTTTTACAATTATCAAAAAGGCAATTAAGATAGCTCTTGCGGTCTAAACTAGTCACCTTTTGCCATTTAAAATTGTCTTTATAATATATGTATTTTTAATTTTTAAGCTTTTCTCAACTGCACAATGTTCCACTGAATTGCAATCCAGAAGATGAAAAGAAAAGTTAAACCAAATCCATGTCCGATTTTTAGAGATGCTTCTAGGATATAGTAACTCGATGGTGTGATTTAAATCAAAATCACAGGGAACTATTACGCATCTGATATGATGCTGCACAGCAAAATACGGCATCATGTTAAACTTCCGTTAAGTTTAGGTTGTCTCCAACCCCTCAAAAGATCTAGTGCTGACAAAGTATTAAGTAGTGGCTACCGAGTACCGAGTATTTGATAATTTTTTGGAGTACTCAATACATAAAGGTACTTAATCGATACTTTTACATTAGTATTTTTATACATAATCTCAATAGAATATTGGTCAACTATGACGATAAGTTTCCATTGCTGTTGTGTAAGCGGAAGTATTGAGTACTACTGAATACCCAATAGAAATATATTAAGTAGTATCGAGTAATTGATAGTAGAAATTGCTAGCACTAGTAAGACAATGGCTCAAGCATCACATTAGGAAAATAGTAAACGAATGGTATTAATTAAGTGGTAAATCTTACCATAGACTCTAAGGCCTCCATGAATGGTACTCGCATTAAATTTTTGCCACATCTGGAACAATCCATAACATACATTAACAAGCGAGTAAAGTCTTTTTTAAAAGAGTTACATACCTACATACTTTTTGTTGCAGAGAACAATATATAAAAGGATAAACACCTTCCATGGAATAGTAATAAATGTACAAAGATGGAAAGTTTTAAAGAAACAAATATTCCATAGTAATTACTTGCTTATTTTAAATATTTATTCAAATATTTTCAAGCAGTTTTAAGTAATATGTCCATCTTTAAAGAAAGAAACAATAAAAATAACAAATGAATTTAACCATTTATATGCAACAAATGGCTAGAACCGATTTTCAGAAACCCTTATCAAGTAATTTCTTGCTTTAAATGTACCTCATAAAAGAAAGAGAAACGTGTCATTTGTTATAGAGGTAATATTGAAACCAAAATTAAATTTTTTCGAACATGTCCTGAGGATACTCTTTCCGAACTGGCTGACTGATAATTGCGAGTAGTATTATTGACCATACTGTGTGCTGTGGCTGTATGGCTTGCAAATGCAATCCGTACACAGTGTGCAGTTGATCTTAAATGGGTTAAGAATTTGTTTTCTTAAAATCGCAACCTAAAAATCTATTTAAAAATAAAACTTAGTTCCAATTAAAATTTATGCTGCCAAGTTCAATGTAAAGCTCTTCTACTAATGGGTGATTTTTTTGAGGTTAGGATTTTCATGCATTAGTATTTGACAGATCACGTGAGATTTCAGACATGGTGCCAAAGAGAAAGATGCTCAGTATGCTTTGACATTTCATCATGAATAGACTTACTAACGAGCAACGCTTGCAAATCATTGAATTTTATTACCAAAATCAGTGTTCGGTTCGAAATGTTCAAATGTAACAAATTTTGTTCAGCGATGAGGCTCATTTCTGGTTGAATGGCTACGTAAATAAGCAAAATTGCCGCATTTGGAGTGAAGAGCAACCAGAAGCCGTTCAAGAACTGCCCATGCATCCCGAAAAATGCACTGTTTGGTGTGGTTTGTACGCTGGTGGAATCATTGGACCGTATTTTTTCAAAGATGCTGTTGGACGCAACGTTACGGTGAATGGCGATCGCTATCGTTCGATACTAACAAACTTTTTGTTGCCAAAAATGGAACAACTGAACTTGGTTGACATGTGGTTTCAACAAGATGGCGCTACATGCCACACAGCTCGCGATTCTATGGCCATTTTGAGGGAAAACTTCGGAGAACAATTCATCTCAAGAAATGGACCGGTAAGTTGGCCACCAAGATCATGCGATTTGACGCCTTTAGACTATTTTTTGTGGGGCTACGTCAAGTCTAAAGTCTACAGAAATAAGCCAGCAACTATTCCAGCTTTGGAAGACAACATTTCCGAAGAAATTCGGGCTATTCCGGCCGAAATGCTCGAAAAAGTTGCCCAAAATTGGACTTTCCGAATGGACCACCTAAGACGCAGCCGCGGTCAACATTTAAATGAAATTATCTTCAAAAAGTAAATGTCATGGACCAATCTAACGTTTCAAATAAAGAACCGATGAGATTTTTATGCGTTTTTTTAAAAGAAAAAGTTCTTAAGCTCTTAAAAAATCACTCGTTACTTCTACATCTTGGAAAATCTTTATCATTGAATTAATTATTTCAAAACATGATTTGTTGCATGTATCTGCCACAAGTTTTCCATTCGTACTTAAGACTTTGCAAAGATGCCTTCAACGTTATAAGCTTGTTGTTGGGACAACAATAACAACAAGAAATATAAACATGTCTTATAAATCATTTGGCACTGGGCCAAATGTAATTATAAAACAAAACAACTATTCTTATACTACAACAAATGTACAAACAACACTGTCGTCGTCTTCATCCACAACAGAAATGATTTAATCAAATTATAAAACAACAAAAACACTTTCATATATGAGTACATACTAAAATAACAAATAATAAAAAAAAACAAGTCAACAGTTGAATTATCGCCTTTTTTAGTTGAAATGGCAGTTTGCATTGAGTGTGGCAAGCAGCATGTTTATACATTGTACAACTTATCGGCAAAAGCCATTTGTTGCTTATAAATGGTTAAAAATTTTAATTTCAACTGTTATTTTGATTGTTTCTTTTTTAAAGATGGAATCATTTAAATTTTATTTAAAATATTTTAAATATTTAAATAAATTTTTCTTAGTTGCTTCAACAGAAATACATATTTTTTTGTGAGTAAGGAAGTACTCACTATGGGATATTTGTTTTTTTAAAACTTCAAATTATAATTAATTTATTTATATTCAATGAAACCTAATACACACTTTCCTTCTACTTACTTTTTTCTGCAACAAAAAGTTTCCTTATTGATTTAAATATAATTGAAAAAAAAACTTTGTTTTAAAAATCATCCAAAGTTCCCATATTTAGCAATGGTTGGTTGGTTAAACAACGTCCTAGATCAGAAGTAAAAGAGACAAATGTAAAGCTAAAAAAAATAGAGAAGCTTTAAATTGATCTGCCGAAAAACATGGAAATGGTAAATAATTGGAATGTGTTTGAAAATAAATTCGAAAGACCAAAGTCCATAGACGAACTTTAAAAATAATTTTGAAATTTTAGAAAATCTATTCTTAAGTCCCGTTCCACACTCGCAATTTTTGTTTCTAAAACATTTATTTAATATTTTATAAATTGTGTTTCTGACGACTGTATACTTTTATACAGCCATTTTCATGTTGAAGAGAACAAACAACAACAACAATAATAGAGAGTCACAGCAGATTTTAATGTACATTTTATTTAATCTCCCAACAACAAATACATGTGTTGCAGCAACTAAAGTTGCAAGTGTGGAACGGGACTAAAGGCACATTGGTGATCATTGGTTTATCAAAGGGTAGGAGACCATATGAGTAGAATTTCTGGAATTTTGAAAATTGTGAAAATTAAATTTGCAATAATAATTTTCTAAACCGGTTAGAGATATTTTGGACAATTATGGAAAATAAACCTGAACAACACTATATAGAAAAGGTCTTAAGCAAGCCATAGACGATGCGACCGTTGCACAGAGGTATATTTTGCATATCTAGCCACACATTAGGCCAAAAATTAAATTTAAGAAATATAAAAATTTAAGTACGCAGCTAGACAACAAAATTCTGCATCGTATAGTAAATTTTCAAGGCTTTTGCTTGGGATTTGTCATTTTGGGACACTGTTAAAATCAGGAAAGTTGAGTAAATCGAAAAGGTTTTTATTGTTACGATTTTGAGAGGTTTTGCAATATATTTTTTGTAGCTAAACAAAAGGCTAAATTAGCAGCTACTTATATTAATTTTTAGAAATTTATTTTAAATTATTAAATAAATGAGGGCCATCGGGACCCTAAAAATGTTATATAAGTATAATTATAAAATTTCAATCTCAACCTTTAGGTTGTAAAAAAAGTTCCGCGTTTTTGCGTAATTTTTCTTTTTTTGCGAAACATTTTTATATTTTTGGTTTCCAAGTTGTTTCGAATAAATTATTTGTTATTAATTTAAATAAAATTTATGGGTACTAATATAAATAAGTTATTATCTATACATTTAATAAAACTGATTTTCTGCCTGTCTGTTTGTGTCCGCATCACATAAAAGCTACTGGATGAATTTTAATAAAATTTTATGGAGAGGCACCTTAGTATCGTGGTTCACATATAGGATATGTTTTTCTGGTAAAAATATCTCATTACCATGGCATTTTTATTATAAAACGTTATGGGTAATTAGCATAATATTAAATAATTAATATTTAAATTCCCAAAAATTTTATCAATAACTAAATATGCAACTGCTTGTGCAAAAACTTGTTTTTTTTCAATTCTCTTGCGAGAACAAAATTAACTTGTGTATGCTTTTCATCACACCTTACGTCTGCATTGAGTGATGGCAAAAAACCATAAGGAAAAATAAAAACGTTGTTTGTTTGTTGGTGTTTTGTTGAAGCTTTAATATTCTGTAATATTATTCTATTAACATCATAATTCTCATTGTGTTTGTGTAGAATTTTATTACTTATAGAGTATTTTTGGCTTCTCTAAAATTAGGAAAAAGGTTTCCTGATGATCTGGCCTGAGCAACCAGTGGGTAATTAGCATAATATTAAATAATAATTTTGGAATTTTATATAAAGTCTATGTTTCTGAGTAATTATTCAGGGATGGGTACCTTGATATAAAGTAATTACATAAACCATATCTAAAGCACTATAAAATTAAGAGTCTGAAAGCAAAATAAGGACGCTGACGAAGTGGAGGGTACAGCTAGTTATGAATAAATTAATTATTCTCAGATAAATTAAATACTATAGTAATAAATTACAAAAATTAGTTTTATTAATATTCTTTTTCTTCGACTTAAAATCTTAAAAATATATGAATATATTTTGGAAATTCGCAAAAAAAAATAAATTTTTTAAAAAATTCACATGGACGTTTCGGGTGGCAGGATTAGAGAGGATACCTCCCCCTGCCCCTTAAAACTTAAAAATTTAATTTTTGTGGTATTAAGGCATATGCAATCCATTTCTTTTCATAATCACATTATTTTTGCAAATAATAGTTTATGTAACCACCCAAAAAAGGGAGCGGGGCGAAAAATGGAAGAATTTCCAGGGTCCAAGTTTACGTTTTTAAACATTCGCTGACTATAAAAGTTGCATTTGCTAAGCAAAAGTATGAGAAAACTAAAAAAAAATTTATTTTTCAGAGGTAGGATTAGTTCTTCTAAAGGGAACTTTTTTCTCCTTGGTCTGATTTTTATTATTTAATAGCTTTAACAGCCCATGACCATAAACGATTTTTCTGCCAAGTTTCATTAATATAGATACACTCAATCAATTTTAAGATTTAATATAAGTTTAAAAAAAGTAATGTCCGGCTAGATTGCCAAAATACCCCTATGCGCGTTGGTGCAACACTTAAACTTAATACAACAAGCCAACAAACGTTGCAATGTCGTGTACTACCTACTCAAGTTGTACCAACGGTTGCATCGCCTATGGCTTGATTTAAGTCTTAAGAGACCCCATTTTTCGAATTTCTATAATTATGAAAAGGACTTGCACTACACTCTATAAGAAGTGTAATCCAAATTATATCGCATTGCTTGAATTTTTAATTTACTTTTACTGTGAATTGGACACAGTAAAGTGAGCTCTGTTAAGAGTCTATCTCTGCAATCTTCCAATATTTAAACGAACATAAAAGATGAAAGCTGTAGAACTTGAGAATCTTTATTATTATTACCTTTTTCTTATTAAGATTTATGTTTTTAATACAAATTCGTGTAAAATAATATTACATCATTAACCCTCTAATCGGCGAACCTACCTTTAGACGGGGTAACTGATGCTATGCTGCTTTATTTTTTTTTAAGTTCTACGATTATTATAACGCTTAAATTACTTACTTACTGATAAAAAGCAACGTGCCTTTTGGTTATGAACTGTTGATCGTTAACGCCATATTTTTCAAATAAAATTGCCTGGTTAGAGGGTTAAACACAAAAAAAACATAAAAAAATACAATTTACTAAATCGTTTACTGTTATAATTCCAAACAAAGTTTCAGAAATTGTAAAGAACTTTTGCTATTTCCTAGTAGAAATCCATTCAAGACAGCTATTTTTGAACACCATTCCTAACAATTCGTAATTCTATTTTGATATTTGTGATACATTGGCAAACTTCGAAAAAAGTGAGTAATTTGATGAAGGTTTAAGAATTTATCAAACCATGATTATTTTAATAATATGTTTGTTTAATAAATGAATTTACTATCTATCAATTTATTTTGCGGTAAAGAGTTATTTTCTTCGTTCAATGACTTTCATTTATAAATGATCGATCATAAAAAGAACTATAAATATTTTATTGTATAAAAAAATAATTTACATCGATAGAGACTTATCGCTAGCAGACAATATTTAAATGCTTCATTAGCAAAAGGAATCTTTATTTTATTTTTTATTTTAAAAATTTATTATTTTTGTTAAAAAAAAAACAAAAACAGTGTGTTTTTAACAGCGTAACAAAAGTAATATGAAAATAAAGCTGGGTGTGGTTTTTTGCATAAAGAAAATTGCTTTCGATTTATTTATCTATCGAGTTAATTTCCACAATTCTAAAAGTTGTGCAAATGAAGTTTAATATCATAATTATTCAGATTTAAACCAATATATTTACATATATATTTTGTTGTGCAACAATTTTATTATAATTAAATTAGTAATTTACAAATCCCGATAATGTCTGATTTTCATTTTTATATATACACAGCACGGTCAAAAAAATAGCACCAACGACAAAATGTAGTTGGTATATGAGTCCAAAATTGTATTATTTATAAGAAGACCCCCTTAACGCAAAATTTAACCAAAAATTTACAACTAAAACCATAAAACACGGTGGATCTAGCATAATGGTATGGGGTGGTTTTTCTTACATTGGGTCAAAACCACAGTGGATAAGAACATTTATGTTGGTATACTCGGGGAAGTAATGCTCCATTATGCTTCTGAAGAAATGCCATTGGTGTGGGTCTTTCAGCAAGATAAGCAAGCTTACAACAAAGTATTTTCGGAGCAATAAAGTCAATGTTATGGAATGATTCGCTCAGAGCCCAGACCTCAATCCAATTGAGAATTTATGGACAGATATAAAAAAGGGAGTGTCTAAAAATTCAACCAACTAATAACGAAGCGCTATGTGCAGCTATTCCACACAAAATAGAATATACAAACTATGCTTAATGTAAAACATGCATCATTTATAATTCTTTTTAATTTGTTCTTAATTTAGTGGTTAATACAAAAAGTACAAATTAAAGTGAAGTACAATTTTTTTCTCACTGTTTTTCAAGTTTTTTTTTTTAATTAAAGTATAAATTTCAAATTAAAATAATTAGCAAAAATAATTTTTTTTTATTTTATGTGTTATACCGTTTCCTACGCGTCTTACGATTAATTAATTTTGAAATATATCAATTTAACCTATAGGCAAATATGTATCGGAGACATGTTTTCTTAAGATTGATGCTATTTTTCTGACCGTAGCTGTATGTTTTCGTAAATGAATGTTTTTTTTTAATTAATAATAAAATAAATAAAACGTTTTTAATAATTTAATGTTTAATTTTATTAGTCGAACTATTTATTAACATATAAATGAAGTGTTAATGTAAGAATTATTTTCGTTTATTCTATTTGAAGAATATGTTTTACAAATTAGATGCTTTATTTTAAAGAAAGAAAAAAATGGGCAAAATTTAATAAGACAGCATTCTTTGGGGATAAAAACAAAACTTCATGAACAGCTTATCGTATAAGTTCAAATAAAAAATCAGTAAGAAAAATAAATGATGGAATTTAAAATCCCGTAAATCTAGTTATTATCCTAAATAACAGAATAAAAATTAAAGAACTAGATCCGAAATCGTGCTGATATTAATAAAGCTTTTTAAACGCCAAACTAGAAAGCAAACTGCATTCCTTCTTGCCATTTAACACTAGTATGTTTTTCAGACGGCATAAAAGTTAAACAAAGTGTTAACAAAACAAACAACAATTTAGAATAATATAATAGGTAGACTCTTGAAATTTTCACAGAAGGTGTATAACTGTGGCCGCTATAGCAACAAATATTAAAACTTATGGGGTGTACCGATAGAGTGTTGTTATTCACGAATATGTGTTTATTTCTTGAACTAAAAAATTACAAACTGTAATTAAAACTTAGTTCGCTTTATAAACAATTACTAAAAATAAAGGGGGTTCTGACAGTGACATGTTTTTCACGTATAGTGAATTTATTTTTAATCGTAATATGTAGACTCTTGATATATTTATAGAAAGGGAATTAAAATGGTCGCTATAACAAATAATAAAATTAAACCGTGTTCCGACAGTGTCATGATTTTCATGTAAATAGCCTTATATTATAAACCGTAATACGTAGACTCTTGAAATGTTTACAGTAGATGTGTTACTTAGCCGATATAACAATTACTAAAAATTGAAGACTGTCCATTGTCACGAATATTACCTTATTTTTTGAACCGCAATAGGTAGGCACCTGATATATTTATAGAATATACGTGTAATACCATGGCCGCTATAACAACAATTACTAAAATTTAAAGAATGTTCCAGTAATGAAGAAAGGTGCCTCATAAGACATAAAAAATTAACAACTTGAATTTTTAAAGTCGTACTAAACATAATACGGAACCCGGCTTGTGTGAGACGAACTCGCACTTGACTGATTTATTTATATAAAGGTTTTTATACATTCCTTATTCAACTCTAATTTAATTTAATTTTACCTCTTACATTTCAAGAAAATAAGCATGAAAAATATCTTATAATAAAATTGTTTGTTCGTTTAATTGTTGAAAAGAAAATACATGGCAAATTGAGTTTCTATATAAATGACCTAAATTCCCCAGAAAACAACAATTAATTGCTACAAAAGTAAGGACAAACTTAAATTAAATTTAAATATCTTGGATCTTTAAGAACGTGCTATACATATGAAAATAGCTTTATTTCAGATAAAATTATTGTTATTTCTTAGTTGTAATTTTTAATTTTAACTCTGTGCGATTGTTAAAAAGTGTGTTTTTGTACATTTTTATTTACTTATTTTTAATAATTATTTTTAATAATTTTCCTTTTTTTTAATAATATTCTCTGCAGTCTGTTAAATGACAAACGTTTTAAAAAGCAGATAAAATGGCCAAAATTATCATCTTGAATATCAAATGTTTATTAAGAAATAATATATTCTTTAATGACTTTTTATTACTTTTGTGGCTTTAACTACCCACAAAGAAAATATGAGCTTTTTTGTTGCAAACAAACGTGAATCTCAAAAGCAGCTACGGTCTCCATCTTGATGGCCATGACGTGAATAAACTCTTTCAGTGTTTCTTTGTTGATGTTCTTGCTACTCTTAGCAATCACAATTTACAAAGTTATTATTAATTTCTTTAAGTATACTGGGTTTATTAAAAAAAAAATCTTAAAAATGTTTTTTTTAATATTGCACACATTTGTTTAAAACAAATTTGTTGATAATGATTATTATCAATGAAATATTGAAGACCGAAGAATGATTATTATGAATGAAATATTGAAGACCGAATACTAAAGAAGTAAAGTTTCCTTCAAGTATATATTTTTTTGGAAATAAACTATGAAAATTTGTCATAAAGTACTCGTATACTTCAAGTGAACTATATTTCTTTTGCATATATTAATAAAAAGAAAAATATCAAAGACAACAAAAACATCAACTACAGTGAAATCGCAAAAACGTGAACTAATTTTTACATTTTAACTATTTTTGGTTAATGTTATTAGAAAGGTAATGAATATTTTTTATAAAAAATATTAGGTTTATAATAGTTAAAAAATATTTATATTCGGAAATTAAAAGAAATTAAGGTCTAAACAAACAAAATCGAAATTTTTTTTTATGTTAGCATCTTTTGCAATCTATCTAATTCTAATACATACTGTAATTTATAAGTCATTGTATATTGTTGTGTTAGAAATCCAAATCTTAATAAATTAAACAAATTAAAAATTAAATTAAATGGTGTTTTTGCTCAGCCATCAGCTTTTTATTTTAATTTTCGCAACACGATAATATAAGTTTAATAATCTCTCCTCCTTTTACACACTTAAATACTTTATTAAGTGCTTCCTTAGTGTCCTTCTTATTATCTTTATTAAAGCTTTTGCTTCATATATATATTTTTTTTTTTTGATATTCTAAATGTATAATTTGATTTTGTTGTTTGAAATAATTTATATTGAATTTCGCAAGGAAGCTATCTATATATAATCTATAATTGCTTATACGGGGATTCCCACAACTTATAAAATATACAATAATTTAAATAATAATTTAAAAAAATGTTCACGTTTTAGAGCCTTCAAGCTTTGTTCACGTTTTAGAGTAGTAAATGAAATTTCATGTTTCTGAATGTTCATTTAAGCAGCAATACTTCGTTCTTTTTTTGTTCGTTTGTGCGGATAAAACTGTTAAAACTACCAGGGTTCAGAAGTTTTTACTTATGAGCGTTCATTTGTGATATTTCTCACAAATGAGATTGCTAAAATTTAAAAATTTTTTTTTTTTTAATGAAAAACAAAAATGCTCCTAAGATAACACATTAATGAGTATAACTGTTTGTTTTTTAGCATACATACATGAACGGTGAAAAGCGAAGAATATCCGTATTATTCATACTTATGTGATAAGTTATGAATTAGCTCATTCTAATTGATGCTCTTTTCCATAAATGTTTGAATATTTTTTTCTTTTATGAACGTATTCATTTATGAGTGTTACTTTATGAAATTTTCTTATAAATGAGATTTCTAAAACACTTTGTTACTGCATACGCCGACATACACAGCACCAAAGGAAAAATAAATGGTAGATTAGTCCAGAATTGTATTATTTGGAAGCAAGGCATCACGTTCCTACGTAAGACCCCCAAACGCAGAATTCTACCCAAAATTTACAACTAAAACCATAAAAAACGGTGGATCTAGCATCATGGTATGGAGAAGTTTTTTTTACTATGGTGTAGGACCTATACAGTGGGTCAAAACCACAATAAGAACATTTATGTTGGTATACTCGGGGACGTAGTGCTCCCTTATGCTTCTGAAGAGATGTAATTGGTGTGGGTCTTCCAGCAAGATAATGACCCCAAGCACACAAGTAAGCTTGATACAAAGTGGTTTCGGGACAATAAAGTCAATGTGATGGAATGACACGCTCTGAGACCACACCAATTAAGAATTTATGGATAGATATAAAAAAGAGCGTCTCAAATACAACCAACTTACAACGAAGCGCTTTGAACAGCTGTCCAACAAATCTGTAATAAAATTCGAAAGAAAAGATGCCAAAATCTTGTAAATTCGATTCCAAAACGTTGTGCAGATGTTATTACAAATAAAGGACATGCATCAAGGTATTAATTATAATATACAAATCATGCTCAACGTAATAAATGCATCATTTATAATTCTTTTTAATTTGTTCTTAATTTAGTGTTTAATATTAGTACAAATTGAAGTGAAGTGCTATCTTCTTCAAGTTTTTTTTAGAAAAAGTATAAATTTCAAAATAAAATAATTACCAACAATAAAATTTATTTTATGTAGTCATACAGTTTCCTAAGCGTCTTATGATAAATTTTATCAATTTAACTTATGGAAAATATATATCGGAGACATATTTTCTTAGGCTTGATGCTATTTTTCTGACCGAAGCTGTACATACAAATATTTTTCAACGATCTTTACATTCATAAAAAATTAACAAAATTATCATTTTTCACAAATGAATAGAAGGGAAACAAAAAAACAATCATCTCACTCATAAATGAACAAACACAAAATATTTTCTTGTCTTTCAGTCTCTCACACATGTATAAAAACAAGCAGAAAAAAACTAAAATGTACATCATGTGTGAGTACATGATTGAGCAGTGAGTGAGCATTTCAGTAATCTGGTTTAAACTATCTGTTGCTGTTTGATTCTCTACGTCCGTTTTCAAACAATTTCCATTAAAACTGCTGGTGTGTGTAATTTCGTAGTTTAAATAAACGGTTTTTGTCAGTGTCGAATATAAGGTAATATTAAAACTACAGCAGATTATTTTCGTTCTAATTTTCACCACCATGTAAAATAAATACGACTTGAGCAGAAGTAAACAACTTGTAGTGTGTGGATGTGACCATTGTTCCTGTTTACACGCCAAAAAAGAACGACGTATATGGCCTCTTTTATAGTTTGGTAACCATATATCTATCTGTGACAAAAAGGAATAACTGTTTTAGTCGACTTAAGTTTTGTTATTGTGGTCCTAACGAAAAAAAAAAAATATCCTGACTGCAATAGGAATAAATTATGAGGGTGCTGTAGCTTAAGTATTTAGCACGTTGACTACTAAGCAAAGGTCACGAGTTCAAATCTCAGCCGTGGCAACATCAATTTTTCTGATATGTATTAATTTTTCTTCATAATAATGCATATCACAGCGCCCTCCTTCGCCGGGCGAAGTAAAATAATTATAAATTGGCTATGCTAGCTTCGAACTAATTCGTCTAAATAACACCAGAGGCGCTGCAATACTGTTCTAAAAATAATAAGCAGTGTTGCCAGAATCGAAGCTTTATTACTATCACTAACCATCTGTCTTATCTACTACTATCCCTTTCCAAAGGAAGTACCACAGTTTATGTAGGCATTAACTGCCTGAGTGGTACTTCTCTTTTATACAAAAAAAAAATTGACTAGAAAAAACATAATTATTCACAATGATCGTTTAATTATTTTCTTATTTCCCTTCTAAAAAGAAAAAATTATTTATGAATTAAAATTTAATACAAAAATAAAAATATTGCAGAGCATGGCTTAAGATGTCTACTTCACTACATTCAGTGTGATAACACAATCCCACTTCACTACATTCAGTGCGATACTAAATTCGTATCGACAAAAAAAAAACAAAACAATAAATAGAAAAGGTAGAAAAAGAACTGTTAGCGACACAATGAATGCATTTCATTGCTGTTTTCTATAAAAATTCATTAGTGAATAAAATATATTCAAAAAAGTTTACTTTGTTGTCAAAAACTTATGTTTATTTTTATTGTAACCTCCCTCATTAAGCTTTTCTTGGTTTGTCTTTTCTAACACTTTTGATTTCATACTCTGTATGTTATTTGTCATGTTAATTCTTGGCACATTTTGTGGAGTTGTCTTTCAAAAATAAATTATACGAATAAGTATTTTTTTCTTTTTTTAAACTATTTAATTTTTTATAGTTTTGTTTGTATTGTCTATTGAACTGTGAATTTAAGTCGTGATTCATTGCAACAATTACAAATACGAGGTGAGTTTGATAATTCCAAAAATTTTTGTTTTTCTTACACAAAAAATTAATTAATTCTTTCTTTCTTAGAGAGAAATTAATTAATTCTTTCTTAGAGAGAATAAAAACGAACTTAAGCTTGACTATAAATTTCATTGTATGTAACAAAAAAACTACTCTCATTAAATGTTGAGTCTTGAGCAAGCTGTATCTTTTAGTTCGTTATTGACATCCATTTAAAAAAAATTATTTCGTATTTTCTTATTTATTCAATAATGATGAAACATAAGTTTTTATGTAAAAGAAAACATCACTTAAACCACAGAAAGGTTGATAAATAATATGGTGCTCTGCGCCATGATCTTCAATGGTTTTCAAGTTCCTTTGTGGTCGTACTAGCACAAACCACGAAATGAATTTTAGGTTGCCCAAAAGAGGTAGTCACTCCAGAAACAGTCGATAAAATCCAGGGAATATTGAACGATCATGAAAGTCAGTGATGTGGAGGCACATTAGAATTTTCAGGAATTTATGGATATGAAAAGTAATGCACATCCATCCAACACACTCTCCAGATTTAGCTTGTTGCGACCCAGGTTTGGCATGATTAAAACATATTGATTTAAGTGCAAAAACTAGCTTGCTAGCCTTTTCAATCCTTTGTCGGTTTCTTAACTTATTATTAACAATTACTAAGATGGAAAACACTCTTTCCGCAGTGTTGTACTGCACTAAATATATTTTTCTGTGATATCGATCTCTCTAGCGGTGTTTTCTTTATCATCTCTTCTGCGATTATCATACTTTTTAATGGTTTTGATTTAGACTTGAATTTCACTATCAATGGTGGCAAAACTAAACGATCAAAGTGATTTTCTGCTTCCTCCGACGCACTTTCTTCTTCTTCATATGAGCTGGATTTTTTGAAAGTGGTATAAGTCCACTTTTTCATATATTGAGATATTTAAGGGTTTGCGTTTGAATCAATTTTAAATTTTTGGCGAACTTTAATCAATTCGAGTGATGTTTTTACACTATACCCGTACACCTTATAAATTTTATTATAAAATAATAACAACTTAAATTATTTGAAAAATTAACGTTTTTAGCTCCACATGGAATTATACAACTTTCAAAAATAACATATTATACGAAATAAAAACAGGAGAAAACTTAAGTCCATATTTTTATAGAGGATTTTTATGTAAAAAGTAATAGTTAAAATGAAGACATTTAAATACATGAATAACCGAGTTTATTAAAAGTTTATTTCAGTTATATTAAAAATGTAAAAATGAAATTACTTCGTTAAGATCTTTAAATAAGAAAAAGATATTTTAAACTTAATTTTATTTTACAGTTAGCATATTGAAGTATATATGGTTGATAGATGGTATATAAAGTAATAAACGTATCAAATCGTTATATTTCTCTCTTTTTATACTCCTTGAAGTTGTATAAAATGGTAACATATTAAATTTGCTGAGGTTTTTGGGTCTTCCTTTTTTCCAAATAAAAAAAATGTTTTAAATGGAGCCCTTTCTTCCATACTATTTTTGCTTGATTTTCTATTTTATATGAAAACGAATGTTATGTTACACAACAATCGCAACAATTCTCATTTGATTTCTTTCTTTTAAAATCCAATTCAAATTTTAATACTGAGTATTATAGTGTGAAACGGGCTTTAGTAATATCTGTTAACGAGCAGCTTGCACTGAAATAGCAATAATCAATAATAATTGCAATAATTATAATTATTAGGCATGGACTTATTCCACTTTCAAAAGAAATATTTCTACTACTTTCAATTACTCGATACAACTCAATACTTTTTAATTGGGTACTCAATAATTCCGTGTACATACTACCAGAGGAAATTTATCGTCGTAGTTGTCAAATATTTTATAAATTTATTTCTAAAAATAATACCGTAAAAGTATCGATTAACTACTTTTGTGCATTGAGTACCCAAAAACATTATCGAGTATCGAGTACTCGGTACCCACTACTCAATACTTTGCCAGTACTAGTGCGATAGCATTGTACAGCAAAACTGTTTTTGTTTATTTGATGTCAAAATAGAACTCTATTGAAATTTTGATTGTAACTATGGAGAGAAGGTATAGACACCTTTTCTCATTAAAATCACGATTAACTTAATTTTTTGTGGACTTATAAAACTGTGGGCTTATACCACTTAAAAAAAAACCATTACATATGTCAGTGTGAATTCTGTTTTGGTTTTTTATATCCCTAAAAATAGGTTATTTATTCATGATTTTACCTCATTTATTTATTTTTGTTGGCTATATTAATATAAAAATATATAATATATTAATATTAATATATTAATATTAAATTAATATATAAAATATATATATAATATATTAATATATAAAAAAGCTGCTATTTCATGCAAAAATATAGTTAAACTGTGTAATAAAATGAAAAAAATCAAAAAATCATTTTTAATTACGTTATTTTAAAATCTTTTTTCTAACCCTGTTGTGATTATTTCCTGTTTTAAAATTTAGGAAGTGGTTGGGTTTGCAAGAGATTTGGGTCAAACGAAAAGGTCATCGTTCATTATTTAAAAAGAATAAAAAACCTAAAAAATGCTAAACTAACTGTATCAAGCTTAAAATAAACACGGTTTTGTTTTTGCAACAAAAAAAATATTATTTATCCAAAAATTCCTGGAATTATCAAATTGCCCTCGATTTGCATACACTTTAAAAATGCATTGGAAAAAATTTGTCTTCGTCAAAAGCGGCATAATAAATATTACAGAGTTCTTTTTGTCATAAACTGTTTTTTTTGTCTTTTTGAAGCGTATAATTTATGGCTTTTGAATTATTTATTTCTCAAAGCAATTCTTAGTATTCATTTAAAGGAATATGTGGGGAATTATTATTATCTGGTGAAAAAAAAAAATAGTTTCTGAATCATAAATACGTGTTTGTTAGACTTTAGTGTGAAGCTATTTTGACATGGTGGTGAAAAATGATAAAAAGAAACTTAACCACATTATGCATATTTTTAATAACACAATAATTCAGTGTAATTGGAAATATATTGTTTAAAAAATTTTTCTGAATATTTTAATTTGATATTAACGTAAACGACAAAATAAAAGCAACATCAATAAGTTGAATCGAAAAATATTTTAAAGAAAAATTCTAAACCCTTACAGTTTCTTAGCTATACATTTATAAAAATATTGCTTTTTTGCATATACACTCGAAGCTGAAATATATTCTAATTCCAGTTCTATAAGACCTAGGGAGATTAGTAAAAGAGCGCATTTTAAAGATTATTTATTAAGCTTTAATATCATACCATATTTTTAATTGAAATTATCTGTTCGTAAGTATAACACTCTGCATCTGATCAGGGATGGTAAATGAAATTTTCAAATTGTACCAACCGGCTTTTTAAATTGTACTTTTTGTACTGAAATTATACTAAAACAATTTTGGTTACAAAATTAAATTTGTCCTCTTAGCGATGGCGACCATCAAACTAATTTGTTTGCTTAGATACGGAAACATTACCAGTAGCTACTAACTTAAGTTTTAAACTTAGGTTAGCACCAGCGTTTTAAAGTCTAAGATTGTAATGAAATTAAAACAAAAAAGAAAAAATCTTTAATTTGGGAACGTTTTTCGGGATTTTGCTCCCCTGCTAGCACCGCTAAATTATCGATACAAGGTTTGGATAATTAAAAATATTCTCTGCGTCTTTTGATTTTAAATATATTTTAAGGATTTTCACGCTTACTTATTATTTTTATTTCTTTCACTTTATTAACTATGTATTCCGATATGTTTTAAGGAGAATTTTCCTATTTTCTCTACAGGCAACTTAAAAATCTGGCATAGAACTTTTTTTTAGACTACTTGGAATGCCGAGCTTAATTTAAGTATCAGAATTATTTATTTGAAAGTTGAAGGATTTGTGTAATTACAAATGAGACAAAATTTTTTAAGCATTCCAAACCATCTAAAACATAAATCTAGGAAAGCGTTTAAACCGTACCAATTAATTTTTAGATTTGAAATGTACCAAAAAAAAGTACAATTGTACCAACTTTACCAACCCTCGGTCTGATTGTGAATAAATTTATCTAATTGTAAATAAACTATGATTAAATTTAAATCTAGAGTCGTAAAGTAGCTTTGGACTGAGGAACACGTTCGCGCGTCATTGTCATTATCGTTTAAGGTCAATCAGGCCGTCCTTGTTGCTCGGTCTTCAAGTGGTTTGCGTCTCCCTCTCGCACTGGCCGATTGGCTTCCACGGTTAGCTGTACCGTGGTACAGTTAATTTGTGTTTGAATTAATCAGCCACATGTAATCGCTTGGGTTATCGTGTATAACCTAAATTGTTTTCATAAATTGAAAATCGAAATCAAGAAAACCACATGAAAAATAAACAAATAAATTTTACACACATTTGACGAAAGGAAAAACAAAAGAAGGATTTGCAATAAACAAATAAATAATAACCACATACAGAAAAACTAAAATAAATACAACATTGTTTTCAACCTAACCGTCGTTTCTGGACATGACCAAAAGCTGCAAATTAGAACCTAGTATTTATGGAAGCTTTTTACCATTTGGCACCAACATTGTTGCTCTGTATGAACAACAATCCAGAAGAAGAAGAAGAAGAAATTTAAATCTACACAGAGAAAACAGTACCCACCTTAGAGTTGCTGTGGCTTACCCTAAAACTATTAACACTTTGGCGCTACATAAATATTTCGCACCGTTAGTGGTCAGTTGAATAATATAAAATTTACGTACATATGTATTGTGGGTTCAATTAACTTAAGTGTGGCTTCATATTGTTTCCTGTACCCACACAATTTGCGGGTTAACCAACGTATAGAAATAGACAGTTTGGACCCATATTGACTAATGCATTATTTGGCTACTTATTATACTTTTCATTGCATTTGTAGCATAAATAGGAGCATTAAATATTTATTTATTTATGAATAAAGGCCCCAACACTATAAGGTTATATAGGCCAAATAGGAGCATTATGATGTTAGTATGTACAATTGATTTTTCCAGAACAGTTATATTTTTGTATGTAGGTATGTACAGTAAAACCTCTCATAACCGGACACTCACCGTCGAGGTATTTTTGTCCGGTTATTAGAGGTGTCCACAACAAAGTTGTTTCTAGCAAAATGTTTCAAACGGTTAACTGTTTTAAAATAGGACCAAAAATTGGAATAGTTTGATACAGTGAACAAATCAAAGCACATTTTGTCTCTTTAACTGCCAGTCGCTCTAACAAACATTCCCTTGTTTTTATAGATTTCTGTATTTTGCCAATATTGAATCTTAAAACATAAACGAAATTTCACGCATCGAAAATTTCTCTTTTTGCATTTTTTCGTAATGATGAACAATTTTCTCCTTCTAGTTCATTTTGTGACAAGAGCTAAGCGAACAAATTCTTCAAATAAACAGCAATTTCTTTCCCGTCCTTAACAAATGAGTATGGATGTACATTTGCGTTAACAGGGGAATCACCAATATGATTGGCATTAATGCACATATGAATCACAGTTGAATACAAGAATAACTACCATTTAAATACCACTCTTATTGCTGTGTTTCAACGCTTCTGTCCGCTTATGAGAGATTTGTTGAACAATATTTTTTAAAATTTAGTGTCCGCGTCTGGTAAATATAGTGACCGGTTATGGGAATACATTTTCTATGAAAAAGTTAGTGAATATATTGGATCTACAAAACTTGGCCGGTTATTAGAGGTGTCCGGTCATGGTAGGTGTCCGTTATCAGAGGTGTCACTGTACATATTTATAAATGAAGAAAACAGAATTTTTAACCTATTCTGACCGAACAGTTACTTTAAGACCTCCTTGTTGTGGGGATTTTTTTCTTTATAATAAGGACGAACATCTCCCGAAATTAGTTGAACAAATTTAAGAAACCTCAAATAGCTTTGTTTTGAGAAGAAGCGTGGTAGTGGGCGTAAACTCCCCATTTTCAATTGTTTCCATGGTGATGGGTAACACTTCTGTGCAAAACTTAGTTCACATCGGATCACTTTTCCTATTTTTTCCCAAAAATACACTACTTCGCTCCATTCTGCTACGCGGGCAGAGCTAGTATACCTATGTATAAAATATAAATACTAAAATAAGTATGTGTGTAATAAATTTAAATTTAGCTAGCAGACAACAAAAAACACATTTTAATAGAGCTCTTTTTGCAGTCAACAGAGCACTGTTATACGTATAACATTAATTAATAATTTAATTATTCTAGAGGCTATAACTTGGAATGGGAAAAGGTGCCACATAAAAAACATGGTGATGTTACTCCAAGGGATACTTTTTTGAACTAAAATATTAGAATTTCCAAAATAACTTAAGAAAAGCTATAAAAAGAGCTTAGATTTGAAAATATCTTGACCGGATTTTTTGGTAAATATGGAAAAATAGGGATAGGTACCATATACCTATAATGAAACTGTATTAGTGGAATTCCTAAAATAATTGTGGATGTTTTTTAAAATGAATAGGTATGAAAAAAGTAGTTTTGGTAAAATTAATTGAAAGGTTTTTTGGTCATTATGGAAAAATAGGGATGGATACCATTTACCCACTATATAGACAAGTTGCTCCAAGTGATGCTTATTGAAACTGTATTAGTCAAATTCCTGAAATCATATTGGAACCTTTTTAAAATGATTTTGAAAAAATATATACTTACTATATGCCAATCGCAACTAATTAACATAAAACATTAACAAAATTTTAAAAGAAAGCAAAAATAAAATGTACAAGCAAAAACATACATAAATACGTAATTTTTACAGTACGACATCGTTAAAAAACTAAATACATAAGGAGGTTGTACACTTTTTTTGACACGTTAAATATAAAGTAGATTTTGTTTTTGTCTTTCTTTTTTTTGTGTTGTAAATAATTATTTAGAATTAAGTAAAGAACTGAATACTTATTTAATAAAACTGGAGTGGCCTACACCCTAATTTTCCATACCCAATGGAAAAATATTTTTATGGATATATTATATAGAGAATAAAAGTTCAAAGTATATTCGAATCAAAAAATTAATTGTTATTTTCGGTTTTAGGTGTAATTTAAACTAGCCCTTGCCCATTCCCGATTATGCCCAAAATTTTTTACAGCTCTTCACCTCCATAAACCAAAGGCACATGCTTAATTTCAATTTGATATATCATACGTTATGACCTGTAGAGCGTTTAAAGAATTTGGGAGTAAGTAAACTACCCCTTACCCCACCTCGATTATGCACAAAATCTATACAGCTCTTAATCTTCATAAACCAAAGGCACATACTTAATTTCAATTGGATATGTGATACGGTATGTTTACGGTACGTTTACAAAATTTGGGAGTAAGTAAACTACCCGTTGCCTCCTCCCGATTATGCCCAAAACTATACAGCTCTTCATCTCCACATACAAAAGGCACATATTAAATTTCATTTTGATATGTCAAACGGTATGACCTTTACAAACTCTTATATATACTATACTTTACCTTGTACTACGTATGGGAAAGTAAAAACATAAATGTTGAATTTAGATGTACGTGCAGGTATTAAGACTGTTATAAAAACTATATTATAAAGCATTAAACACATAGATAACAGCAGGATACCGACTACAACTTGTCAAAACTAAAATACACACGTTTACATGAAGGCGATTATTTTGACGACAGCATAGCTACAAGGCTACACGACCACCGTTGTGGCTACAGCTAACTTAGGCTAATTTCTATTTTTGTTTGCGACAATTTTATTTTATTCAAAAAAACAAAATGTCACAAAATTAAAAATACAAATTCATTTACAATCAAAAGGTTTTGAGCAAATAAATGTATTTGTGTTGATATGATAAAAGTATTTTTTGATAAAGTATTTTTTTATAAGTAAAATATGTATTTCTACAATATTTTCATAGTTTTGAAGTATGTAGCTGTCGCCTTTAACATAATTCAGTAGTTGACTACAAGGCGACGATTGTAGCCAACAGCATTTGTAGTCGTGTAGCGGTGTAGCCGCTGTTGTCTATGTGTTTAAAGCTTAACAGATGCGTTTGTCCACTTTATTTTGACGATCACAGTATTTATTATACAAAAAATTAAGGTTATTTTTATCACAAAAAATTTGTTAGTACCTATAACTTAAAACTCAATATAATCTAACCGATAAGATATTTTACAATAAAATTGTATTTTGTATAGGTAGGTAGGTATCTATAATAAAAAAAACTCATGGGTTTGTGCCAAACCTAAAAAACTAAGGCGGAGGCTTTTTGCAAATATGTACTTCAAAAATGCGGTATGTATTTTAGAAGTTAAACCTTTTATTTGTAAATTTAACACAACTAAGAAATCAAGAAAATTGCTTTAAGAAATATTAAAAAAATAAACTAAAATATAAAACTTACCACCATTTTTCGTAGTATCAACCATATTGAAAAGTAGAAGGAAAATTAAATTGTGTATGTTTGTGTAAGAGTGTTGATATTTATGTTTCTGCAGTTGCTGCGACGTTAACTGCTACGCAGAAAGTTTCTACTGGTTTTTGCTACTTTATTTTATTTTATATTTTATTAACGTTATTTTTTGTTCTTATAGTGTTTATTTTGAATTCTATGTTTCCTTTCGAATTCGTAACAAGAAGTAGAAATTTTGAGAAAGCGACAATAATTTTAAAATTAATTTCTTTTTATTAAAACAAGATAGGTATTAATGTTGATTTAGTTATTTTCTTTGAGGAATAAACAATTAATTTAAAGAAATAAAAATAACAGAACACAAAAGAAGTACGAATGGGTTAAAACGCCGAACTACTTTAGAAATTTGTTTTTTTTTTTATTTAGTTGTTTGGTTAGTGTTTATACCAAATAGGTATGATTCATAATTATTCTTAAGACAAGTTTTGTTGGTTTTTTATTTATTTATAGAGTAAAGGAAAACAAATGTCTTGATAACTTGTACTGGTTTTAAAAGATAAAAATAATAATGGTTTTTGTATTTGTAATAAATGCTAAAGGGGATAAAAAATAATAATGGTGATGTTGATGTTGATAAAACGAAAAATTAAATGAACTTCTTTTTAATTAAAAAAAAAAACACAAAAAAGAAAGATGTGTCACTACAACCGACTGATTCGTAAAGGCTATTGCAGGAAATAAATGCTAAAAAGTATAAATAGGTATCAAGGCGAAACAATTTTTTTTTAATTAACGAAGAATAATATTTATATATATGTAAGAATAATATAATATTTATTTCCAAGAATTTCTCTTTTTAGCACAATATTTATAAACAAACATTGAAAATGTTTTATAGTATTGCTAACTTCTCACTAAACAAGTAACACACTTTTGTTAAAATCTCCTAAGATTTATTTTTTACTTTAAGCTTTTCCTACAGCCCCAAGTCCCATCTGCATGCTGGAGTACTGCACTTTCTTTCATTTACTTCTTAAATATACATTATATATATTTTTTTTATTATATTTCATCAATTTTCACCGTTTAACGTGTATTTTCTTTGTTATTGATTTTCACATTTCACACCTTTTTCCAATTTTCTTTAATTCAACGTTAACTTTGTTGTAGTTGGTTAAAAGAACACACCTTTATTCCTTGTATTTCTATCTTAAAGGAATTGTGCATTTAGGTTTTATTCTCACACTATTAGGGTTTATTTTCCTAAATAAACATTTCTATCAAATACAAAATACTACTTGTTTTTGATAAATTAACACAAAACACTATTTCATTAAAAAGTTTCTCCGCTAAACTACATTACGACCACTCTAATTGTCATCAACACTGGAACTGATATTGGAAAATGAATTTTTACTTGCAAACAACTGGAATACGTCATAAACAACATAGTTGTATATTATTGGCAGTAGACCACTAGTAACCTAGCGTTTACATTTGACAATATTGTTAAAAATACTGACATTTGTCTTCGTAGAATACACGTCTAAACAATAATTAACACTATTCATTTAAAATTTCTTTTGATATTTTCTTTTTGAATATTTTATTTGTACACAAAACTTTTAATAATTTATATCTTGGCTATTAAAACTTTTATAATTTTAATTGTTCATTAATAGCGTGCTATTAACCCAAATTATAAATTCACTGAAATTGATTACTACGGGGTAAGCTAGTTTCGATGGCCATTTCGCTAAGTGCTCAATTTAGCATCATCATCTCCTTAACCCAAATTTTAGATGAGTTAAAGTTACTCTTAAGTTGAGAAATTCATTTGACTAAATAAGAATTAAGTCAAAACAATTTAACAAGAAGCAACAAGGCTCCAACAAAAAATTTTAGTTATTGTCGACATATGTCAAATCTCTGTCCTATTTACTGTCTTCAAAATATTCACGATAGTAGTTCAGACAATTGAAAAAATGTGTATGTATTGTAATTGTCTTAACAGTATTGTCAGTAAACACAGTTTAAGCGAAATAGTAAGCAAAACCCTATATTTCATTAATTTTTTTAATACTGCATTTATATTACATCGAAGTCTATTAGATTTGAAATCTTCTTCAAATCGGTTACACTGCGCTTTTTTGACATTAGCTAGATTTTATTAACAAAATTACATTACATTAAACCTGAAGCCAATGATTCTAAAGAGTACAGACTTGGCTTCTCCCATAAAAAATCAAGCTAGCGCTTTGAAAAATATATATCAGCTTTTATTTATTAATTTTTTTTCTCTCTCTCTTTCTTTTCTATCTCTCACTTTTTCATCTCCTCTTTTGCAGGTTACACAAAGGGACCAATACTTGGACCCAAGTGAGCTGTCTTGGAGCTACCTGATTAACCTATCCTAACCTATTTATTAATTTCACTTCACTCATTTTTTGTAAATTTTTTTAACCATTTTATTTATATTTTCTTTAAAATTTTGTATTTTGTTTTACCAATTTTAAGATTCCGCATTTATTTCTTTGTTTTATTTCGTCTTTTTATTTTTATATATATATATATATATAAATGTATATAATACAATATTCTGCTTACATATTATTAACAATTAATAGATATTGTAATAAAATTAAATAAAAAGCTAAATTTAACAACATAAAAATTAAAAAAATAATTCCATTTTATTTATATTTTCTTTAAAATTTTGTATTTTGTTTTACCAATTTTAAACTTTCGCATTTATTTCTTTGTTTTGTTTTCTACTTCTTAGTACAGCTTGGAAAAAAATCACAGCTATATCACTGTGTTTTGACAAAAACTAGTGGGGAATTAGATTTCGTTTTTTTATTTTGATATATTTTCAATAACCTAGGCAGTTACATTATTCTGCTTACATATTATTAACAATTATTTCAAAATGAAAAAAGTACATCAATACAGTTCGAAATTTTAGTTTCTTAAATATGAGAATTTTCGAAAGGGCATTAAATCCTAAAATTTTGTAATTAATGAAGCGAAATTGCCGAGAAATTAAATCCGTTTGTTCTTGATGGAGAAAGTTCTTGATGGAGAAAGATGCCATAAAGTAAGTAAAACTAAATTAGGAGAAAAAAATCCATTAAAATGTTTCTTTTTTTATTAAAATAAATTAAGATAAAAAGAGAACTTTGAATTCAGAGCAACAGGTGCACTTGTCAGCATTGGAAGCGGTGTCAAGCCTAATAAAATTTCAAAAACAATTTAACCCGAAAGTAAACGTAGTGGTATTCGTCGACCAGAAGAAGTTGGATCGCTACTAATCGAGTTTCTTACTTAGAATCTGGGATGGGAAAAATGTTAACGTTCTGTCGTGCCATCTTCCGATGTATATTTACATATATCCATTATTTCATCATCATCACGAACTTGAAAAATAAAAGTCAGTACTCGCCATATTTTGTTAAAACTTACAAAGAAATAACAAACTTTTCTGAAATTTACAAAAATGTCATAAATAATAAGACAAAAAATTGCAGTGCTACCACACTTTATTAATAGTGAAAAAAAACATCTTTACGTAATGGTATTTTGTACTTTTTACAGATTTTCCCATCTTTCAAGAACTTTATCGAAATAGTTAAGGTTTTTTTAAGAAAATGGGCAGACAGACTATAAATGTATAGATAGTAATGTAATACACACTCTACTGCTACAACCCCTTGCCAACAAATCTCGTCTGTCTACTCATTCCAAATGTAAAGGCAGTGTAACGGAAAAGTACAAAAACAAATATAAAACTTACCTACCTTTTGCGTATTTTTGGAATCTTTTTATTTATTTTTTACACAAAAAACTATATTTCTCCTGGCCTTTGAAAATATGAGTTATTTGATAGCTTAAGCCTAAAACTTTTCATATTTCTTTTTATTTGCTCAGAACTTGCCATTAAATTATAGCAAAGTAGCTTCGATATTTTTTACAAAGTAAAGTACAAAAGCAATTTTAAGTGCGAAATAATTTTTGTTTCAATTTACATACATCGTTTTTCTTTAATTCCCCCGTTTTATGTAAAATAGATCGTTTTGTTTATTAAAATTTTTTTTAAACCATTGCGGCTCTCTTACATCTCTCATTGTAAAGGAGTGGCTATTGGATGAACTAGAGATAATCTTTCTCCGATTTTTTTTTTTTATTTTTTAGGGAATAAATGTTTTCCCATAGGATGGCTACCTACTAGGTAATAATATGTTACACAGTGTTCTACTAACAACTACTGGTTTATTTTAGCATCAATTGGTAATATGTTTGAGGATTTGTACATAATCACATTAACTGAAAGTTTCAATTTTCGAGCTAAATTGTTTTGTCAATGTTAATTGTTGTTGCACCTTTGGGATCCCTCATAAATTGTGAAAATCCGTACTCTAAATACGAAGGCGTTTAATTTTTTTTAAACATTTGTACCACACGTAACGATTCTGTAACTACCATTTTCAGATAAATAGTGGGCTATCTTATGTTATTGTATATCGTAATAACCGCCCATTATGTCTGATATTTCATTTTAAATATCGTAATTTAATCTAGACGACTCAGATTTTCGACTTTCTTATTATCTATTAAATAACCCTGTCACATACATTTAAAATTGTTAAAAAATGTTATCCTATAAAATTGCATAAAACACACAACAAAAATATATAAATTTATGCTTAACATAAAAATATGGTTTCAGTTTTTACTTCAATTTTTCAATTATTTAAAAAAAATGATAATTTAACTTTTATAATTTAATTTGTTTTAAAATAACGTTAACAGCTTTTTAACACTGGAAAACCCAAATTTAATGTTATCTGGGAAACGAAGAGTAACGCAAACGGCATTAGCCACAATCTAAGAAACTGTCTTACCAACGTTTTGTTATAATTGTTGTTGTACCATTTAAAAAAAAAAAATGCTAAACATACCACATGCTGAAGTTTAAACAGCTGTACCTTAAATGTAAACAAAGACCGCCATAAGTTTTACATATTTGGAAATAGAAAATTTTTCTGCAAAAATGATTAATATTAAACGCCTTTACAAAACTAATGCCATACCTCTGCTTATATTACGAAAATATTCAGCCAAATCAGAGTTGAAAACCTTTAGCCAAAAGAAGCAGCACTATGGCGACGTCTTTCCGGATGCGCTGTTCAATAAAAAACATAAAACCCCTGCTCACATGTACATTGCTAATGAAAATACCGCTCATGATATCAATAAAGAGTTGCAGCCTTATTTTAAACAAAGTTCTTGTGATACTATATTAGAAATAAATCCTGGCATTGGAGTATTAACCCGTCGGCTGTTAGACAATGAGGAACAATTTAAGAAAATTGTTCTAATAGAATCGATGGAATATTTCCTAAACAATTTAGAAGAATTGCATACATTATATCCGGATCGTGTTAAAGTAAAGCATGGAGATTTTGTAAATATTTGGAAATTGGTATATCAAGATAAAATCGATAATGGGTCAAGAGTGCAAGAGTTGCTGCAAGATATACCAAGTAAAAAACTAGAGGAAGGTAATATCTACAAGTAGATTTAAAAATATTATTCAAATGTATGATTATTCGAATTATCTATATTTTCAGATCCCAATATGTTGCTGTTCGGTATTGTGGGTTCTAATCAATTTTTTAACCATTTGATTAACTCGATTATATTTCAAAATAGTTTTTTCAATCTGGGTAGACCTGAGATGTATTTAATTTTACCACCGCCTATATATTTAGTACGTTTTATTTAATTATTTTAGCTTTGATGAGACTAAAATTTAATTTTAGCAATTAACGTGCACTAGTGAAATTGGTTATATGGTTTATAGGTCCACTTCCATTTTATTTCAAATGTTATTCGAACATCGCTTTATCGCCCGTTTTCCCAGAGATGCATTTCTTCCCACACAAATTGAATATAACAATTTAAAAGGAAGTAAATTAAGAAGGGTGAGTGAATATATAAATTGAACTTTATACCTACCTTCAAGCACAAGACAAACTTGAACTTACGATACTGTAAATTATATAGATATATCAGATATAGTTTCAAAATTAGGTATTTGAAAACCAGCAAACTCGGTTTATAAACAGCAAAGATATAGTCGACAAATTACGACTACCACTATTTTTTTCTCACTTGTGTAAATGTTAAATGTTTAATCAGAAGTTGCAAACTCGTACATAGTTACATATATATATAATATTACCTGCCGCAAATTTAACAAATACATAATCGAAAAATCACCAAATATCAAATTTCCACTAGATAAACTAAAAATTGATTTTTATATGAAAATTTGACCAAAATTAAATACAAAAAAAAAAAAATAGTTACATTTGCAAAAAAATTTACTTGAATTAGAAAATTTGCTTTGGTATCTAAACGTTAAGGAAAAATCGAAAAAATGCAAAAAAATAAAGATATAAAGAATAATTGAGCGCATGATTATGAAAGTGGTATAAGTCATATATTTCTTGTTGCGAGATATTAAGAGGTTGGCATTTTAGAGGATTAAAAAATATTTTTGTATTATGGAATAAAATATTTAGACAATTAAATAATGCCAACAAATACAGTGGATCAATAAAGTTTAGGCACAACATGATTTTTCAAATTGTTTCGCCAGTAACTTTGCATCTGCATAACTTGATAAAATTTTGTTCATGCTATTTTCAAGATTGATAGGTTTATTGACCATTTAACACGAAAAATAATTCATATCTTATTATTTCTAATATACAATGGCTTTTAAACTAAAAAATAAGGTAAGTCTATGTAAAAAAAGTTTAGGCACACATGTGAAAATTTTCGGTATATTCGGGGTTTTTGCATGTCTCGTATTTGGTTGAACCTCCTTTAGCTTGGATAATTGCTTCTAAACATCTACTCATACTTCTTACTAGGTTAGATGTTTCATCAGCAGTAATTTTTTCCCATTCTAAGCGAAGTGCCGCTTTAAGTGATTCTTTGGATGTAATGTGATGTTTCCGTATTTTTTTCTCTAGTAAGTGCCAAATATGCTCTATAGGATTCGTGTCTGGCGATTGCGGAGGGGTTTTTAACTGTTTGCAGTGGTATATAAGCAATTCCTGCACAAGATATGAAGAATGTTTTGGGTCATTATCTTGTTGGAGCAAGAATTTCCTATTTAAGCCCAGCTTCGCAACACTTGGAGATAAGTTTTCTTTTAAAATATTTAAATAAGAGTGCTTGTCCATTTTGTCGTCTATAAAGACAAGATTTCCCAATCCAGATGCCGCCATACATCCCCAAACCATAACATTGCCACCACCGTGCTTCACAGTCTTAATAATATTATTTTCTTGAAGCTCTTTGTTTGGTTTTCGCCAAATTTTTTGTGGACTATCTGAACCAAAAATGTTAAACTTCGATTCATCACTAAAATCACACTGTTTCAAAAGGCTTCAGGCTGATTAATGTTGAGTTTTGCTAACTCTAACCGCTTTTTCTTGTTTATGTCTGAAAGACAAGGTTTGCGACGGGGAACTCTTCCGTGATATCCAGCTCTGTGCAGCGTATTTCTTATTGGTTGTGGATTAAGGTCTTCACCAAAACTTTTCTTCATTTCCCGACACAATTCTACAGCTGAAATCATTGGATTTTGAGCCACTGCAGCAACAATGATACGCTCCTGACGAGATGTAAATTTTTTTGGACATCCACTTCTCCTCTCACGCTCTAATTTGTTGGTTTTTTCATAATGTTTTATGATGTTTCTTACACTGGTATAGGGCCTCTGTACAATCACACCAATTTCGCGATAGGATTTTCCATGTGCATGAAGATTTATAATAATTTTACGGACATCTACGGAAATTTCTGAACGCTTGCTCATTTTGCTGTTTTCGTCACGAAATAAATACCAAGAATATTTTTTCATTTAAAACTCTCGCCTACCGAGGATTTAACATGTGCATAAACATGAGTTGAAATAAAAATGTGAAAATTTACCGTTGTACAAGGGATTAAAGGGCATTAATGCAGTACGTGCCTAAACTTTTTTTAGCTAAACATAACTTGTTTTTTAGTTTTTAAAGCGTTGTATATTAGAAACAATAAGATGTAAATAATTTTTTGTTCTAAATGGTCAATATAACTCTCAATCTTAAAAACGATATCAGAATTATTTTATTAAGTGAACCAGATGCAAAGTTATTAGCAGAACACTCTTGAAAATCATGATGTGCCTAAACTTTATTGATCCACTGTAAGTATTTATTATGATTGTAAAATTTATAACCATTTTTGAAAGGATATGTGGTTTTGAAAGATTGAAATGACTTATACCATTTTCAAAATTAACTGCATGACCTTATAAAGGACTAAAGCCATCCAGGAAAATTTTTATTAGATATTAACATTTTATTACATTGTTACTAAGTAATAAAGTGTTGGTGGAACATTTTGGTGGGATATATGGTAGTAAATTCATCATATCTTTACGCAAAATAATATTTTCATATATTCTTGGCCTTCCTCTTTTAGGTAAATAAGGTCGAACACTTTGAATTCGGAATTGTCATGCAAAGAATTTTTATAAAACATTTTATATGGAGCATTTTTTTTAGAAATCTGATCCATTATATTTTTATCCAAGACACAGCTTCTCAATTCTCTTTCTATTAGTCGTTGATTCTCTCAGTTGTTTCGTCAGACACAGACACATCTCCTCCATTCTCTTTCTATTAGTCGTTGATTATCCTAGTTGTTTCGTCGAAATGAAATCTCTCTGAGCCATTTGTTCTACCAAAAATGGGTTTCCCTTTTTACGTAATTCTATTAAATTATAATAATGCTCAGAGATGTATAATGTCTACAATTAACTGTAAAATGCACTTTATTTTTACATTCTTGATCATATCTGAACCGCTATCTAAAGACATGACAAAATAACTTATAATTATTTTGCCAAACAGACTGACTTATACCACTATCAAAAAAAAATATACAGTAACTGTATTTTGTTTACCAACCAAAAAATAAACTTAATTTACTCGCTTAATTTTCATTGCATACTGCGAATTACTTCAGATTATGTTATTTTATTATGATTTGATATGAAATAGCTGATAAACTAGATTTTTAAAATTTTTGACTTATACCACTTTCAAAATCAAGGGCTCAATTAAAAAATAGTTCAAATAAAATTTAATTTTATTGAATATTTGAAATTTGTATTAGTCGAACTATTTATCTTACATACAGATGAAATTTTAAATCAAGCTTAAGTTCGTTTCTATTCTCTCTAAGGAAGAATAAATTAAATTACAAATTAAGTGATATTATTAAAGAAAAATTGGGACACCAGCAGAATGGAATGCACATTTTCTAGACAGCTACGTCCGTCATCAGCACTCTTATCTAATCTACTTTGGGTAGTGTTTAGTTGTAAGCATCATCTATTTAACCAACCAAACTCAGATAAAGGAATACGAGAAAACTGTATTCAATTATCAATCGTCAGTTGGCGAGATCGAAGACTACCACTACCAAAAGCTTCCCTTTTGTTTATTATTTTTACTTTAATATTTACCACGTAGTAGATTAGATACAAAGAGTGCTGATGACGAACGTAATTTGTAATTTAATTTATTCTTTCTTAGAGAGAATAAAAATAAACTTAAGCTTGATTTAAAATTTCATCTGTATGTAAATTTAATTTTATATATAAATAAATATACGTCGTTAGCTAAAATGCAAAAAGGCGTAACTTATGTAAAAATTTTGTATGTAAAAATTTTACACAAACAAAATATCGGAAAATTAATTAAAAAAAGCAAGTTTACAAAAATTTAATAAAACCCAAAAACTATACTTTGTCGATTAAATTTTATTATTAAATTAATCTTTAAATTTATTAAAACGAAGTTTTTACTTAAAAATTACTAAAATAGGATCAAAATATCGATTTCACAATAAAATAAATTTTCACAGAAGAAAAACATTTTTACACAAAATTCCTTTTTGAAAAGGAAAAATTGTTGCATTTATGAAAAATTAAAAAACAAAACAAAAATATTACAAAAATTTTTTAAATTTTAGAAATAACATGTGTAATGTATTCTACATTATAACTTTAATTATAGATACGCTCCGTTAATCCCGAATTTTTATATTTGGTAAGAATTTTACCACGAAGAGATATATACAATTATGTAGTCTCGGAAGATTTGCCAGCTCTGTGGTATTTTGTTAAGCAAAATTGTGTTAGCAGACGTAATCGCATAATACCAAATCTTGAGTAAGTTTATTAAAATTTTTAAATAATATTTACATTAATTTTAATAAAAATATTTTTAACAAGGAAATGGGTGCCGGGCTGTGGGCCTCGTCTGATAATTAACAACTCAAATTCAGTAACTTCTGTACCGCTTTACGATGATGAAGATGTGACAAAACTACCAAAGTACTCATCTCGCTGTTACACCATTAGTAATGAAGATTATTATCCAAACATAAACATCTTTACCCAATTTGGAGACTTAACCGCTAGTCAAATGTTGACTTTGTTTTCGTTATTCCGTAAATGGCCCGAATACAAAGAAAGTTCTTTTTTGGCATCATTTGAAAATAGCATGTTAAAAATGGAAACTTCCGCCGAAGCATCTGTTGAGGGATTAACCGAAGAAGATGATGATGCGCCAGCAGAACCAGTTAACAAAGAAGATGAAACATCAAAATCTGCAACACGGTCTACTATTCCCCCTTCGTCAGTTAAATCTACCAGAACAAACGATAAAACAAATTAATTTAATAAAAATATTGCCGATTTATTGCGTTGTCTTTATAAAGTATATTAATACTATAAATTTGTATTGAAAAAGGTAAATAATAATTTATTTTTTGTTATATTTTGTTATAAAAATATGTATCAAGAAAACAATCTTGTTTTGTTTCATTCGGGGCAACGGCCTTGTATTGCTCTCTTGCTGCCGCGTGCACACATATCTACATTTGTCAAATCATATGGATGCTGGGGCTCTTCCCCAAAACGTGACTCCAATGATATTGACAGCTTTACACAATCCACATGCAACGTTTGAGGATTTACTCCGATAACGTATGACAAATGAGCATCTTTACAGGCACCAGCTTTACCAAATTCATAGCAAACTCCTTGAATTTTAACCATACCATCGACTTTGCAATCGTTGGTTATGCATATTGGTAAAACTGCGTGTTCGCCTAAAACTAGGAATTGACCTTCCTCACAGGGTCCTCTACGGAAGGCTGGGTAACAAGCATCCGTTTCAGGGTAGTATAAAGCCGCTGTAAAAAAGTTGAATTTTAAAAGATAAATTTTAATCAATTTGACAAGCTAACCTGGTGCACAGTCGCAGATCCAGTCATTTGTTTGATCGCCAGGGTACAATAGTTCATGTTGTTTGCAGCGTGAAGGTGCATACAAAGGATTGCGACCCTGTAATTAAAAAAAAAAAATTTAGTTAAATGCGATTTTAGGGTTTCGTACCCAAAGTATAAAAACGGAAAATGTATGTCCGTCTGTCAGCGCCTTCTATCTCTGATATAAATAGCCTCTTGATATGTTTACACAAGTTGTATTACTATGAACGCTATAACAGCAAATACTAAAACTTATAGGGTGTTTCGAAAGTGACGTGTTATTTGCGTATGTCTTTATTTCTTGAAATGTAGGAGGCATACATTTAAAATTTACAGACAGTAATTAAAACAATGTTCGCTATATAATCAAGTATAAAAAATAAACCTAAAATTAAAGGGTGTTACAACAGTGACATGATGGCCTAAGTTTTGTATGTATATGGCCTAAGTTTTGACCAATAATAAGTAGACTCTTGAAATTTTCAGAGAAGGTGTAAACCTGTGATAGCTATAACAGCAAATACTAAAACTTATAGGGTGTTTCGAAAGTGACGTGTTATTTGCGTATATCTCTATTTCTTGAAATGTAGGAGACATACACAAAAAAATTGGACAGAATTCTATCCCACTCAAAAATTTTTTTCAAAATGGCGATTTTGCAACTCTGATCGCATAAAAAAAATACTATTTTATGAATTTTTTCAAAAGATTATAAAATTGCACAAATCTGTCAAAAAGTCTGTCACACACATACACTTTTAATGCACACATGAGATTTTTGACAAATCGTGCGACTGAGCATTTGTGAATCATGGCCTTAAACTGTTATAAAGGGTCCGCAATCTAACGTTTTTTTTTCAGCTAGTGCTCATTTCGTGAATGGTAACACTTAGCTCATGTCTGATTTGACAGATAATTAGTTTTATCCTTCCGCTGAACGAATATGGTTGTGTATACGCTTGAACAAACAACGGGTCTGCGATCGACTTACAGAAGATGCCGATTTTGCCAAAACTGTCATCTTTCAGATGAAGCTCATTCTGATCTTGGCGGGTATGCAAACAAGCAAAATTGTCGACCTAATATATCTAAAAATTCAAATCCGTTAGTTTCCAACTCAGTTCTGATGGATCATTGCAGATCATTGATTTTTAATATTTTTATATTTAAAAAATTAATCCAACTATTGTTTAATTTAGTTTGTCTCTAAGGCGTATGTGAGTTGCTATCGCTGATATTTCTGTTGGAGTATCGTTATGGTATCGACAAAGGGGGTAAAGGGTCGATGCTACCGTAATTAATATCTTATTATAAATAGCTGAGTTTTTTAATAATCTTCAATACGAAATCATTAATCTTACTATAAAAAAAATTTAGTAATTTTAATCGATTTCAAATATATTTTTTTAACTTTTACAGTATTTTTCACTTCGTGGATATATGAGAAGTAGTGTATCCTTAATGCATAACAAATTTTGTGTTAGTTATTTAATATCATCATACATACATACTTATGTATGTACTTCATCTCCTTTTATTTTTAGACGCTCGTTTTATAAATGTCAAAACTGTGTAATTTAAACTTGTACATCTTAAAAAAAAACACCCTTTACAATTCTGAAAAAACTATTGTTATCACAAATTTAATTATTTTTAGCTACTTAATGGTTACTAAAATACAAAAATAAAGCTCTACTTAGAATTAAAAATTCTCTTAAAATGACCCACACTTACAGCTAAATTTGATTTTTTCTTATCGACAGCTTGATATTCAGGAAATAACAAATCACCTAAAACTAATTGCATACCAAATAGAATCCACACAGAGTATTTAATTAAGCCGAACATTTTAGTATTTAAAAACGGTTTTAAAAATATAAACACAACAAAAACACAATTTGATGCAAGAGTTAAGGAATAACAAAAAAAAAAACAAAATTTAAAAAAAATTGCAATAAACAAAAATACAATAGGAAAAAGCAACCTTCTCCAAAGAGAATCTGCTAATAACTATTGATCTGACAAAGCGCAGATCAATACCCACTTAATTTAATGTACACAACAAATTTTTTAAACTTCTGAAAGCAAACAAGAAAAAAACTATTTAGGGAGAGAGCGCAGAAACTCTTCAATAATACCTACAGACATTAATTTTGTTTGATCAGTTTTTAGACTCTAAATTTTAGAGATCAGGTGAAGCAAAATAAAAAATATATATGTATGTATGTATGTATTGAGGAGCGGTTTTTAAATGATGATGCATGAAATAAAAAAATAAAAAACAGGAAAGACAAAAATTCTTTAAATTTTATATTCCAGTTTTATGTAGCTTTGGTAAATACGGAAGAAGAAAATATTGATGGTGTTCAAGAAAGTACCACAAAACAAGTTTTGAGTTTCAAAAGAGTTTTTATTCTTGTTTTGTTTTCCGAAATTATATCAACACTAAAATATAGTAAACTGTTTAATATGTGAACATTTTTTACTTTACCATACGTAGTAGGTGTAAGTAAAGTTATGTTTTGAGGTCTCATGAATCTGTCTGTGGGTCGGTGGGTGGGTGTGTATTACTCTATTGTTGTGACCGCTCTACAGGTAGTACCGTTTAACATAGCAAAATAAAATCCAGTATGTGCCTTTGATAAAGAGCTGTATAGTCTTCGGCATAATCGGGAATGCCGTGTGGTCCTAAATCGAAAATAATTATTTTTTTTCGATTCGAATATACTTTGAATTTTTATTCTTTTTGTAATATATCCATAAATATATGTATGTATCTATTTCCATGAGGTATGGTAAAGTTAAGTGCAGGCCAGTCCAGATTTTTCATTTATTTCACAGTTCATGTCAAATCAACCAAAAAAATTGTTTTCAAATTTACCACTTCCGATTTTTTCGAAACTTTTGTTATTTATATTCTTTGACTTTCTGAATCCAAATATAAATAACTAAATATAATAAAAAAATTATATCTCTTGCGGTTTTTTAGCTATACAATTATCAAAATAGAAAAATATCGCTTTTTTGCATATGCCCTCGAGGAATATATTCTAATTGCAGTTCTAAAAGCCGTAGGAAGTTGAGTAATAGCTCATTTTAAAAGGGATTTAATACGCTTTAATTTGATATCAATCATAAAAAAAACTTATTTTTTAAATTTTTTTTTCTTAAATTTAAAAAAAAAGTTTTATAAAAATCTTGGAGATAGTGTCTTTTAATTTTTTTAAAATTTATCTATGTTTTTTAATATGGCTTAGTGACTACATAGAAATTTCAGAGTGGGACCATGGTGGGATCAGAAGTTGAATTACCCAGTTATGTAGTCATTTTAGTAAGTCTCCTTTTACATTATGCAACATTGGTCGCTGTAATTCTTACTTATATGTAAAATATAGTATGTAACTTACAGCATGAAATTACTTCATTACATATATATTTTCAATTCTCTTTTTAACTTAGGCGCAACATTTATTCATTTTTCCTCCAGCTAGAGTATCGAAATGTCTACTCACTGTTCATTCATGTATGAATGTGTACATTTTATTGTTTAGCTGCATCTTCTCATACATGTGTGAGAGACTACAAAATAGTTTTGTGTTTTTTCATTTATGAATGCGATGATTTACTTATTTTTAACCGGCTTCAAAAAAAGAAGGAGGTATCTATCTGAATGTTGCTTTTTTATGTTTGTGCCCGCAGAACTTAGCTATTTTTGAACCGATTTTAATTTTTTTTCTTTATTTGAAAGGTTATGCTTACAGATTGGTCCCGTTTTAAAAACAGTTTATTATTTTAAAAATTAAAGGTAATGTATATGGCCATACTTTTGAACAGTTGTACACCGACCGTTGAAATTTACAAAGAACCTGTATGGCCAAATCCGCTATAACAAAAAGTATAAAATTTGAATTTGGAAATAAGAGGGTGTCCCAATAGTTAATCTAATTGTATGTGGCCAAACTTTTGAACCGTTGTAGACAGACAGCTGAAATTTACAAGAAATCTGTATTACTAACTCCGCTATAACAAATATACAATTTGAATTTATAAATTAAAGGGTGTCCCTAAAATTTATATAATTTGACCTATATGACTATCTCTTGAACCGTTATAGATAAACACTTGAAAATTAGGCAGAATGTCTACTACAGGGTGGGCCAAAAGAAACCAAGGGCTCTCCAAAAATTTGTCTTAAAAGTGCCATTGTGTCTCGGGCAGTATGGGCAGTGGCTCCGTCCTGCTGAAACCACATACCAGGTCTGTTTTCAAGAGCAGAACGTAAAAAATTTTCTATCATAAACCGATACCGCTCTCCATTTACGGTTACAGCACTTCCATCTTCATTCTCGAAGAAGTAGGGCCCAATGACATTTTCAGATGTGATCCCACACCATACTGTACACCTGATGGGGTGCAATTGGCGTTGATGAATGGCTCTTGGATTTTCAGAACCCCAGAACCTACAGTTCTGCTTATTAACAAAGCCATTCAAATGAAAATGAGCTTCATCACTCATAATCAAATTTTCAATAATGTCGGCGATATGCTCTTTGCGTTAAAATAATTGATCTCTGGTTTAAATAATACAATTCCAAGTGTTGTCTATATAATCTGAAAGAAAAAATAAAAAAAAGTTAATAAACAAAAAAGTTATTAAACTTTTACACCCCTTGGTTTCTTTTGGCCCACCCTGTACTTTGTCTGGTGTAATAACAAGTATAAATATTTAAAATAAAGAATTAAAGGGTGTCCGAATAGTTCATGTAATTTGCTGAATATGGCCAAACTTTTGAAACCTTATAGACAGATCGTTGAAATTTATAAAGAATCTTTGTGGCCAAGTGTAAATTAAAGGGTGTCCCAATAGGTGATGCTGACATAATTTGACTTATATGGCCTAGTCTTTTAAACCGCTATAGGTAGAGACTTGATATTTACACAGAGCGTGTATTATTATGTCCGCTATAAGAATTATAAAATTGGAAATGAAAGGGTATCTCTATAGTTAATAAAATTTGATGTATGTTTATCTTTTGAGCCGTTTTAGATAGACAACTGAAATTTACACATAATGTGTATTACTATGGTCGCTATTACAGCCACATATAAAACTTTAAAATTAAAAGGTGTCCCCATAAATGACAGATGTTGGCGAAAATAGCTTAACTTTAATAGGGAGATGCTTAAATTTCACAAAGTATTTACTTCTTTTCCTGCTAATTTTGACACATTTTGTGTATCTTTTACTTAGTTTAAATATTAGTTCTTACAGATTATTTTTTACATTTTTAGTTTAGAACTAGTGCGAAGCGATTTATTCAGAAAATATTTTGTTGTTCACGCAAGTGCACATATTTGAGAATTTACATAAATGAAAAGTTCGTAGAAAAAAGTTCGCTAAGTATTCGCATACATACATAAATGTACGCACATATGTTGTAATGTGCATCTGCCGGCGTATGCAGTAATATAATGTGTTCTTCATTTCTTTCTTCTACTATCGCAGATAGAAAATTCTTTTATAGTAGTAGTAGTAATAAAATATCTTTATTCCCACCAAACCAAGGCGAATTCATACCAGGTGGTGTTGATAGCCCAGCTGATTGTTTTTTGCTCACGTTTTTTTGCTAATGTCTTGTCAAAAATACATTGTTTTATATCTGCTAATCTATTGTCAAAGTTGTTGTTTTGTTGTAGTTGTTGCTCTACTGCTTACACCTGGTATGAATTCGCCTTGCACCAAACCAAATGTTTCGATTTTTTCTGAAGTCAGACTTGTCGTAAAGAATTCGTTAGGACATTTCGGTAGTTTCTCTGAAATCAGTCTTTTCGTGACGAATTCGTTAAGACATTTCGGTTGTTTGTCTGTACAAATAAAAATATATGAACCTTGGATTGTATTAAATAAAAAGAACAATAGTAAATACGAAAAATGGAATAAATGTCGTTACGATTTCGTACCTATATATCGTTACGATTTCGTTACTACATATCGTTGCGAAGTCGTGTCAAACCTTTCATATAAAAATCGTTACGATTTCTGTAATATTTCGGTTCCGAAATGGGAACATTTTGTCGAACAGTAGTTACGAATTCTTTACGAAATCGGAACATTTGGTTTGGTGGGTTATTTCATTTTATTATATATATATATAATAAAAATATGTATAAAAGAAATTTACATACGGCTTTGACATTGTTGTTAGCCGGAAAACTGGGCATAATATAAAAAATTTTAGGATATGTATAAATATCTTAATGGTTGTATTCATTTATTAAAGAATTTCGGAACAATAAAGAATTAATAATATATTTTGCTAAAGTTTCCCAATTAAAAAGTTCTCCATTTAGTAATTTCACAAAATCCTCTTCTGATATTGTTGGAATCTGATCAAATTCATCGGCATAGAAAATGTTGTAATGATTCAATTTCTCTTGTATTGCAATAGGAGCATTCTTTATTTGTGCTTGTTGAAAATCGTGTACCATTTAGATTTATTAGGTCACATCTCTAGCTTTTAAGATATATGTTATATAGTTTTGGTCAAGTAGTGTCAGGATGTATAGTTGTCCTGCTGCAAATTGTAAATTTTTGTAAAATGTTTGGCTTAGAGATGCTCTTAGAAAGCGTTCGTTACTTCATTTCCAGAATAGTTAACAAATAGCTCTGATTTTCGCGCCATTGATTTGATGCTACACTTGTCTGCCAATGCATGTTAAAGCCACTTCCTAGCTCGTTAATTGTCTTTGCCCAAAATATGTTTGTTTCCAGAACTTTTACGGTTAATTTATGTGGAAGACGCGACGAATTTAATTTAAAAAGTGTATGATATAAATAGTTTAAGCTCAATTTAAATGTATACAAATGGCAGTCTTGTAAACCAGTTTCTAACATTAAGACTTAGTTTGGGGTGAAAATTGGTAGTTCTAGTATACGCTTAATAAAATATCTTTGCAGTTTATCCACCTCTTACTTACAGCTTCAAATAACCGATACTTCGTTTTAAAAGAAATATTGTTTTTGTTCAGCAATGAGTTCCACGTAACATTTATGCTATTTTTTGCTGTGTTAGTACCATTCCTAAATAGTTATATTCGTTGACTATTTATACAGTTTCACCTTTAAATAGCCATTTTTCACGGTAAGATAATCTACCTCCATTCCTGAATATCATTATTTTTGATTTTGTTAGGTTTACTTCGAGGTTCCATAAGTCACAATATTCTTCGAATCTTCTAATAATTTTCTGCAACTCATCTACTTCCTCTGCCACTATCACAATATCATCTGCATATAATAGGAGCCTAATATTCAGTTCATCAATTGCGACGCCTCCGCCTTAATATTCATCTAAATCATTTATATACAGGGAAAATAATAGGGGGGATAGCAAACAACCCTGCTTAGCGCCTGAATATGTTTCAAACGGTTCTGAAAGTTCAGTTCCATTCCAAACTGTTGAGTACGGTTTTGAGTAAACGCTATATTAGTTAAAATAGTTTAAAATGTTGTTGCGATATTTTAACGTTTAATTTTAAAATAAAAGAACACTTCACAACACTATGCTATTTCTTATTACCTTGCACATTAAACGTAAACAAATGAATGTTTGCTTAAAAATGTATTGAAACCTCTACCTTTGTATAAAAACGGAAAACCTAAAAAGATAATATTAATACGCAACCCTGCTTGTTTTATTCAGAAACGTCAACAGTTTTCACCAATATAATTATTATTTTTTTACAACGCATGAAACGAGAATTTTTACAACGATTTTCTATAGTAAAATATAAGAAAACATTTTTAAATTTACTAGAAAAGTTTAATTTAGGTGTTAAAGTTTCTGAAAAACTAATAACTAACGATATTGAATATTCAATTATAGAAAAATTGTAAGGTGTTTGTGTGTGAAAAAACAAAAAACGAAAAGAATGCAAAAAGTAAAAAAGAAAACCACGAAAGCAAACTCAATAAGTGAAAAATACCTTTTTTTGCCACTGCCGTCCACACAGCCACTAACACAGTAATAAAAGAATAAATAATTTAATGGAATCAAAAAGTAAATGCAGCAGAGCTAATAAGTGGCTGTAGTGGAAAAACTAGAGGCACCTGTCAAGGGAGTTATTCGTCATCGTCTTAACAACAACGTTATAAACTATAATCTTCATCATCAGCAACAACATCATTGGAAAAGATAACTTGCAATAACAAAATAAAAAAATTTAATACCTACATGTCGAAAAACTTGTTAATTACTCTTAAAGTAAAATGAAAATAATAGGTATAAAAAAATGATCAATTAAAGAAAAACAAGTTTAAACCAAAAAAGTTATATCAAAATAAATTATACGCAAAATATATAATGTTTACGAAAAAGTCTCATGCCGATATTAAAAAATCCACTGCAAAATTGCAGGACTGCAAAAAGGATTCAGCCTCGCGTTTACGTCATTTACGTACTATTTTAGGTAAATGTATTTATAAGCGCTTATGAATTGTTTCAACTAACAACCACACTTGTTTAATTTTGTTTACTTATTCATTATAAATTAATTTCAAGTTCATTTTTCCATTTTATATTTCTGATGAAGAGCGTGTGGGTGTAACCAACATCAATTGGTATCTTTTTACCAACAATTCTTACTTTTTTTGTAATGTTGAATTAATTCCGTTATAGATTTGCCTTGTGAATTTAAATTAAAGGTAAAATAAATAAACCACAAGTGGGGCTATTTTATATTATTACACAAAATTACATCCTAAGAGATTATTAGCGATCAATATGTAATTATAACACTTTTGTTTAAAAAACAACCACGCGGTGATAGACGATTTCACAAGTCTGATTATAAGATGCCTACCTACATTGTAAAATAGTGGGTAAAAAAGTAATAACTAAATAATTACTGCACTATTTGTTCCTTAGGTATAAGATGGCATTGCACCAGAAAAGAAGTGGATCTGCATTTCTAGATAACTATATTGAGTACCTCTCGACTTTTTCTTTAGGAGATAAAAGCTTTAAATGGGCAGGAGCATATTTTCCTCGGACTATTCGTAGGCTGTTAAGAACTTGGAACATTGTGTCTGCAATAGTTTCTTTATGCAAAGTGTCCCTGTAGGCTAATATGTAGAATGCTAGTCTATAAGAAGGGAGTTTGTGGATTCGTTTCCCACTAAACTCTGGGTGTTTTACTGCAAAGGTCTTGTAAAGTCCTGCAGTGTAAAATAGTTAGCCACATATCCTTTAAATCTAAAGTAATGATAGCCATAATTGCGTTAATAACATATCCTATTAGAAAAAAGCGATAAAGATTTCAAGGTCATAAAGAGAATTTAATTCAATAGCGAATGCAGGTGTAGTTGCTACAACTGATAACTGTTACTGAAAGCTTAGTTGTTCTAATTTTAGTTGACAGAGAAAATTAAACCTCTTCTCTACCTTTGTCATTAGGTTGAGCTCGAGATAGAAAGAAGGAAATCCTTGGATGCTGATTTAATTAAAAAAGTTTGTTTTTATATTTTGTTTATTTTGCAAAATTCTCGTGTTTCATAGAATAGAAACAACAACAATAATAATTTATATACATACGTTTGAAGAATAAATTTAAATTAATTTCTTAAAGAGCAATTTGAGGTAGTTACAAACCTCGCTTGTAAATTCTTATATTCATGAATAGTAAAATTAATATAATATCATGGAATGCTCGAGGTGTTCGACATAAAAAAGAAATACTTTTTAAATTTTTAGAAAATCTAAATCTTGACATTTGCCTGTTATGTGAAACATGGTTCAATTACTATTGCTGCCGGTATGATCGTCAGCACGCTATTGGTTGGAGCGTAGCAATATTAGTGAAGAGAAATCTAATGAAAAGTGTTGGAAATAAAGAATACTGCAATGGCGACCAAATCTATATATGCTCATGTTACTTCCCTGGTGGTTCAGCAGGCTCAGACCAAAATTATCTTATGTGATTACTATTACATGTGGTAACATAAATTACAAAAAAAAGTACCTACAACTAAACGATGAAAGCAGTTTACGCGTAAAGTAATAAAGTGTATGAATAATTTTTTTTTGATAAAATGTTAATAGAATGGTTACCAATTTCGCCAAACCGAGTATATGGTTTTACTATCCTTTGATAGCAGAATCGAACCTATACTGTCAAGTCCGTGAATTTTTTTCATTGTTGCACTGTTTAATAAATTAAAATCTTACCTTTTTGTCAATCTAGAAAGCTTTAAAAAATATTTTTTGAAACACACTGCTTTGTATTTTCTTTAAACGATATTCCAGATTTTTATTGGTTAGGTGTTTTATTTAGTTGTGTCGCTTTGTTGGAATTATACTAAGTAAAACGTTACAAAGTTTAAAATATTTTGAAGGTAACTGAAGTGCATATCACATGAATTTGACAAAAAGTGAAATTCACTCTATACGAATATGTGTTTTGCAGAAAAAACGAAACGGGAATTTGCTAATACTGATTATTAAGTACTAATACAAAAACAACGTTTCTAATTAGTTGGCAATGGCTGTTCATATATACATGTTTTGTTTATATTTATATTTTTTTTTATTTTAAATATAATATTCGATTTCCCTCCAGTTGAATTTTGATTCAATATTTATTTTTTTCAAGTAGATTTTTTGTTTTTGTACTTATTGTTTACACATTTTTGTTGTTTGTATTTATTTGTACATCTACTAGTTGTTGTCATTATTGTCTGTGTATATATTGGCAAAAAACTAATGATTTTAGTTATTTTAATTCGTAAATTCAAAACAAATTTAACACCAATGCACTTACATAAATTGTATACAAATAATGCAAGTTAAAAATTTACACTTATGAATACACATTAACACTAGGGGTGGCAATTTTTACTATAGTAAACTCTCAATTATCCGCGGGTGGTTTATTCGCTTTGCGGATTATCCATGGCTCCGACAGTAAAAAATACAGAAAACCAAGTTTTAAAACTTCGTAAATACAAAAAAAAAAAAACAAAAAAATAAGTTTTCTAATTACTCGTATGTACGTTAATATTATAAAAGTCATTATAAATAATAAAATAAGAAACTATGATAATGTTCCGTACAGCTCGTACAATTGTTTACTTAATACCTTTAGCGATTGTTTAACAGCTACCGCCAATTTTGCGGCTTATCCGCGGTATTCGCATCAGTCAATTCCGCGGGTAATCGGAAGTTTACTGTACTTTTAATTATTCGATTTTACTCAATACTTATCAATTGGGTACTCGTACTTTTGATTTCATAATAGAAACGCGCTGTTAATTAGAGTTAAAATGTAGTAGTTAGAATTTCTATTCCATTTGGTTGTAAATATATAACGTTTTATAAAGCTACAAGTGTCGAACAACTACTTTTGAGTATTGAGTACTCAAAAAATGGATGAAATACTCGATACTCGGTACCCACTATTCAATACTTTGCCAGCACTATTTCACATATTCTAAAGTAAATTTTGGGTGTTTTTTTAAATAAGGAAATCCCAACATTTCGGAAAATAACTTGTAGTAAAAAATAACACCCCGTCTCCACTGGTCGTGGATTTGAGCAAGACATAAACATAACGCCGGCAGAGTAACAGTATTAAAGAGAAAATGTATTAATATGTTCATGTTGTTATAGGTGGCAAATACGAGTTTATGTTATGTTCTGATTGAACATAATTTTCTGTTTTCCATCAATGCTGTTTGAATGCTTATAGCAAAGCAGAGTTTTGATGAGCCATTGTTTTGTTTGCACATGAACAAAGCGTCGAATAGGGGACAATAATTTGTTTACTTTTTCTGTGTGGAGAAAACGTACGACGTGCATGTTCCGACTAAACATCATTTTCTGTTTGTCATCAATGTTGTTTGAATGCTTATAGCACAGCAAATAGGATTTGTACCATAATAACCATATAAAAGGGTTAACGTGTCCAAATTCTCTTTTTAAAACAACACATGTGAAGCTTTTTGCTTGTATGCAACACACCTTTGACAGAAATCGAACCCACAACCGCCAGACTGATAGACTAGTGGACTATTCATCAGTCTATCTACGCTCTCAAACACACATCAAAACAAACAATGTTCATTATTTTACTAAATAGTATTTTATTTTTTTATATATAAATTTATTATTAATTAAATAATTTTTTGTGTTAACATCTTTTGCAATTTAACCTGTCTGATTCTAATACTGTAATTTAAAAGATATTGTATCTTGTTGTGTTAGAAATCCAAATTTTAATAAATTAAACAAAGTTATTTAAATTATTAAAAAAAAATATCAAACCTAGTGAAAAAAGTTAAAAAAAAAACATTTTTATAAAATTTTGACTTTAAAAAGTCAAATGAATTTGAAAACTTTTTATCGCATGAAGTGGCGACAAGTACTATAAACATAACATTGGCATTTTTATTAATTCGTAAAGCAACTTTAAGTTAAATTACACGCTAATTTTGTGTCTTGTATATAAGCCCCATTAAAATGAACTTAATAATTAGCATAACCAATTGACACGTTAAAAAAAAATATTATTTTTTTATGCGTGTCCAGCTTTGAAAGTAATCCAAACCAAATTTTAAGACTTACTTTTATAGTACATCACCTATACGTATTTACTTTATAAAGAGTGATTTTTTAAGAGCTTGAGAACTTTTTTTTTAAAAAAAACGCATAAAATTTGCAAAATCTCATCGGTTCTTTATTTGAAACGTTAGATTGGTCCATGACATTTACTTTTTGAAGATAATTTCATTTAAATGTTGACCGCGGCTGCGTCTTAGGTGGTCCATTCGGAAAGTCCAATTTTGGGCAACTTTTTCGAGCATTTCGGCCGGAATAGCCCGAATTTCTTCGGAAATGTTGTCTTCCAAAGCTGGAATAGTTGCTGGCTTATTTCTGTAGACTTTAGACTTGACGTAGCCCCACAAAAAATAGTCTAAAGGCGTCAAATCGCATGATCTTGGTGGCCAACTTACCGGTCCATTTCTTGAGATGAATTGTTCTCCGAAGTTTTCCCTCAAAATGGCCATAGAATCGCGAGCTGTGTGGCATGTAGCGCCATCTTGTTGAAACCACATGTCAACCAAGTTCAGTTGTTCCATTTTTGGCAACAAAAAGTTTGTTAGCATCGAACGATAGCGATCGCCATTCACCGTAACGTTGCGTCCAACAGCATCTTTGAAAAAATACGGTCCAATGATTCCACCAGCGTACAAACCACACCAAACAGTGCATTTTTCGGGATGCATGGGCAGTTCTTGAACGGCTTCTGGTTGCTCTTCACTCCAAATGCGGCAATTTTGCTTATTTACGTAGCCATTCAACCAGAAATGAGCCTCATCGCTGAACAAAATTTGTCACATTTGAACATTTCGAACCGAACACTGATTTTGGTAATAAAATTCAATGATTTGCAAGCGTTGCTCGTTAGTAAGTCTATTCATGATGAAATGTCAAAGCATACTGAGCATCTTTCTCTTTGGCACCATGTCTGAAATCTCACGTGATCTGTCAAATACTAATGCATGAAAATCCTAACCTCAAAAAAAATCACCCATTATAAAGGCACCAATCCCTGAATAAAATTCTAAAACTTATATAAAATTCTAAAAATAATTGTAAAAGGTGTTTAAAATATTTTATTTACAAAGTAAAATACAAATTAAATACAAATTTCATTCAATTTTATTTTATTTGGCAGTAAGTAATTCATATTTTCTTATTATTTAAAAGTGTATAAAATTATCCGCTTTCAATTCATATTTTGTCATTATTTTAAAAGAGCGCCATCTGTTGCGCAACCATGTTTAAAATATCCCGCTTTCAAAATTTAAAGCTGCCTAAAAGTATGCAGTACCTTTAAATCGTTAAAATTTCGTACTTTTGTTGCTTTTTCTCCACTTTTTCTTGGAAATAAGATATTTTTGCGGAAAAAAGTATTATATATTTGAATCAAGATACCAAGGTACCTCCTTACAAAATTTTGTTGAAATCCATCTAAAAGTCTTTTCGTGATGCGAACGCAGACTTTCTGTCTGTCTGCGTTCGCATAAGTTACTGTTTTATTATTTGTATAGATGAATAATAGCTAATCATAAAACAATTAAGAAATATTAATAAAAAAAATTAATTGCGATTATTAAAACCAATAGAATTTAAAACATTATTTATATTTTTGTATTTATTGTAATAATAAACTAAAGAGGAAAGTGCGTCAACAGTCGAGAGTTTAAAAGCGTTATATAAAAGCACCAATGCCAACACCAAACTTATACAGTTCGTTGATGTTTCAGAGTCAAGTTTAAATTTTTACGAAAAATAGGCTTAATTAATCGACAAGAAATTTATTCATGAACGATACAACTCTTCAACATTTTAAAAGTCTGTTATTAGTTTTCTTTCGGCAACATTATATAGCAACGTTGTACTCTTTAGAAAAGAGTTTCCAAAAGGAGTAATATACATACATATGTACTCGAATATCAAGTATGATAAATATTTTAACTTGTGTATTTAACTTATTTAAAATTATTAATATAACATTTTTTAACATTTATTAAAACTCCTTCTTTTAAAACACTTTAATCATAAAAGTAAATTATTTTACAAAATAAAAAACTATTGCTACTCTTAAAATCGTTCATTATGTACTAAAGAGGTAAGAAAATTTTCACAAAACAATCTACATAACTGGTTCGTAAACATGACCTGTAACTTCACCATGACGTTTCAGACATTACCTCAACGATATTGTTCAGAATCGTCTTTTATAATAGTTCTAGTTATTATTCCAAAAAAACGCTAAAACCTATCTCAATAAAACTGGAGTGGCCTACACTCAACTTTACCATACCCAATGGAAATAGATATTTTAATGGATATATTACATAAATAATAAAAGTTCAAAGTATATTCGAATCGAAAAATTGATTATTTTTGGTTTGGGGTGTTAAGTAAACTACCCCTTTCCCCTTCCCGATTATGCCCAAAATTTACACAACTATTCATCTCCTTATACTAAAGGCACATACTAAATTTTGTTTTAATATGTCATACGGTATGACCAGTAGAGCGTTCACAAAATTTGGGGGTGAAAAAACTACTCCTTGCCCTCTCCCGAATATGCCCAAAAACTATACAGCTCTTCATCTCCATATACCAAAGGAACATACTAAATTTCAGTTTAATATGTCAAACGGTATGACCTGTACAAACTCCACAAAAATAGTGGCATACACACCCACCCATCCACAGACATCATCGCGAAAATAGTCAAAATGGATTCAGGAGACCTCAAAACGTATAAATCCGTCAAAATCCGACCTCGAATTTTTTCATGATTACTATACTTTACCTTATACTACGTGTGGTAAAGTAAAAAACCTGTCAGATATAAACGGGTCAGAGGTATAAAACACTAAAAATAACATTACAAGGTGATTAAAATTAAAATAAAATTGCAAAATGTTAAATGGTGTCCAAATTACACAATGTTAAATGGTGTCCAATTAGAAAAATAAGGTTTTGTGAGTTTTTCCCCTAGGAACTCTTTTCCAGAACTAAAGAGGTTAAATCGTTAAGGGCTTAGATTCATTAGGAATTTTGGCAACGGCCTGGGGTATATTAAAAGGTGTGTGAGCCAAGCAGACATTCTGTTTGAATTGCAACTGATAAATAAGAAAGAGTACTTGATAAAAATCAACTAGTGTATTATTTTGGAATTGGATAGGACTAAGGGTGTAAAATGAAATTATTGCACAAATGGGGAAAAATGGTGAAAAATAAAAGAAACGACATAAGAAGACGAATCATTAATTAACGTCGAATTAATTCTTTCACTCAGTTTATTTTTTACAAACTACCAAAAGCACCGGCACTTGAAAAAAAATAATAGTAATAAAAAACTTGTTTATAGTATAACTAGCTCTCTAACTGACTGACTGACTGACTGACTGAACAAATAAATTGTATGAAATTTAACAAAACCATGTAACCATAAAAAACAAAAATACTACCACGAATACATTTTAAATAAAATATTAAACAAACAGAATTATGTTTTAAATGTTGTACTATAATATTATACAAATTTAAAAGAAATTAAAGACAAATTGTTTGATATACTACATATGTATATAAAAAAATAAATATACATATAATTTAAAGCATTAACAAATAAAAAAGTTGTTCAAAAACATTAGCTGGTCATTAGCCATCATTTCATATGCTAAAACACATTTAAGATTGATTTATTGTTAGGGTTTCCCTTGCGATATTTATAATAATTTTTGTTAACAGAAAAAAGAAGGATTTCTCTAAAGCAATCATAAAATTGAGTTTTTTTCTTTATTTTTAATGCGTTTAGCAAAATAAAATCTTGTCTTCTTGAAATTCTTAGAATATTTCTCTTACGGGTTGCTAAAGGTTGATAAAGGTTTAATCGCGACGTTTGTAATTATTTGGCATTGTGCGATGAGGATGGGCTTATGTAAGAATTTTCTTACGCCTTTTAAATGAGATTACTACGGTGCAAATGATTTTGGGTTTGTAGTTTGGAAATACCACTGCTGCGATTTAAAAAAAAAAATTCTTAGTTAGTTTCGTTTTTGCCTACCCTGTCTTAGTTAACACAACTCTCACTCAAAGTCTGTTAGGATAACAGAATTGAAATAATTGAAACAACATTTTTGAAACAAAAATTTATAATCTATAATAAAATACTACATATAAAAAAATAGTAACTCATATCCGTCTGTATGTCTGCTTTTCTTTTACGTTCGCATCACGTAAAAACTACTGGATGGATTTTAACAAAATTTTGTGAGGAGATACCTGAGTATCCTGGTCCCTATATTGGATACTTATTTCCAAGATAAAGTGGAGAAAAAGCAGTGAAAGTACGCAGTTGAACTAACCGGATATGAATACTTTACTTTTTATAAAGTAAAAAATGTATAAACTAATATGCAGTATAGTTCAAGGACGCTGACAAAGTGGCAGGCACAGCTAGTCTATAATATAAAATATACATATACATTTTCGTCTGTCTGTATGTCTGTTTGCTTTTCATTTGTGTTCTCATCACGTAAAAACTACTGAAAGGATTTAAACAAAATTTTGTGAGGAGGTACCTAAGTATCCTGATCCCAAACTAGGATACTTTTTTTCCGCAAAAATATGTTATTTCCAAGAGAAAGTAAAGAAAAAGCAGTGAAAAACACACCATTTTTATTTTTGAAATTTTTGGTTTAAAACTCGGTTATTTTTCAACTATTGCGCAACAGATGACGCCAGTTGAATAAAATTTGTATTTTTAATTTTTTTTTGCATTGTTATTGAAATATTTGCATTGTTATTAAAATATTTTAAACACCTCTTACAGAGGTTTACAATAATTTTTAGAGTTTCAGAATTTTTTATAAATTTTAGAATTTAATCCAGGGATGGCTACCTTTATATAAAGTAAATACATAAACCATAACTGAAGCACTATAAAAGTAAGAGTCTTTCAAGTAAATACATAAACCATAACTAAAGCACTATTAAAGTAAGAGTCTTTTAATTGGTGTGGAATACTTTTAAAGCAAAATCGAGCAAAATATTGTCAGGACGCCCACGACGTGGCGGGCACAGCTAGTCTATAATAAAAATGGCAACATAAATTGTTAAAAAACGGGTATAATTATGTTGTAAAGAGATTTTGGACAGGTGACTACTATATGTGTCGGTTATATTCAGAATTTATTTCAGATCAGAGTTATAGGGTTCTGAAATTTTAAATTTTTAACATTTTGGTCAAGTGACCTGTAGTAAAAATTGTGCTCCTATCGGACCATATGGGGTGAAGAGCTATGACTTTACAGATGTCAAAACTGTATCGGTTATATTCAGAATTTATTTCAGGTCATAATTATAACAAAATACACCCAATTCTGTTTTTACACGGTCTTTTTTTACACGGATTGCAAAAAAAAAAAATATTTTTTTCACACGATTTTATTCCATTTAATCTATTGAGCTTAGATTTTATTTGTAAAATTTAAGTTTTGCGAAATATTTTTATATCAAAAGTTTGGAGGGATTCCCTTAGAGCAATTGAAATGTGTTAATATTTTATGAACTATCAATGCATCTCTAAAAGAAAACGTCAAAAAATTACAAAATAAAACCTGGAGGACTTTGGGCAAAACTGGGAGACAGGGGTCTTTTTTTTTTGGTCTCTTATCACGTAGTGGTGTCCGTATATGGTTATTTTTTTCCGTGTTGCACTGTGTTATCATTTTGATAATCAAGTTCTTGCTTTTGCTGTGTTTTTGTTAAGATTAGAAGAACATTTGTTAAAAGCTGAAATGATAACAGTTCAAAAAAAAAAACAATAAAACGAAAAACAATATAAATATGTTAACAACCTTAAAAGCTCGACTCTATGTAGTTCATGTACTACTAGAGGGAATAATTCATAGATATGTACAATATGGCTTGATATCCAATAGCTAACAATATCTTACACACAATACTCATGTGAAACTCAAGTTTATAGCAAAAGTTTTTAATAGGAATCTAAAAATACTTACTGCTCAATGTATGATTGTATGTGTTATTAGTATTTTGCCCAAGAACTTCCATAGACTTCTTTTTAAACCTAATTTCACAGAACGTAGCAGAAAAAGTATAAATCTGAAAAAAAAGAAACACATGCAGTTATATGTGTAATTGTGGTAAGAAGCAAAAGAAATAAAAAATATAAAATATAAAATATAAAATAAAATTAAACTTCTCTTCATTTCTCCTATTTGTTTACAATCACACTTGTAATAACAAAAAATATTTTTAGTATTCAAAGAAGATGCAACAAATATGAAAAAATTAATGAGTTTCTTTTGCAAGGGTTTGCGCTCAATAACAAATTATATTAACAAACATTGGAACGGCATCTTAAGTATTTTCCTAGTCACTTTAAGAAACTTGATACTTCTTCTGTTTACATATGTCAACTTCATGATCATAAGTTTTCTTTATCAGAACATTTTTTTTTAATACATATTGGGTTGGCAGCTAAGGTTTTGCGGATTTTAAATAAGAAAGAAAATTTTAGGTTTAAAAATATAACTTTATTTAATAAGAGGTTTTTGCTGATAGCCTTTTGCTATAAAATTGAATTAAATTTGTTTTGGCATCATTAGAGTCAGATCGTTGAGGACTTTTCAGTTAAAATTCGCCAGAACAAAATCTGTCAAAACAGCATAACATAACATCTTTCGTGATTGCAAAGCGTTTTTGAAGCGTCTTGAGAAGTATTAATTTTTATTTGATTTTATTTGATTTGATTTGAATTTTATTTTGATATGTCATACGGTATGACCTATAGAGCGTTTACAAAATTTGGGAGTAAGTAAACTACCCCTGTCCCCTTCCCGATTATGCCCAAAATTTTCACAACTCTTTATCTCCATATACCAAAGGCACATACTAAATTTCGTTTTAATATGTCATACGGTATGACCAGTAGAGCGTTCACAAAATTTGGGGGTTAGAAAACTACCCCTTGCCCTCTCCCGAATATGCCCAAAAACTATACAGCTCTTCATCTCCATATACCAAAGGTACATACCAAATTTCAGTTTGATATGTCAAATGGTATGAGCTGTACAAACTCCACAAAAATAGTGGCACACACACCCACCCACCCACAGACATCATCGCGAAAATAGTCAATATGGATTCAGGAGACCTCAAAACGTATAAATCCGTCAAAATCCCGACCTCGAATTTTTTCATGATTACTATACTTTACCTTATAATGGGTGATTTTTTTGAGGTTAGGATTTTCATGCATTAGTATTTGACAGATCACGTGAGATTTCAGACATGGTGCCAAAGAGAAAGATGCTCAGTATGCTTTGACATTTCATCATGAATAGACTTACTAACGAGCAACGCTTGCAAATCATTGAATTTTATTACCAAAATCAGTGTTCGGTTCGAAATGTTCAAATGTGACAAATTTTGTTCAGCGATGAGGCTCATTTCTGGTTGAATGGCTACGTAAATAAGCAAAATTGCCGCATTTGGAGTGAAGAGCAACCAGAAGCCGTTCAAGAACTGCCCATGCATCCCGAAAAATGCACTGTTTGGTGTGGTTTGTACGCTGGTGGAATCATTGGACCGTATTTTTTCAAAGATGCTGTTGGACGCAACGTTACGGTGAATGGCGATCGCTATCGTTCGATGCTAACAAACTTTTTGTTGCCAAAAATGGAACAACTGAACTTGGTTGACATGTGGTTTCAACAAGATGGCGCTACATGCCACACAGCTCGCGATTCTATGGCCATTTTGAGGGAAAACTCCGGAGAACAATTCATCTCAAGAAATGGACCGGTAAGTTGGCCACCAAGATCATGCGATTTGACGCCTTTAGACTATTTTTTGTGGGGCTACGTCAAGTCTAAAGTCTACAGAAATAAGCCAGCAACTATTCCAGCTTTGGAAGACAACATTTCCGAAGAAATTCGGGCTATTCCGGCCGAAATGCTCGAAAAAGTTGCCCAAAATTGGACTTTCCGAATGGACCACCTAAGACTCAGCCGCGGTCAACATTTAAATGAAATTATCTTCAAAAAGTAAATGTCATGGACCAATCTAACGTTTCAAATAAAGAACCGATGAGATTTTGCAAATTTTATGCGTTTTTTTTTTAAAAAAAGTTCTCAAGCTCTTAAAAAATCACTCGTTACTACGTATGGTAAAGTAAAAAAGAGCAATATTATTTTCTAATAAAATTAATAATTGAATCAATTAAGGATTTAATAAATTGTGCACCTGAACATAATTAAAACCTTTAATTAGTGCAAATATTGTTTTCTGTGTACGCACACATACAGACGTTACATAAGGGTTACCCTATAGGCGAAGCTTAAATGGTTTACAGTTAAGGGTTCCTAAGATATGAAGGTGAAAAAATGTATATTTTAGTATATACTCACGGACTCTACTGACTCATTCATCAATATTATAAGACATAAGACAATGTAATAGTGGATGTAGCTAGAGAGCTGAAATTTGGTATACAAGTGGAGGGAGGACACTACGTGCAGACAGGCTTGAATGGCATTCAAAGAGCCCATGCGCAGAAAGACCGGTAAGGTGCTCAGATATAATAGAAATACCTTAAACTGAATAACTGCGTTGGTGACAGGTCAGGGAAACTTCAAGTATCATCCAGACAAGATAAAAATCGAAGAGGATGATACTGCAGACTGTGCCTAAAAGTGCCTGTGGCAGCAGCGCACATTGTGTGTGAATGTCCGGCACTGGCTAGCATAACACTTAGGACCACTGGTAGAAGCTTATTAAATGTGGATGCCATGGGGAACCTGAGCTTTGAACAAATGCTAGCAGTTACTAGAGAGTGCTTGATGGGAAAGAAAGCACACAGTTGCCAATCGACAGTCTGAAATCACTAAAGTTAAGATTAAAGACTGGTTGCAGCACGTGACTCAATGAAAGTAAGGTTGCTGTAAATTACATTTCGTTTGCCTATAATCATAGAGGACGGAATGAGGTCGAAAGAAGTGATCTGCTTTGATATTCTCCCTACAATAATAAACCACGAAAATCTAACTGGCAGTTTCACAATGTCGAAAGAATTCGTTCTTTCGTACAATTATAAATATACTAGCTGTGCCCGCCACGTCGTGGGCGTCCTGACAATATTTTGCTCGATTTTGCTTTAAAAGTATTCCCCACCAATTGTAAGACTCTTACTTTTATAGTGCTTCAGTTATGGATTATGTATTTACTTAATATAAAGATACCCATCTCTGGATAAAATTCTAAAATTTATATTAAATTCTAAAAATTATTGTAAAGCTCTGTAAAAGGTGTTTAAAATATTTAAATAACAATGTAATTCCACAAAGTAAAAATACATATTAAATACAAATTTTATTCAATTAGCGCCTAATGGTTCGCAATAGTTTTCAAAATATTTTGATTCAAATATAAAAAGGTGTGCAACCGTGTTGAAAATATCCCAGTTTTAAACCGAAAATTTCAGTACCTTTAAACCGGAAATTGCATTTTTTTACAGCACTTTCCCTTGGAAATAACATATTTTTGTAAAAAAATTATCCTATATTGGAAACAGGATGGTAGGGTACTTCCTCACAAAATAATAGAGGAAATAAGGCCAAGTTCCTATCCAAAAATTTCGGCCGTTAAAAGTGTAAAATGGGAACTAAGTTCTTAACTGGAACTATACAATTTTAGTGATAGGTATTGGACCAAGCAAAAACTTGATTCTGATTTTGATCTTACTACTTTCAACTACCGAAACTAAATAACCCCAAACAATTGAAAAATTACCAATAATAGAAATTTCACCAAAAAAAATTCAAAAGTAAACTGATTTAACAACAATGATACTCGTAGTATCAATATTAAATTTTATTGAGTTATATAAATGCAAAAAAAATCAGAATTTCAGCAAAAATATCAAATTTCATAAAAAATTAAATATTTCGAAAAATTCGATATTTAACAAAAATGAAAAGTGTGACAAAAAATAAAACTAGAAATATGTAAAAGTAACTTTACAAGTCAATGTAAAAACGATGATTGAATGTGAAAAACCCTAAGGCAAGCGAGTTTCTCCCTTCTTCAAATTGCTTAACCATTTACATTTAGCTATGCAAAGAGCTAACAAAGTTTCAATTGTTCATAACTTGGCATACCTTTCGATTAAACCCAGAAAAGAAGTAAGAAAAAAAAAAAAAACGGCAAAAGAAACCATTGTTTAATAATGACGAGTATTATGTGTTAATTTGATTGCAAAGGGTTCTAGCATGATAAATGCTGTTTAAACTTTTACTATAAGTTTTGCGGTTTCTGTTTGTCTAACGATTATCCGGCAAAAAGAAAACAAAAGAAATATAATCCAATTGAATTAAAAAAGTGAATTTTCTGTATTAAGTATTAATATTTATTAATTAAAAATTATTTTATAACTATCTCAAGCAAGCGTTCAGATGCTCTAGAACCCTTTAAATTTTTTCTAATTTCGAAAATAGTCTTCATCTGTGTTAATCTATGTGTTATTAGGTTAATTTTCATTATTAAAAATAAAGAGGCTATTAGTTTACTGATTTAAAAAAGTTAGTAATTTTAAATTCCCAAGATTTTAAATTAATATAATTGGCATTCATACAGAAAACAAATAAACCACAATAGCATAGTTCAGTGTTCGAGGCAAATGGTATTGCAAAAGTGCAAGTGCATAATATCACAGTTTTTTTTTGAAATGAAACAAAAAAATACTTATTGTTTTTGTTAAATTTGAATTATGTAACTTATTTGTACTTTTGCAATACAACTTGCATCAAAACCTGAATACCCCTAATACATATATTTTCCAAATACAAAATTTATTTTCTATACAAGAACTCAATGTGAAAATTCCGCGATTTTTTGGATAAAAGATTTTTTATTTTTATTTTTGCAAAAAAGCGTTTCACGATACATTTATTATTACTTTTTTGTAGGGGGATACCGAAAAAGACCACTATGTTTTCTGGTATAAAATTAGTAATTTACGAGGACCTTACTGTCATTGAGTTTCTTGTTGTCCCTAGCCTATTACTTGCAACTGAACTGATAAATATCGCCCTTCTTCTTCATTCCACATTTGCTAACATTTGTCTAAGGCTAAGGTCCCCATAGTATCCACTTAAATATGTGCCTGCCTGGTCTAAAGTCTAATCTAAGCAAGTCTGCTGGATATTTACATTTAATGTTCAACATTCCAAGCACAATCTGCAAATAACGTCTTACCTAGATTTTTATCTTAAAATTTGGAAACAGAGTGGGTTATCATTCACTTCATAGATTTTGGCCATAGTTACTACGCACTAGTGAACCTGTGGACGGTCTTGATTGCGGCACGAATAGCTTTTATACCCGGTTGGGATTCCTACAATACATTAGCCACCTGAAGCAGTTTCGTTATCCGGTTGTTCAATATCATTCCATGTTTTTTTTTTACTATTTCTGACGCGACAACCTCTTTCTTGCGAGCTCATACAGAACGGAATACAGTTAATACAGTTAACCACTTTTAAATCATGGAAATAATTGGTGCAAGGCCCCTAAGTATTTATCAACCCTTTTTCTGGTTTTGGTGATTTTTTTTTAGCTTACAAAATAATGTTTAATCAGCACAAGTAATTCACTTTCTTCATTTTGATAGACGTGTAGCTTGGTCAAAATTCGGCAGTAGTCCAAATATTTCATAAAAATATCGTTGAATTAACAAAAACGATTTTTTTAATTAATAGCGTGTTATTAACCCAAATTATAAATTGATTACCACGGTGTAAGCTAGTTGCTATGGCCATTTCGCTAAGTGCTTAAATTACCTCTTCAGAAAACCTCTACCTAAATTTCATATTTAATTTAAGCTAAATATACCTTCAAGTTGAATTTTTTTTTTTACTAAATAAGAATTAAGTAAAAGAAATTTAACACAAAATATCAAAGCTTAATCAAAACAATAATAACCAACAGTGCATTTATATTTTCTTACTTTATTTTTACACTGGTCAGTTTATTCCAATTCTAGTTGTAGTTGTCAGAATTAATAATAAAAAAATACAATATTTTTTGTTTTCATAAGAAAACGAAAAAATAAAACAAAATACAGTGGAGTTGACAAAGTTTAATTTTAAAATATAAATTACTAGTGAATTTTACCCGCCGTTGCCTTGGTCCACCCTTAGAGCATACCTATAATACAATGCAGGTGTATAGCAAGTGAAAAATTGAATGATTAGCGCACAAATAAAATAACGATCAAAGCAACGACTGAAAAGATTCAGCACAACATTCCGATTAGAAAGACCGAATCTCATTATACACATAAGACATTACGATACACGGTTTGGTAACTTTTCAAGTGACAACAAAAAATCATAATATAGAAAATTTGTTGATATTTGTATGGGAATATATAGGAAAATGTAAATGCCATATCTCCGGAACCACTGGGCCGATTTGGTACAAACTCCACACAAACCATCCCCAACCATCCCCAACCATCCCCAAACCATCCTCAACATACCCCGAAATTTTGGCTAAAATCCGTCGACCCGTTTCCGCAGATAGTGTACTCTTTTTTTTGTATATATAGATTTATAACAGTAATATTTTATATAAATTATTTATAATAATTTACATTTTATAAATTCTATTTATATTTTATAAATTATTTATAATAATTTATTTTTATAATTTTTATTTAATGATTTTATTTTCTCATTGTGTTTATTTTTTCTTCTTCCAGATAATGTGGATCATGAAGATGCCAAGTCCCTATTCGAAACAAATTTCAGTCATGTTTATTTTATACTCTATGACACATTCATACAAGCGGAGGCAAATTTAAAGCAAAAAGGTAATTTTTAAGTGGAAATTTTATTTTTTTAAACCCAGGAAAATTTTCACTAAACGAAATGTTTTCGAATGTTGGCACGGCCACAGTACGCATTTGAGCAAAAGTATTTAATTGGTTCTGTATCAAGGAATGAAAAAGTATAAAAAAGTAGTTACTTTTTTCCAAGACTTGTGACGTAAAGTTGCTCGAGAGTTTTATTATTTTTATGTTTTTTTTTTTACTTAAATCAGTCGTTAATTCAGTTTGCTTCCGTAACGTAAAGTGATATGAACTGTCTGTATAGAATGGAATCTTTTTGAAAATATATTCTTTTATTTTTTATACAGGGTGTTTTCTTTAAAACTGTACAATTTCGAATTGAAACAAATTTGTGACTGAATATGATATCGGGCATGAGACATTCTTGGCTATCTCGAATATAGCACCTATAGAAGTCCAATTTTCTACTAATTTTTTAGGCATTTGGGAATAAATCTCGGCTATGGCTTATAGCTTGGCAAAAGTTGCTGAATTGTACACATAAACTGATTATTTCACGTTACTCCAAAGAATATAATTTAATGACGGTCAATCGAACGACCTTGGTAGAATATTGATTGAAACGTTTGGAGAAGCAACGCATTTACCTGCCAGTAATTAGTAGTTGTGGTAGTAAGGAGAAAGATCTCGCCGGTCTATAAAGCTCAACGTTATTTTATTTTTGTATAGATATTGCCATACATGGCGAAACTCTCATGAACTATTCCTCGCTTCAAATTCAAATTCTTAAAACAATAATTTTTAAATAGTGAAATTATTGCAGCCGGTTACGATATGAAGTACCATTTTTTGCCTTAAATCTGTAATATAAAATAAAACTGTAACAGAACCGTGTCTGTACCAAAGCACTGCATGAGCACAAAAAACAAAGCTGTTCATTTCACACGATGAGTGGGCAACAATAAACAACAAAGACCACTGAGCTAAATGCGATAAGCTTGAAGAGTTTCCATGAACAAGTATGAGTAAATGTCGAACATAATAACAATGAACTTGGACGAGTTCAAGCAGTTTTATGCTTTGAGGGAAACACGAACAAGGGTCGAGTGTTAAAACAAAAAACACAGAACTTTTTAACAAATACAAAACCCATATGATACGAGTAAACACGGCGCTAACTAGTTGACATGTATTTAGTAAGCTAGTTTGTGTTCGAGTATGACCACTTGTTCATGAGCTTACGAGTACACCCATTATATGAACTGTTTAGTCTGTACATTAAATATAATCGATATGGAATAAAATAAAAACAATTTTTGCAATTTTATCTTTCTGTATGCGCATCACGCAAAAACTGCTGGACGAGTTTGAATAAAATGTGGAGAGATACTTAACTCCTCGCTTTAAATATCGGATACTTTCCCCCCTAAAAAAATCGGAAACTTTCCCCATTAAACATTTTATGATGGAGTTACGCAGAGGGCTAAGTTTATAGGAACAATTAACTGAGGGGTTTTTTTTTTAAATATAAAATTTTCCTACTTAATATTAGTGTCACTTAAACTTTTCAAGGATGTACTTTTTAATACACGTTATAGAAGTTGTACAATCGTCTAAGAGTGATATTTTCCTGGGTAGCTTTTAATTTTTAGTACATATTTATTCAATTCACAAACTATTGTAAGTTTGCTAAGTCGTAGGATTCTACAACACTGTAATAAGTCTACGTTAACTTTTGCTACAACACCTACCGCATATATCCATATGTTCATTATCGAATTACGTAGAGTGGCATCAAGAATGAACAAGTCGATACGTTCATGCGTTGTTTGATTATATTTAAATAATATTTTATATACAACTTACAATCAACAATAGGTTGTGAATTGAGTAATTAAACACATAAAATGCTCTTACTTTTTAATTTTTTGTTATAAATATTTTTCGTTAATAAATTATCTTGTTTTTTATATTTTCAAATTCAACCGAAAATAAAACAAAAATTTAATTTGTTGCTATTTGGTGTGTTATATACTGTTATGTAAATGTATGTATGTGTGTTGTAACCTACTCCTTGTAAAAACCCCTTCAAACAATAATAAAACAAAAACAAACAAAACAAAAAATCCTAATATGTTTCTGTCTAATTATTAAATTTCTTTGTGCGAATCTAAAACCAAAATAATTAATTGCACTTACTGCTACTACTTTCTCTGAACGACAAATATTGTTTTAAAATTATGGCAGAACTTCCGTTTCATATTGGTAAGTTTACTTAAATTTTATGGTTGCTATAACCCAAAAAACAAAAAAACAACGATACTAAATATTAAATGCCATTTACATCGTTTACTCGCTTAATTATTTTGTTTTCACCAAAAGCCCAAAGGAAAATCATTAATTGTTTTAATTTTTTCCATTATCCTGAATCACTAGAAAAAATTGCATGATTTTTTATATTTTTTATACCATCAAAATTGTAGCTGTGCTTATCAAAATTGGTTTTTACATAATTTATTTTTTTATCAATTTTTATATTCCTTAAGACTGTTCATACGAGGCAATTATTTTTCGAAATGAGCATAACCCCTATTTTTAGCAAAGATTTGAAAATGTTGTAAAGTTGGTATGTTGCCTTCTACGATTATAAGTCATTATGTTTTTACAAAAATAGAAAGGCATCCTTATATCGGGTGGTTAAATTTTAAGGGCCGATGTTGAATGTGAACCACACCTAAACGTTTTTTCAAAACGTTTCTGCGTTTTTCTGCATTTAATTTGACATTTCTGAATTTCAGACTAACTCAATTTGAACTATGGAAAGATACACAATCGAGCAACGCGTTAAAGTTATTCAGGCTTATTATGATAAGGATGATAAATTTACGAAGAAAATCAGCTTCAGTGATGAGGCACATTTTCACCTCAGTGGATTCATCAATAAGCAGAATTACCTTTTGGGCGAATGATAATCCAAGAGTGATTGTCGAAAAACCAATGCACCCACAAAGAGTGAATGTTTGGTGCGGTTTATGGTGAATGGTGTTCGCTATCGTGAGATGATAAAGAACTTTTTATGGGCCCGAATTGGACAATATGTGGTTTTAACAGGACGGTGCTACTTGCCACACAGCTAACGAAACAATGGCACTTTTTCGCGACAAATTCAATGGCCGTGTTATCTCACGTGGTGGGGATGTCAATTGGCATGTCAAGATCATATGATTTGACATCGTTGGACTTCTTTCTTTAGGGTTATTTGAAAGAGAAGGTGTACGTCGATAAGCCAGCAACAAATCAAGAGCTGAAGGATGAGATAATTCGGCACATTAACGGCATAGAACCTCAATTATGCCTCAGCGTCATCGAAAGTTTGGAGCATCGGATGGAGGTGTGAGTTCCATACATAATTGAACCATACCAATATTATCAAAATAAAAAGAAATGACAATAGGTTTCTGAAAATCGTTAAAAATTCACAAATTTTGTTGATTTGAGAATTCTAAGGGAAAAATGATAAGCTTGGACTAAGCGCAAGGCACTCCTTAAGTAACGTTTACGGCTATCTGCAATGAAATTTTCATTTAGCACATCGAGGCATCAGGACGTAGATTTTTTTCATATGTGTATTTATGCGGATATGCTAAAAACTAATCATATTTCAGTACACAAAGCGACACCGACAGCTAATTCTACTCCAAATTTGCACCCAGAACCTAAAGAACAAACACCATGTGGTAACTACAATCGTCTCGAAGCAAGCATAAAGAAATTAGTGTATTCGTTAAACAATTTTCTGAGTTCTGTGAGCAGCATGATGCAAGAAATGATAGGCATGGTACTTAACAAACCATGAACTGTTTAAAAATATGTTTCTGGAACGCAAACGGCTTACGCCAACCAGCGTTGCCACAAGGAAAAATATTTTCCTACCATCCCTAAGTCATCTCTAAAATCTACCAAAAGCTAGCAAAACTTGAAAAAAAAACTACCAACATTTTTTTTTTATCATAAAAAAGGATGCAATTTCTTTATTTTGTCAACACAAATTAGTTTGCATTGCTTTCATAATATTATAATATAAGTAAAGTTATATATTTTTTTAATTGTTTTAGTAAATTGTATTGAACTTTTTAAACACTTCTCTGGAAAAAAATAATTAAAATTGACGAACAATGTTTTTTACTACAAACGCACAATAACTGGATCAAACGAACCAAACTACCAAATCTTTCATAAAAAAAAAGAAAACTACCAAGTGGCATCGCTGATTCCAACACAAAAATGAACTCGAGCATTTCCTTACGAACCAACAAATTGATGTCATGCTAGTTTCAGAGACTCACTTAACAACAAATAGCTCTTTTTAGAATCAATGGATATTTATTATATGCCACTAAAGACCCCCGTGGCAGAGCATGTCGTGGTTCAGCAATACTAATAAAGGCTCGAATCATCATCATTTGCTACGTGATTTTTGTGAGGATTACCTTCAAGCAAACAAATATCTTCCTTGAACAATTTTATCAAAACTTAGTTATTTCTTTAATTTATTCACCTCCTAGATTTCAAGTATCAGATAGTCAGTATAGCGACTTCTTCAAATCACTAGGTCCCTGTTTCATAGCATCAGGCGACTACAACGCTAAACATACATTTTGGGGTTCACGATTAATAACTACAAAAGGTCGTGTTTTGTTTGACAAAATTTCAAAAATGAGTCTGAGTGTGATTTTGGCGTGTTTAAGGTTATTTCAAGCGAAATTATTAAAGTTGAAGCATCAGTAGAATTATCCTCAGATCACTCACACACTTTTGTCTATACATGGAACCAACAAAATATCGTATCACCAAGGAAAACATCCCGCTATGAACACCTGAAGACGTAATGCGGAGTCTTATTGATTTTAACTAAAAACTCAAATCAGCTGCCCAAAATGCAACAGATACTCGACAACTAGCTTGATAAATTCAAATTTAATCTGTCGAACGGCTCTTGGCTGAAAAAAGAAAAATTCGTAAAGAATGGCAAACACACAGATCTCCCCAACTCTAAGGCAGACTTAAAGAATATCCGAAACGGCTAAGAGAGATGCTGGAATCTCGAAGGGTAGCATCCCTGAAAAACTATCTGGAAGAACTAGACCCAACTTCTCAATCAGATTATTCATTATGGCGTGTGTGTAGAAACCTTAAAAGGCCAGTCGTACGTAAACCTCCTAAGCCTATTTATCGACTTATATAATTAATTTGAGGCTAGCGCTGTAGTACCGCTAAGATATGAATTTAGTAATACTGAAAGGGCAATAACTGATTTAAACATTAAGAAAGCCCCTGGCTTTGATAAAACCAGTAACAAGATATTATTTGAGTTGCCCCGTATGGCTGCAAAATTATTTTTATTTTCAATGCCATTTTACGTCTTGAGTACTTTCCTCCAGGTTTCCCTAATAATTATGATTCCTAAACCAGGAAAAGACCACACAAAAGTTGAATCATACAGACCGAGAAAAATTTAAATTATGACAAAGCTGTTTAAGAGGATGTTAAGCTTATCTGAGCCAATTGAAGCCGGAGTCCCCCAGGGTAGTATATTGGGAACCATTGTGTAATTTTTGTATACTTCAGACATGCCAACGAAAAACCGAGTCCACACATCGACATTTGATGACGACACAGCTTTTTTAAGCATTCACGAAAGTCCCGAAGTAGCATCACGATATTTATAAGACCACATATTAAATATAGAAAAATGGTTGGGGAATAAAGGTGAATGAACAAAAATGCACTCACATATCTTTCATACTGCGTAGGGAATCGTGCCCTCCTATTCGCATGAATAACCAAACGATACCTCTGAGGAAGATAGTCTTTAAAACAATCAAAACAAAAAACTGAAAAACTGAGCTAAAAAGCTTTAAAAAGCTTTTTAAGTTATCACTTTTTGCACAAAATAAAAATTAATAAACTCTAAAAAATTTTGTTTTATATTTTCGTAAAGACATGCTTGTTGACTTCTCCTCTTATTTAAATTAGAAATTTGCATATGTATTTCCTTAATGCAAAACATAATGTAAATATGTACTTTATGTACTGGTTACGCTTGTAACGTTAAACATTTGCCTTGTCTGACCACCCACCTCATCACCTTTACAGTTTATTTTCACTTGTTATTTATTTTAATACATGTATGTACTATACTATAGTTTCGTTATTTGCTTTAATGTTTCTGTTTATGATCATCATTATTATAGATTTGTTCTTATATTGCTGCTGCGCTTTAATTTAAAAATTTTGATTTTATTCCATTTAGTTCACAAAGCGCATCGTGAAGAACTAGATGGCTCACTATGGCTGCTGGAAAAGATACTATGTTTACTGCCAGAGTTGCTGGCTCGACGCTGGCAGTGTCATTCACTCAGTCGAATATTGGGCAAACTGTTACATTTGGGCAATTCACCGAAATTGAGAAAGGAAGGAGTGCGGTAAGTCATATATTAAAATATTTTTATAAAGGCAATGTATAGTAACATAAAATTTTATAAAGAGAAAGTAAAAAAATTATTAATATATGAGATTTCGTAAGTTTTGCTTATATTTGCACAAGGACTCTGTTGTTTCAAACTAAATAAATAAAACACACAGCTGATTAGTTTTTGGATAAAACATAACATCAATCAAATGTCCTTCACTGGTTATATTAGAAACTAATAGGTCGATTATGGATGGCAACCCAACCGCAGTTGCGTTGTTAGTTGCCGAAAGTGTATTGCGTTTGGCAACTGGCAACTAAAACTGTTAATTTTAGTTGCCAAAATGGCAACCATAAATTTGTGGTTGCTGTTGATTTTTTCACAAATTATAAAGTAAAAACTGCACTAAAACTGAAAAATAAGTTTATTTTTCTTCATTCCTTTCCTCATAATCTTAAAGACAACGTATATTGGCCCTTTTTTTCCTTGTTCACATAATCAACCAACAAAAGAATAACGATGATACGAATAATATTCCGTATTTTTATAGACACATTTTTGATCAGCAGCTGGTCCCAGCTTTTTAACTTTTGATGAAAATGATCGAAAAAGAGCTGATGGTATGAAACTTGGTTGGTATATCAAAGGCTTCATGCTCAAGAAGGTTGGTTGTAATTTGCAGGAGGATCTTTGGGTGGATGAGGAGTTTTCTTTTTAGATTTATCGTCTTGGCTGGAACATCATGATAAACTTGCAATTAATTTACGAATGTGTTTAGACACATTTTTTTTTAAAGAGATTGGATATTAATTTCAAAAAGAATTAAATTTGTAGAAATGAAATAATAGTTTTTTGAATTTTCTTTGCTATTTATTAAAAACTATTTCGTTGTTTACATTTATTTCCAGTTGCTAGACTGTAAAAATAGCATTATCGATAACTTTATGGCAACATAAAAAAGTTTCCTTACATAATACCATTTTTTCCCCAGTTGCGTTGCCTTTTGACAACCCAACTGAGGTTTTTGAGGTAATTTTTAATGACTTGTCTGCTTGTTCGACCTTACTACGATTATCATCTATGCAACCCACAGTTTATGTTACACCGTTGTCGTTTTTAAATAAGTATATCCTGTTCAAGAATGATAAAACCGCACATAACATTAATATTTTCTGCGAATATTGGGCTAATGACGTCAGGAAACTGTCTTCCTATTGGCTAATAACTCTGATTGGGTAAAAAATGGGAGTTTAAATGAAGGAAGGAATGCCACTTTGTGCATATTACATACACTTATTTGCACGTATTTGTTTGAAGCAATTTGTTGATTACCGACTTGGCAAGCCTTAAAATCGGCAGACTACGTCATCTAACGAGTAATCATGCGCATGACGTAGTATTCTTTCTATCATTCTTGATCCTGTCTGTCTCCAGACAATATCATATTATTTTGGATATGCCACGGTTTTTCACAGCTACTTGCTCTGAAAAAAATAATTAGACAGCGTCGTCCATTACAGCTACAACGACATGCTCCTACGTAATCCATGGACCATATCCCTTTTAAACAGGGATTTACTGTTTCCAGGGACCGTAAATAACAGTTATCGATATTAAAAAATTATTTTATAATATGTAGTTATTTTGAGAATTAAATAAAAAAACCTACCTAAAACAGTTACATATTTTTTAACGTAATTAAAGACAAGCTCATTTAATTTTAAACTTCAAACTTGATTATTGTATTTATAAAAAATCCAATTACACAAACTTAACAAAATCGCTTTATTACATAGCCTGCTTCCACGTAAACCCTGCTCGAAAAATTGTTGTTGAACTCTATTATGTGTGTCGTCGACGACAAGAAGTTATGTAGGCGGCGCAATAATCGTATTATCGAAGTCGTCTTTGCCAGCAATCGATTATTAGTGACGGTTATTAACGGATATTGCGTCTTGAAGTCGCATTTTTGGTAGTGACTCAATCGAAAATTTGTAATAGTTATCGGAATAGGGAAAAAATTTGTTGTAAGTTCTAATAACTTAAATTAACATCCACTAAGCTATTTGAAATATTAATTGATGAACTAGAGAGTAAACCAAATTTAGCAAAAGGATTTTATAGCAATTTTAAACAAGACTGGAAAGGAATAACAAAAAAATTTAATGCCATTGGCCCACCAATAAGGAATTTTAATGGTGGGCAAAAAGTAAAGAAGTGAAGGGAATTCAATCTTTAGTGATATTAAGTATACAATTTCGGAAGATGGCAAAAACGAGCCTTCGGGAAATTTTAAAAAAAGTAGTAGAAAAAATTATGGTCGCAACGAATTCTTGCAAAAAAACAAGGATGTTTTTCATTAAATATCTAAAACAAAAGTCTTGCTAAGCGCCAAATTTAAAATTTATGAATCTTTCTTTGATGCCTAAGATTTTGTTGAGTTTCTTCATCATCAAAACTTTCAACATCCTACATAAAACACATTTAAAATTAAGGAATTATTACAAACAATTTATAGGGATGATACCTATATGCACTCAATTATTTGAGTTATTTCTATACAAATTTTCTGGACGAATCGCTTGCTTGCAATACAGAAACAGCACATCATTTCTTTCAATTGATCGATAACTTGTCAACGGTAATTCAACTCCCGCGTTGTGTTGTCGTCTTAATATTACAGTGACTCTTCAGTCAACACAAAGTCGTCCTTCCCTTCAAAAAGCATCTGTAAACAACTATAACCCTGTACCGCTCATTACGACAGGTACTGAAATCTTATGTTAAAAATTTTTAATCGCAGTTTCAAGTTTGGAAAAATAAATGGCAGCAAAGTTACTTACGAAAGATTTTTTTTGTTTTCAAATCAAGCCTAGTTTATAACTGATTCCTATTTTCTTTTTAGCTATTTTCTTCTTTGGTATCAAGCATTGGGTGAAAATGCACCCGCCTACGTTCACAACATGTATACAGATCTAATTCCGGGTCTAATCGTTCCTCAAAAGGGAATACAAGGTCCTGATGTAGAGTTCAATACAGCTGATTTTCTGAACCACCCTAATATGAAGGTGGAAGGAAGTATTACCTCAGTATTTCACGATAGCTACTCACATCCCGTACAGAGTTCAGAGTTAATAGCTCTATTGCCACCATCCTCTAGCGAAAAGTCACAACCTCCAGATCCTCGTGATGGTTTGGAAATTTTACTTAATGGTATGGTTCAGACGGCAGCTTGCCTAAAATGGCGCGATAATCATGCACAGAAAGATCACAAGGCATTTGCATTTTTGCTTCAACGTTTCAAAGAAGTTTTTCTACCAGTATTTTGTCCTAATTTTGATTATAATATGTCGGTCTATGATCCGCATTTGGAGTTGCCTACAATGCGATCGATCCATAAAAAGGATGAGGTAATGGCATCGTGTGTGGTTGTCTTAATTAACTGGCTATCACGTTTTACCCATGAGCGTTTGCTGCAACATCGTTTGGATAATGTTCATATTGCTGAAGCAGCAGATCATATACGTCTTCATGCCTATCAGCAAGCGTTGATAGTGAGAGATGTGTTATATTCTACCCAGGAAAATGTTAATTTTATTCATGAAGTGTATCGCCAGGCATTTTTATTGAATTTTACTACAAAAGCACAAATTGATGCAATTCGTTGTTCTATAGCTGTGTATCGGGATTGGATGACGGGAAATACTCCACCACCCTTTTTGTTGGAACCGGAAGAGAATATGGGCACTGCTTTACAACAGCAACATCAAAATAATTCCAATGCTGGTGGCACTCCAAAATCTAATCTTCGCTTAAGGAATCCCTCATATGTGGGAGCAATATCTAAAGAGAATCTAGGTGTGCGGGCAGGTTTGCAAAACATTTTACAAATATTCGTTACTAATGCAGCCAATGTATTTTTGGTAAACACAAGTAATTTAAACATATATTTTCCAACGAAATCACGAGATTACCGCTCAACGCCTCTACATGAACAAACTGAGGTTTGTAAAAAAGTATTAAACGTTTATCGCACCATGGTCATGAATACACCAATGGATCCCAAAACTTGGGAACAATTGTTGCTGGTTTTGTTACAAGTTACATCGATTGTTTTACATCAGCATCCACCACAAGCCGCAAAGAGTTCGAGTTTGGGCGGTATTTTAGGCCAAGCTATATTTCAAACCCTTATAGTCACCTGGATAAGAGCTCACACTAATGTTCCAGTTAATATACAATTGTGGGAGAAATTTCTAACTGTATTAACATCGTTAACTTACCGTGATGAACTTATTATCGAATGGGATAAGACTATACAAACGTTAACGCGAGTATTCTCGCGTTATGTCTATTCGTTAAATTTACAAGATTTGCCTTTGGACCGTTTGGCCGAATCTAAAGGTAAACGACGAAGGGTTGGCGTATGGCAACAAACATCATCGGTATCTAATGGTTCAGCTACCAAAGATAGAGAGAACAAAGAACAAAACCAACTTGACAGAGCATCTACCAATAGTCGTTCTGATGAAAATTCTCATTCTACAATAGGCAGACAACATTGTTCTGTGGACCAGGGTCAAAAATTGTCAGTGGGTCAACGTTATCCGGTAACGCCTGTATTGAATCGTAGTTACAGTGAAGGTAGTTTACCTTCCATGCCTCGCACGCCCAGATTTGGTGTTAAACATAGGCATAAAAAGCCGTTCACTAATTTACCTTCGAGTGTGGAAAACTCCCTAAACACCATAAAACATCAAAATTGTAATTCACCACAGTTATTGGAAAATGTGCAATTAAATTGCAATGTGTCACATAATTGTGATATGCGTAGAGCCATGTCCTTAGACTCGTTGGCCACTTTAAAACGTTCAAAGAAATCTAGAAGGTTTCGAAGAAATACCCACAATCATGACGACATTGACGATCTAGATGGTGCAGATGATGATAGTGACGATTCAAGGTCTCCTTCGCCAACAGCTAGCAGTGGTATTGAAGGAGGCTCCATGAAAGATGCTCAAATACAAATAGATGTGTTAGCGGTCGATAGTGGAGGAAGTTTGGGTGAAAGTGAAGGGAATTCGGGAAATTACCAAACCGAAAGGAGATCTATTATACTTGGCGGTACAGCGACTGGCTGGTTACCCGATTCAACTGCTATCATGTGGAAGCGTATGTTGGGAGCTTTGGGTGATGTTAATCGTATACCTAAAGCTGAACTACATGCTCAAGTTTTCAAGCATTTACTCGATATGACTTTGAATTTGATAAAAATTAAACATAATCAAGGCATTTCAACAGACAATCAACAAACTCCACCACCTCCAACATTGGTGCCACCCATTGGTATTGTGGCTCCTTGGTGTTATGGTGCTTTACAACTAGACAAGTCGTTTAAAAGAGGAAAAATATGGGCCGTACAGTTGTTATGCACTCTAACAGTAAATGGTGCTGTGACCGGAATGCAGCATTTGCCACTATTTTATTGTGCTCTACATCGTTTACTGACAGGGGAAGATCGTGAATTAATATATGCGGCTTTAAAGTACCTAGAAGGTCCAAGATTTTTAAGTTTACTACTGCCTGGCCATACTCTTCTGTTGTTAGATATTGTGCATGCATCTGCTATATTGTTGACTTCTTTGGAGGCTAGCCGCTTGACACCCCGTGCTGAAGTGGCTGCTTTATTAGGAACTTTATTATGTTATCCTTCAACTTTGTTGCCTCGTCCCCTTCTGCAGCCAACTCCCCAACAATTCGAGCTAATGGAATGTGCAGATCTTCAAGATCATATTTTGAACATAGTTCTGAGATGCGCGCGACGTGAACCTTCGGCTAAGGCACGATGCATTGCCCTGTCACAATTAGGCCAGTGGATTCTCATGAAATTATCGCATCCCCTAGCAGCGAGAGGTATTAGTAGTAATTCGAAATTCCAGCAAACTGTACCTCATTCCAAGGGCCAACAACTTAAGGATGATCACCGTCAATACTATAATCCTCGCATTAAAGAAGCTTTGCAGGTCTTGCTTCAAGCTTTACAATTCAAACATCGTACCATTGCTATGGTGGCAGTTGACTCTCTTAAGCTATGCATAGAACGTGGACGAGAATTGGCTTCGATTGAAAGAATGCCTCAACTATTAATAACGGCAATTTGCAAAGCCTTGGAAATACAACACGTTACTAATCCTAGAGATTCCGACAAGGTAGTTTTGACTTCCTTAATGTTATGTCTGGGGGAATATTGCATGGCTTTTCCGTCATTCATTATGTTAGAATCGTTAAATGAAAGAGGTGAAACTTTAGTTCTAATGGTATTAAGAGTTCTCTTACAAATAGCGTCAGGAGCACCCAAACATGAAAGAGTAAAATTAACAGCCGACGATGACTTTGACATGCATATTTCCTGTGATGACTTGCACGATGACGGCAAATTGCCTGAGGCCAATTATCAGACCTCGGAGACTATACAAGCCTGCATAAGCGCCATACGATTGTGTGCTAAGGCAGTGGCCATGCACTTATTAACTAACCTGGGTCATTTTCCCATGGGCATTGGAGCAGCTCGCTTAAGTTCTATGGTCGAGGAACAAGATGATGTAAATGGCTGTACCACTGCTTCAGGTAGCCAACAAAATTGTGGAAATAGTGTAGACTTTAGACGAGATTCAGTCGAATTGCCTTCAATTCTTCATGCTCAAAATATGCAATTATTTATGTTAAATCCCGGTTTAGTATCCAGTTTTATTGAACTGCCTACACTTAAGTTGCCGGGAGGTGGTGTTACTGCTGGTTTGGTGACAGCCGAGAAACAAGTTCGGGTACTTTTACGTGATTTAAATGGAAAAGCATGTTGGGATGCTTCTATTTTGTATAGCGAACCTAAACGTGAATGCCTAAAAATGGATGGTTATGGTCCCTCCTCAATGGATACTAGAGGTCTTAGTCCATCGCACTGCCACCGCTACAATCAGGTTCAGTCCTTGGATTCTCTTATGCACTCAATGCAGGGTATGGATATATCACCACCACGTCACACTTTGAGACATAGACCCTTAGGTGAGTTACCGTTAGCCAAGGATTTGGCACCCGATCTAGATCAACTAGATGATCTGCTGGCCTATGTAGGTCACACTAGCCCGGAGTGTCTACCCTTTCCAGTAGCACACCTAAATGCTCCCGCTCCCTCTCCGCTCGGTAGCAGTGCTGAGGCCCAAGCAATATCAGTAATACTTAATCAACGAGCCTTAGAACAGGAATTCATAGCTAATCTCAATCAACAAGCCTTACAAAATCCAGTGCCTGGTAGTTCAACTCCTTCCATCGTGGCTGGGCACGATACCCGTTCGTTGCATTCAATGCACGAGCCTGTTTCACATAATTCTTTCGAGTCATATCATTCCACGAGTTTGAACGGGCGCAACGAAATACCATTTCAATATTGTCGCTTGCTATTCTCTCATCTGGGTTTGGCCGGTTGGGAGCGACGTTCTCGTACTCACTTGCTGCAACGTACTGAAAAGCTATTGCGCGAACTGCGAAACGTGGACTTACAAAAGTGTCGCGAAACTCATAAGATGGCTGTTATTTATGTAGCCTCTGGCCAAGAGGATAAAAACAGTATCTTACGTAATGCCAGTGGCAGCACAATGTATGAAATGTTTGTTTCCGCATTAGGCTGGGAAATAGATTTGGAGTCTCATAACGGTTTCTTGGGAGGCCTACCAAGACAGGGATGCGGAGCCACTGCCCCCTACTATGCTACACCCTTTTTAGAGGTTATATATCATGTGGCCACACGTATGCCTTCTGATTCACCTGAAGCAATTCTGCTTAAAACTAGGCATTTGGGAAATGATGAAGTGCATATTGTTTGGAGTGAACATTCACGAGAATATCGCCGAGATATTTTGCCAACGGAATTTTGTGATGTTCTTATAGTGGTGTATCCCTTGAAAAATGGTCTGTTCAGAGTAACCGTCAACCGGAAGCCAGAAGTACCATGGTTTGGACCATTGGCCAATGAGAGCGTGGTAAGTGGCGCATGTCTAGCTACTCTGATACGAGCCACTGCTATTAACGCAAGCCGCACTAAGAGAGCAGCTTTGCCATTATATCAGCAATAGTAAGATTTTCTTTTTTATTTTTATAATTATGAAAATACAAGATTTTTTTTATTATTTTTTTCCCCTTTCTTTTTTAGTTATGAAGAACGAAATCGCTCTTTAGATAGTGTGTCGTCTAGGTATAAGGAAAGCACAACTTTTGAGGACTTTGCTAATCGCATTTATAATCCCATGCCCATGTCTACCTATGCAACTCTTAGAGACACAACAAATAATTCAGCTCCTTTAGCAGCGGCTTTAATTGATCATCAAAGGTCATCTGTCAAGGGTACGTTGTAAATATAAATTTGTTTTTGTATGTTAATTAATTTGAAATATGTTTTCTTGTTGTAGGTTGGGTACAAGCTTCAATTGACGCCAACATGAAAGAAATTCCACTGGGTATAATGCCTTCAGCTTCTGCCTCCTCAACAGCTGTTATGGAGGCCATGAATTCAGCAAATTCACCAAGAGGTGCGCGAAAACTTGGTTCTACAGTGAAAGGTGGGCCGAAACGTCTACACACGGGAAATCATATTACACCACCGGAGAGTCCCACATTACCATTGCGCAAATTCAAATAATCTATAGTAATTTATAGCTGGGAACGACCCTACTAATAATTACTAGAAACATTAAATTACACATTCATACCCATATTAACTTAAGCGTTTCTAAAATAAAATTACGAAAACCAGTAATTTACTATTCTGTTTAAAACAGCTAAAGCAAAAAGTTAAAAGCTATTTAAAGTTAAGAAAAAAATTAAATTCAAATAAGTACTACAAATCTATATACAACATATTGTAAACATTTATTACAGAATTAAATTCATTCCTATGTTTTTAATAAAACGAGTGAGCAGATGCGCATTTCAAAAAATATAAATATAAAAAAGAAACAATATTTGTATGAAAAGTCAACAAAGCGCATTTCTTATACATGCATTTTATAATAATTTATTCTTATTTTATTTGTTCAGCTCTACATATGTATATTGTTGGATTTTTTATTTAACACCAAACACATTTAATATTAGTAATTAAATTATTTAAATTATTCGAAATATAAAGTATTTATTTATCATTAGTTATTTAACTCATTTGTTTGTTATGATATTAACTCTCTATTCTCTATCTTGGGATAAGTTTAATTTATTATTTTTGCCTTTTATGTATTTCAACATGTTGTAACGATTTATTTAAACACATTACAATATCATATTTTTTAATATTAAACATTACATATTATTTTCATTGTTGAAAAAAAAACAAGCTTTTTATGTAGAAGTATGAAAAGAGTTTTTATAAGGAAAACTGTGGATATAAAAAAACTATCGAAACAAAATATAAAAACATTCATATTGGAACTAAACTTATAGTTTTTAAAAATATAGGTCCTTCAGCTTAAATATTTATCGAAAGCTAAAAGATTTTCAAATATCATTGTTTTTTTAACGTTTACGAAGCATGCAAAGTGTTTTTGCTCTTCTTTTACACCTTGCATTTAAGCTGGTTCTTTGAAGTGTATTGTTTTTGAAACTAGCTTCTCAAGTGTTAAATAAACTAATTACTAAATGAAATTAATTAAAAATTTTAGTTTGTCTTTTAACAGTATTTGCACGATTTTAACGTGTTGAGTTATTTGCTAATATTCAATTTAAATTTTACTTTACTATTGTAAAATTCTTTTAAAGAGCATAAACAACGAACTTTGTGAACACAACATGACAAAAGATATACATTTTTATTGGTAATTAATCGATTTTATAGGACTGCAATAAATTAAGGCCCGTTATTATAACTTGCTAATATATAAATAGCTAAAGTTATAATTTTATAGGAGACATAAGTAGTTCTTTGTTAATAATAATAAGAGTAAGGCTCGTTACTACAATTTGGTTTTAAAGTACGTGATAGTTAAAGACTTTCTTTAGGTTACCTATGTATATTAATGAAAAACTACTAATCGCTCCGATAAAATCCTAATTTTAGCTATTGGCAAGTTATAATAATGGGCATAAATGTTTTTCAATACAAAAAATTAAATTTTATTCTAAAACCATACTTGAATTTTCATTAGCATAATTGGAAATAAACGCTATGACAAACTTTTCAACTACCATTTAATGATACAATTATAATTCAATTACAATTGTTTTTACCAATGGTAATGCAAATGTAATGAAATTGTATAATTACTAATAATAATTGATAAAAACCAGTGTTCAGAATTATGCATTTATGCACATTCAAAAATCAGCATTCATGATATTTGTCATAAATGAGAAATCTAAAATTTTATAATTATTTTTCACTCACATAAACGAACAAGTACAAATTTTCTGCCTTCTGTTCATACAATAATGCGTGTATCTGTTTGTTTTTTGTAATATATATGTATATTCATGAAGTGTGATAAATTAGCTTCTTCTCATTAATGTTCTTTTTCATAAATGTTCCTATTCTCTAATAAACGTTGAAAATTTATAAAATTTCTCATAAATAAACATAAAATAATTTTCTGCCTATGATGGTACATACAGAAGAAAGATATAAAGAAAATATTTTGTTGTTCCATACGCCGTGAGTTGCACATTACAAAATATGTGCGTACATTTCTGTATGCGAATATTTAGCGCATATTTTTCTACGATCTTTTCATTTATGAAAATTAACAAAATTGTAAATTTTCAAATCTGTTCACTTTCATAAGCAACAAAATTTTTTCTCATTTATTCACTTTGGAATAGAAAGAGAAAAAATAAATCAACGCATTCATAAATGAAAAAACACAAAAAAATATTCTGTAGTCCCTCACACATGTATGATAAGATGCAGCTAAAATAAAATGTACACATTCATACATATACATGAACACTGAGTGAACATTTCGGTACTGTGATAAAAACCAAATGTTTCTAATAAATAAAATTAATGATCGTTGTAGGTAGTTTTTATAACTATAAATAAAAAGAAACATTCGGGCAAGAATTTACAATTTTATAAATGTTGTAAAATTGACACCTACATATGTATATGACATTGATGCTGATTTGCGAGATGATTAACAACGCGGCGCTATTTTAAAACTGCAATACAAGGTCTGACATTGATCCCTATAAATTCGTTATTTTTTTGTCATAAAAATGCTTCTGTTGATATTGCTTTAAAATCATTTAATGGTTAATGAAAATAATGGTAATGAAAAAAATCATTAGTATTATTAATTATTATTAATCCTAATGAAATAGGCAAGTAATTAATTCCATGTATGAAAAAAACAATTGTTTCTATTAAAAACAAATTGATGAACGTTGTAGATAGTTTGATCATTCTTGTACCTATATACATAGCAGTCGTTAAATAGCTATATTTATTAAAAGCTACAACTATCATTTGTAACTAATAAAAACAACTGTTATTTCATTAATTACAATTAGTAATTACACAATTTCATTACATTTTTATTGTCATTGGTAAAACAATAATAATTGAAAAAAAAATCAGTATCACTAAATGGTAGTTAAAATTGTTGCCATTGCAATTAATTCCACTAATGCCAATGCATATTCAATGCAAATGAAAAGTCCCAAGTAAAATAAAATTCAACATAAAATTACAACAGTTTTCTATAAAATTCTAGTTCTATCATCTAAGCGTTTTTTAAAGAAATAAAATATTAGCGGAGTTCAGTGTTCGATGCAAATCGTCTGGCAAAAGTGCAAGCGCATAATATCATAGCTTTTTTACGAAATCCAACAACAAAATATCTATTGTTTTTGTTAAATTTAAATGATTTAACACATTTGCACTTTCACAAGACCATTTGCACACAACACTGAATACCGCTGTTTTGTTTTGTTTTTTTTTTGTTTTTCTTTTGTTTTTCTTTATGTAGTTTTAGTTTACGCAATTGAGTTACGTCCATATAAAATGAAATTTTTTAATAAAAATTCTTTTATTTATTTTAATAATTTGTGTTATTTACTTTATTTACATATTACATTCTTTTTACTTAAAAATTAAATAATTTAATAAGATTTGTTTTAAGCAAAAAACTGAACAAATAAATAAGTTATAAAAATGTTTAACTGGCAAGCTGTTGCGAAAGCCGTATCACAACTAATTTTATAACACTTTCAAGATTTTTTTTATACGAACAATTATGAAATTTGTTTGCAACCAATTTAAACTGTTATTTAATCTTTTTATGGAAAGGATTTTGGATATCATTTTATTTTTGTACACACAAATAAGTTCTAGTTTAATTTTAAATGAAATTATGCATAATTTCTGTTTTAACTTGTCAACCACAATTGAAGAACTTTTCAAATGAAGCAAACGAAAATTTTTCTCCTCTGACTGTAAAACTGCTTATCTACATTATATAAAATTCAAAATATTTGTGTTTATTTTAATAAATTAATTATTTAGGCTTAAGTTCTTAATTATAAAGAGATAAAGAAAAATTAGATACCAGCAAAGCAGAATGCATTTTCTAGACAGCTACGTCCGTCATCAGTACTCTTTGTATCGATCCACCCGGTAGTTTCAATTGTTATTAATTTTCTATTTAAACAAACTTATCAAAGAAATAGAATCTGAGAAATTTTAATTTTACATTATATTTCATAGAAGATAGAGCTTTTTGAAATTGTTTTACACTTGTAAACTCTATTTCTTTTTTATATTATACTACCAAGCAAACATTTTTCTTTATTTTAATTCTCTTTATATATTTTCTTTTATTTGAAAATGGTATATATCTGTCTTGCTATTAGGTATCCCTTGGTTAGAAATTAACAACAATTAGATATTTTTTATTTTTACAAATGTATATTTTGATTTTAACACAATAGTGTTGAAGTTCACAATGTCAAAGCCGTGCCCGCTCTGTGAAATTATATGAATTTTATTTGAACTATTTTTGAATTAATAAATTAATTATTCATGCTTAAGTTCTTAATTATAAAAAGATAAAGAAAAATTAGTTCAAATAAATAATTTCACAGAGCGGGCACGGCTTTGACATTGTTAACTTCAACACTATTGTGTTAAAATCAAAATATACATTTGTAAAAATAAAAAATATCTAATTGTTGCTAATTTCTAACCAAGGGATAGCTAATAGCAAGACAGATATATACCATTTTCAAATAAAAGAAAATATATAAAGAGAATTAAAATAAAGAAAAATGTTTGCTTGGTAGTATAATATAAAAAAGAAATAGAGTTTACAAGTGTAAAACAATTTCAAAAAGCTCTATCTTCTATGAAATATAATGTAAAATTAAAATTTCTCAGATTCTATTTCTTTGATAAGTTTGTTTAAATAGAAAATTAATAACAATTGAAACTACCGGGTGGATCGATACAAAGAGTACTGATGACGGACGTAGCTGTCTAGAAAATGCATTCTGCTTTGCTGGTATCTGATTTTTCTTTATCTCTTTATAATTAAGAACTTAAGCCTAAATAATTAATTTGTTAATTCCAAAATAGTTCAAATAAAATTCATATAATTTGTGTTTATTTTATTTTCTTTTAAAGCAAAAAAGGAAAGTAATTAATAACAATTCGACTAATTTAAAAAAAATTAATTTTGATTCTTTTTGATTATCATGATTGGTTCCGCGTTAAGGGAAATCGCGTTATACGAGTATTCTCGTATAACTAGTTTTTTTACTATACAAAAACTGGGAACACAAATTTAATAAAATAATTTAATTTTATAGCAACACAATTAACACAATGTGCAAATTACTTATCATTCTAGATTTTATAGTACAGAAATATAATGTGAAAATCCCCTCGTTATATGGGGGAATACCCGCGTTGTAAGAAAATATGAAAATGCGTTGTAAGAGTACCGGGGTCTACTGTAATAAAGTAAATTAGTTCAAATAAGTTTATTTACTTTACCACAGAAAAACAATCACCCCTATCTCGAATATTTATTCCCATGAAAAAAACTCCCAAAACTTCTATCGTGAATGATTTCTTCCGTAAAATACAAGTAAATTGTTATTGTAATCATTCACGATAGAAAAATTTGGGAGTTTTTTCATGGGAATAATCACCCCTATCGCGAATAATTATTCCCATGAAAAAACTCCCAAATTTGTCTATCGTGAATGATTCCAATAACAATTTACTTGTATTTTACGGTAGAAATCATTCACAATAGAAATTTAGGGAGTTTTTTTCATGGGAATAAATATTCGCGATAGGGATGAATTATTCGCGATAGGGGTGAATGAGTTTATTTGCAGTCAAATTCACTACCTGACGCTCTGTCAAAATCGATCCCATTTGGGATCGCTAAATACATCTTGTAAGTATGTACAAAATTTTATGCTAATTTAGGTTTGGATGTTAGACTTGATACATTGAGCATCATTTTCGACAAACACAATGATAAATTTCATAGATGTTAGAGAAATTAAAAAAAAAAAATTAGTTGAGTTATAACTTTTCTGTTGTGAACTTAGCAAATGATACCCAGTATTTGTTTTAAGAATAAAGGTTGTTTATTTTTATAGCACTTAGTAAGAATAAACTTCGAATTAATCTTAAACTCCCTAAGGGTATTATACTTAAAATCACAAAAAATATAAAAAATTTTATAAGGTATTTCTCGGCAAGAGGGTTATCGGTTTTTGCGCTCATATGTTTATTTCAGCGGCAAGAAATACTATACAGAATTATTATCAAATTTGCGCCATCCATGCTTTTGTTTAAAGATTATGTAGTTATCTGATTATTTGCAGTGTTAAAAAATATTATAAATTTTGGAAATTCGCAGTTTTCTAACCAAACAAGAATTCGTGCCCCAAACACAATTCGACGTTTTACAAAAAAAAAAGTATGTTATAAAATTATTTTTCTTTAAATTTTAAAATAAGCGGTTAACCGAAATATAGAGTGTTAGGGGGCGCAGAGTTTTTTTTTATAATTTAAATAAGCTGATAACCAACCTACCTTGAACCACCTATTTGTATATGTAAACACAAAGAAAATTAGTTTTAAAATGTATAATTATTTTTTGTTATTCTATAATTCTCGACATCATCCAATTAATATAAAATCAAATAGCATTTAAATAAAATATAATAAGTTTATAATTGTAATTAAAATAATAAAAACAAAGACAAAAAATAATCAAAAAGCTGTAAATTTTTTTATAAGTAGAATAAAAAGCTTGCAACAATCGCAAAAAACGAAATTTTAAAAACATAATTCTATTATAAAAAATTAAAAATATATATTTTATGTGTTAAAATAGCAACAGAACTACGAGTATCTTTAAAAAATAAAATTTAAATTCTAAAATTAATAAAATTGTATTAAAGTTAAAAATGTTTCTCTCTCTATTATTATTGCACATTTACTTTTGTAAATTCTTAAATTTTTTTGTTAATATTGAAGAAAAATCCCAATTTTATAAATACATTTGTTGCCTTTTTTAAAACTTAAAAAAATAACTTTCTGAAAATTTTTTTAATGTTATAAAATATTAAATGTTAAATTTTGTTGAAGTTATGCAACAAATTTATATAAAATCAAACTTTAACTTTTTTTGTAACTAACACCAATTAATTAATTATTTTTTTTAAATATATTTAACAAACAAAAAATAATAAGAATGTATACAAAAAATGCTATATTTGTATATTTTTAATAATTAAATATAAAATTCTGTCCTTGTTATTTTTTTTTTCTTAATTTGTAACGAATTGTATTTATTACAACAGAACACATTTCCTAATAAAACTAAAATTTACTATACCCTATATCCGAGTAGATAACTCAATGCTTATCATTTCAAATATCTCTAAGTATAATAAGGCATAAATATTAAAAAAAAATCTTTTGAAATAAGAATTTTGTCATAAAAGGGACCTCATTTTGGACCAAAAATTAATACTTCATAATGAAATGAAAAACTCCGCAAAAATTTCAAAATTGGTTATTCGATTAATTGTGATATATAGTTACGAGCAGATCAATGGGTTCAGCCACTTATCATTTGAAATTTCATTTGAAGAATAACCAAAACAAATGGTGCAAATGAAACTGTAACGTTTATTTCATAAAATATAACAAGAAATTAAAAAAAAAATTAAAAAATAAATATGCAAGTACTAATTTCTTTAAAATATACATTAATATCTGTCGAGTAAAAAAATAACTGTTTTAACTCAAAATAAGAAAACAAATAATTATAAATAATATTTAAAAATGGGTCGCTCGAAATATTTTAGTGAGGAAAAAAACATAAATAAAGAAGCTCCACAGTCATGGTAATAGTCAATGTAAGAGTGCACAAATTATAACTTAATTTAACTTACGCGGTTTCGAAGATAAAAAATCACTTATATCTTATTTCCTTTCTAATGCGGATGAGGATACACAAAATAACATATAAGGATCATATAAGGCCTCAAGCTTGATCATTTTCTTTTTAATTTGAACAATATTAATAAGGCTGAACAAAATACTAAATATATAAGGATACATTTTAACTTTTACTTTAATGACTTTAATTTTAAATTACATTTCATTTTCCACAAATGTTTTCTTATTTTTCAATCGCAAATATACATACCAGTATATTAGAGGAGTTCAGTGTTCGATGCAAATGCTATTGCAAAAGTGCAAGTGCATAATATCATAGCTCTTTGTGAATGATATAACGCATTTGCACTTTCGCAAGACCATTTACATCAAACACTGAATACCGCTATTAATTTTTTTTGCAGTCGTAAAGTTTCTCTGTTAGATATGTAAATAACGAGTATACTTAATTATCGATTAAGGGCAGTCAGGCCGTGTGCTTGTTTCTCGGCTTCCAGTGAAATACATCTCATTCTGGTCTGCCTCTAACTGCTGTACTACTGCACAGTAGGCTGGAACGTTGGTATAGGGCAGAAAATAAATGTTTGTATTAACCGTTCAAATAGTAATAAAAATTTGTCTTTTTATGTGAGAACTTATTCTAAAAAGGTTTATTGTGAGATAACCACATCTTAAGGTGCCGCAGAAGCCTTGAACATATTTTTGTCTTTAAATATTATAAAGTTATATTTTTTATTTTATTGGTGGTTATTCATTTTTATATAAATATTATTTTAATTTCAAACTAATCCTAAAATAATGCAAAACATAAAAATTTGTTATCCATCTTCTTTTTTGAACCTTTTTTTAAGTTGTAATACCTAAATGGGGTACAAAAACACGAAAAATATTTATTTTTTAAATTTCCTTTTTACTTTACCATACGTAGTATAATGTAAAGTATAGTAATCATGAAAAAATTCGATGTCGGGATTTCGACGGATTTATACGTTTTGAGGTCCCCTGAATCCATTTTGACTATTTTCGCGATGATGTCTGTTGTGTGTATCCCACTATTTTTGTGGAGTTTGTACAGGTCATACCGTTTGACATATCAAAATGAAATTTAGTATGTGCCTTTGGCATGTAGAGATGAAGAGCTGTACAGTTTTTGGACATAATCGGGAGGGGACAATGGTCAGTTTCCTTACCCTAAAATTTTGTGAACGCTCTACAGGTCATACCGTACGACATATTAAAACGAAATTTAGTATGTACCTTTGGTTTATAGAGATAAAGAGCTGTATAAGTTTTGGGCATAATCGGGAAGGGGCAAGGGGTAGTTTACTTGCTCCCAAATTTTGTAAACGCTCTATAGGTCATACCGTATGACATATCGAAATGAAATTCAGTATGTGCCTTTGGTTTCTGGAGATGAAGAGCTGTATAAATTTTGGCCATAATCGGGTAGGGGCAAGGGGTAGTTTACCTAACACCCCAAACCGAAAAAATTAAATTTTTCGATTCGAATATACTTTGGACTTTTATTTTTTATGTAATATGTATATACATAAAAACATCTGTTTCCATTTTATGGTAAAGTTGAGTGTAGGCGACTCCAGTTTTATTTTCTTTGTTGTAGTAAAATGGGGGTAGATATGATATTGTAATGATTTTTCTTTGACTAAAATTTATTTCTATAATACGTTTTTGGCAGATAGAAATGTATTGATATTTGCAAAATTTCAATATGTATGTATATTTGGACTGCAGCATTTGGTTGTCCGGCACCTCTTACCCTAGTCTAATCTTGTTCAAAGTTTACAAGTGACGTAACAATAGCAAATGATAACTTTTTATCACTATTACATATTGAAATTGAAAAAAATATTTTTTCGTTTCACCCTACTGTACAGTTATAAGTGGTTGCATGAACCAGCCACGAGCATTAGTTTTTTTATCCTGTATAACCTAAGTTTGTGGAGCATCTATCAAAACTCAAATTCAATTATTTTATAGTCGCTGAATTAGGCAAAAATCGCGTATTGATGAAGTACCATAAAAACTGAACTTAATTTATCTAAATCAAAAACTGAATTTCTCAATTCTGACTTCCTATAAGAAGGTTTAGGTCGATTTACAGATGCTGGAGAAGGCGAAAACCATTAATCTTAAATTTTCGTACGTATTATAAGGTAAAGTATAATCATGAAAAAAATTTAGGTCGGGATTTCGAGGGATTTATACGTTTTGAGGTATCCTAAATGCATTTTAGGTATTTTCGCGATGATAGCTGTGGGTGGGTGGATGTGTATGCCACTATTTTTGTGAAGAGTTGTAAAGTTGTTGGGCATAATCGAAAGGGGAGAGGGGTAATTTCCTTACCCGCATATTTTGTGAACGCTCTACAGGTCATACCACATGACATATTAAATCGATATTTTGGGCATAATCGGGAAGGGGCAAGGGGTAGTTTACTTACTCCCAAACTGTGTAAACGCTCTACAAGTCATACCGTATAATATATTAAAATGAAATTCAGTATGTGCCTTTGGTATATGGCGATAAAGAACTGTATAAATTTTGGGCATAATCGTGAATAGTTTACTTAATTTCCCATCGAGAAAATAATTAATTTTTCGATTCGAATATACTTTGAACTTATATTCTCTATGTGGTATATCCATAAAAATATGTATCTGTTTCCATTGGGTATGGTAAAGTTGAGTTTTTTTTCTAAACTCTGTTACCTATTGCTTAAAACAGTTCTTTAAAACTCAAAAAGAAAAATTACATAAATAATTTAACAAAAACTGATGAAATACCAAAAAACCAACAAATTTAAACGAATAAAATATACTCTAGAGTAGAGGATTTTAACTTTTCCCATTTGACCTTTTGAAGTACCAATACAATACTGGGTTTAATACTGACTGGAGACCAATAATACTCTTAGATGGTCCCAAAGCAGTCATATTTATAGTTGATAACTCTGGTAATATAACCTCCAGTTGGCTATTTTTTATTAACCAGAAAAAAGATTAACGTATTAGTTTTAATTCAATAAACTGACAAAAGTGTCAGTCAGTTATTTTCTACAAAATGTTTGACTCTTTTCATTCCATATTGTTATTTCATTATTTATGGTTAGATTTAAGAAATTAAGATCAATAATTAGATTTTTAAAATTAGACTTCACTATTTTTCTTGCCATAAATATCACCTAAGCACGCAATTAAAAAAAAAAAAAAAGAAATCCAGGTAGTAAAAAGGTTAAAGAATAAACACTTTAATTTAGTTGAAATTCATTAGACACCACAAGTAACAGTTTTGTTCTCTATTTTAGGTTAGAAAATAAATATATTGTTAGCTAAACTGCAAAAAGGCGTAACTAACAAAAAATTCTAAATCGGGTTTTTTTTTAAACTATGTGTCTTGACAACATTTTTTATATCTGCACTCAAAAATTACGCTTTTATTAACATAAAACATACTTGCTCGAAAATTCAAGAAAGGCATCATTAGGTCTGTCCAAGGTGCTTAACAAAACAGTCCGAACTCGCACAAATTAGTCCGAAAGCGTTCCAGATAACAATTTTTTTCCAATTTGAAAAAAATTAGTGGCTTTTTCTTTTTTCTGTTTATTTTCATTCACCGCTTACAGCTGTTGACGACAATGCAAATGATTTTCTTTTAAAATATTATGCATTTAAGCGTGTAAATCACTAAAATAAAATTTATTTGAGAAAGTAAAGGCCAGGCTTCACTATCCTACGCAATCGTAGGATTTAATCAACCAAAAATCTGACAGAATTCTGTCCTACTTTAAAAATCGTTTAAAAATTGCGTTGTAGATGCCACACTATCAGACAATACAAGTTTTTGCAACTCTGATCGCATGGAAAAAAAAATATTTCATGAATTTTTTCAAAAGATTATCAAATCGTACGACTTGTACAAAAGTGTGTCACACACATACATTTCTAAGCCACACTATTATCATACTTTTTTAACACACATGCATTTTTTGACAGATCGTACGACTGAGTATGATAGTGAATCATGGCCTTAAAGCCCATTTCACACTATTATACTGATTATTAAGACATGTCAAATACTTAAATCCAATGAGAAAGTGTGATAGTGTGAAAGCAGTATGTTATCAAAAAGTCAAATAATACGGACATCCCATAATACCAAACCATTTTTAGAAAATTTTCTAAACGATAACATTTTTCATGTTATCAGGTTGTGTTTTTTTTAAAGCAAAGCCGCCGATGATATTTTTTCATTGTCCTGCACCTGCCTTAAATTGCCATCAGTCTACGTACATATGTATGTACTTTGTTTCTGCCATGCCTAGAAATTGTTGAATGTACGTATTATTTTTGTTTGTTTTTTATTTATTTTTTTTATTAACCGAAAACTTGAACGGCCAAACAAACTTAAAACCCGACACCTCTGCCGTCCACATAAAATTGCTCAGCCAACGCCGTTCAATGTCTCGTCTGGGCTTGTTTCTTTGCTGATATTTTTCATTTTATTTGAAATGTGATAGTGTGAAAACCAAATGTTACGTTACCAAGGCGAATTCATGTTTATTGTGCCATGTTATGTTACGTTAGATTTTTTGACAATCACACAATTCTCATTGGATTTCTATCTTACAAAATCCAATGAAAATCTTAATACTCAGTATTATAGTGTGAAAGGGGCTTAAGCAGCATTAATATTTCAAGATGTTTAATTGTGGTTTTTTGCGTTCCAGCAACTTTGGACAAGTTTGTCACATTCAGAGGGTAATTTTCTTGTTACTCTCAATAGTCGGACTGTTTTGTTATGCATCTGGAACAGACTTATTAATTCTTGGAATTTTTAACATTTATTAAGGGATTTCAACGCGAGCCCTGTTTCGTGAAACCCCTTTTTAAGTGTTATGCAATGTTTAACAATTAATCATTTACTTCAAAGCAAATATGTACATATGTATACATTACTGACTATTAGGAATAATAAAGAATTCAAAACAGATTGGCATATGTTAAACCTTCCCAATTACATGAGCAGAGAATATAAATTTTATTCACAAAATGGCAACATTTAGAGGATCTTAAAAACTTATTACCAGTTATTGCAGCCTGTCATTATTTTTATGACAATATTCCATTTAACAAATAATTTATATTTTATAAAATACTTCAACTATATGTTTAAACTGATTTGTCGCAGATACATACGTCTTTTTGTGTTTCAGAAAAACAAAAATAAAAATGCGCTTAAAATGAAATTATAAAAAACTTACTTAAAAATGTTTATAGTTTTCATTTGACAAAGTGTTTTGCTTCTCCTGTAAAATTTTATTTTTTGTTAGTTACGTCTTTTTCCATTTTAGCTAACGATATTTATTTTGTTTGTGTAATACTTCTAATAGTAATATTTGGTGAAAAATGCGAGTAGGAATGTAGTTAAAAGTTATTAACCTCTACTTTTTGTTTTGCTTTAAGGGTGGGTTAAAAAAAATCTGTACATACGTTTTTCACACATCACAGTTTTAATAAAAAGTTAGACAAATACAGAAAAAGAGCATATACGAGTTCATATGCAGTATTTTTTCCATTTGTAATGGGGTTTCCAATAAACAGGTAAACAGGGTCGTTGCAACAGTTTTTGGCGGCTATGTTATTTTGATGTCATCTGTCAAATATCATGTGTATTATTCCGGACATGATAACAAATAACCACGACCTGGTGCCATATTCTGTACTTCTCGTAGCTAAATCTAACGCTAAAATTCTAAAAATGCACTAACAAATTACGAGTATTCTTACAACAACACTCATAATTTGTTTGTGCATTTTTAGAATTTTAGCGATAGATTTAGCTACGAGAATCACAGAATATGGCATCAGTTACTAGTTTACGCAGCACATTCTAATGATAAAACTTTATTATAAACTAGCTGTGCGCGCCATTTCGTCAGCGTCCTTGCGGTATTTTGTTCGATTTTGCTTTGAAAGCAATCCACACCAAAGACCGTAAGGGTCTTCAGGCAACTAATGCATACATATATTAACTGTGTTATTTCCTTTAGAAAGGTATATTAGTAGATAAGACAGATGGTTAGTGTGATAGTAAAGCTTCTCTTATGGCAACACTTTAATTGCACGTTGTGTTTATTTTCGCCGGCGATTTAATGCTATGTGGTAATACCGGCGAAGTCGTTTTTAGTTCCGCCTGAAACTATGCTGCTTATCAGTTTATGTAGTTTTTACTTTATAAAAAATAAAGTATGCATACTGCGTACTTTCACTGCTTTTCCTCGACTTTCTCTTGGAAGTAAGATATTTTTGCAAAAAAAAATGTATCCTATATGGGATCAGGATACCTAGGTATCTCCTGACAAAATTTTGTTAAAATCCATCCAGTAGTTTTTACGTGATCCGAACGTAAAAGAAAAGGAGACGGAAATGAGTTACTATTTTATTTATTATATGTATAGATAAAATAGAGGTTTTGGTTAGTGCAAACAGTTTAGATCGAAAAATCATACATAGCCATCGATTAGCTATGTTAAGCAGATTGAGATTGCATAAAAAAATACTGTCCCGCGTTACCATTGCTCTGTAGTTCTTCAAGCCATCACTTTGATTCGACCGGATGTAGGCGGCATAATCATTGAAAATTGAACCTCTCGAATCCATGCAAATCTGTTGATTAAAACTTAGACAAATTAGTTTTTTCTTAGTAGTAGTAATTTGTATTTGATTTCTTTGATTAATACACATTTGGTGAAGATAGTTGAACATTTAAGTATAGGTTTCCTGATGACTTGTGCTATGACCTGCGCTTTGCCTTTAATAATCAATTTGACTGAATATAAATACTGATATAAAATAGTTTTATATTCCTAATAAATATTTAAAAAAAAATATTTATTTAAATCAGCACGCCAGTTTGAAAAGAAAGTTGGAACAGCGTACATGGACATACATATAATAAACCACATGAGCAAACGAGAACATGACACCTTGTCTTCATATTGATGACGTTTAGTCATCATCTGTGGCGACAACGTTAAAAATGAGAGTTAGTAACGACAATAAAAAACTATACCTTAGCTGGTTAGGACGTGGCTACTAACCATATAATTAATTTGGCGGCCATGGCTTCGTATCCCATCCATTGCCAATTGAAACACACAAAATATTTTTTTCTTATACATTTACAAACTTGCATCACAGGTACATACCTCTTTCGTCGGTATCTATCAGTAGCAATAATTGGTCGGCGAAGTAAAGTAATTATTAAAATGGCTAATTCAGTCTCAAATTAATTCTCCTATTTAACACTAGAGGTGCAACACTGTTCTAAAATAAAAATAAATTGCATTTATAGAGATGTTAGTATTACTTTTCTTTAAAGAAATTAAGCTTTTTTATTTTATTATTAATGACAACTTGTCATTAAATTTATCTCTATTTTTCATTTATTTGATGTGTGTGTGCGTGTGTGTCATTGCAGAGATGACAGAATATTTATCATTGGAATTGATGACAAAATGACCAACTGATGTAAAAGTTAACATTATAAGGATAACAGTTGTCACGAGGTCAAAAACGACGCTACTTGTTACAGTATTGATGACAAACTATAACAGTGTTATGTAAAGTATCATTAATTTTCGAAATAACAAGATTAATTAAAAATTTTAAAATTAATTAAACATGATGGGTCATTGGTCATTTATTTAATTACTCGCAAATTTTAAGCTGCAGTTTAAGAAAAAACAAAACGTTATATTAAATCAAATTTTTTTAAAGAAAATCAAATCTAAGTAATTTTCCTTTATATTTTGAGGAAAGATAATTTATAAAAAATTTATTTTTATCCTTAACTATTATATCCAGCTGTTGGTTGGCTTTACTTTAATATAACTAAATGCAAACGTAAATTTATGTAAGTTAAACATATCCTTTAAAGTAAATTTCTATTCGCACTTTGAACCCCCACTAATAATTAAAAAACTCTAGTCAGTCTGTCTATCGTTAGACATACCATAACATTTTCCATTTGAAATGAATTTAGTGGTTGAAACCAAACAAAATAGTCAGTCGGCTTGTAGTAAGTCATATTTATCCACATGTCCATTTACTCGCATTTGTATGTTGAAGGCAACCTAAACTCATACCACCACCTTAGTCATTACCTCTAGCCATACTGAAATAAATAAAAACTCTTGATTTACAGCTGACGCCATCATCTCTATTCTTAAATAGTCAACAAAGTAGAATGAAAACAAAAAAGGAAAATAAACAATATTTGGAAAAATTCGACTGAAAAAATTACTACTTTTTCGAAATTATTCACTTTGAAAGTTTTGAAAAAAATTCTTTCTACTGCAACATTGAAACAACTTTGTTAATCTATTTTTGACTCTCAGGCATTATTTATACATATATTAACTTTATATAGAGGTGCCCATCTCTATAAAAATTCAATTATTGTAGGGTTCTGTAAATAGAGTTTGAAAATTCCTGTTCCCAATAAAGGTGATAACAAGTAATTTAAAACGGTAAAGTTTTGTACATTCGGGTTTTAATTTCTATTTGCTTTTGCAAATGAACTATTTTTAAGGGAAAAAATTATCCTATATTTGAACCGACAAATTAAGCTACCTCCCCTCATCCAGTAGTTTTGACGTGATGCGGACAGTCAGAAAAAAAATTAAAAAAATTTCCAAAAATATTGTACGTGCCGACTCATTGATATTACAGATATTTGTAGATGTATAGATTAGCTTTTCAGTCGTTACTTTCTTAGCAGCATTAAACGAGCATTAAAACGGAGAACATTTCCTCTTTTTTTTGTCCTTTAACGCCTACCGGGATGAGAAACATTTTTAACAAATCGCGTCTTGATGGCCTAGAACACAGAAACAAATACATCAATTAAAGGTTTTAATTAGTTGATATATTTTTAATTTTTTTTTTAATTTATTCAATTATATACATAACTAGCTGTGCCCGCCACGTCGTGAGCGTCCTGACAATATTTTGCACGATTTTGATTTAAAAGTATTCCACACCAATTGTAAGACTCTTACTTTTATAGTGCTTCAGTTATGGTTTATGTATTTACTTTGTATAAAGATACCCATCCCTGGATAAAATTCAAAAATTTGTAAAAAATTTTAAAAATTATTGTAAAGCTCTGTAAAAGGTGTTTATAATATTTTAATGACGTAATTCCACAAAGTAAAAATACAAATCAAATACAATTTTATTCAATTGGCGCCTAATGTTGCTCAATAGTTTTTTTAAATATCCCGCCGAAAATTGCAATATCTTTAAACCGGAAATTGCTGCTTTTTCTTTACTTTCTCTTGGAAATGCGATGTTTTTGCGGACATAAGTTACTATTTTCTTATCAAATAAAATTATAATTAAATAAATAATTAAATCAATAAAATATTTAATTAAATTTGTATTTGAAACTAATAAACACCTTTAATTGGTAGAACAATTTTTTTCTGTGAAATTGTTTTTGTTTCAAATAGCAAATGAAAAGTGAAGTCTTTACTATATTCTTTTTTTCTGTTCTCACTCTATCATAAACTAAAGGCTCTGTGTAAGTAAACTTAATTTGAGCTTAATTTATAATCAATGAAATCTCTTTCGAGGATACTCCTGATATGCACAAGTGCTCGCCTAGAAAATCATTGAAGCAAAAAGTTTACTCTTGTCGCAGTTATAAATAGGATGTCAAACAAGGATTTTGTAATTCTGCTAAAAATTTCTACCCAAGACATATGTGAAATAAATCAGCAAAGATGTTATACGTTTTGTGCTTTCAACTTTTCCATTCCCCCCAAATAATAAGATTTCTCAATTCCCACAAAATAAGATTTTGTTTTCTCTAGAAAGAGAAAAGACTCGCAACTAATGCACGCAGCTTGCTCAAAATTCGACAGTAGTCCAATAAACGAGGCAATGTTGGATTGAGATCAATATATTTGTAACAGATGGTTCTTAAAAGTTTTTGATGTTGATTCAATTTTTCTTTCGAAAAAATACAAATGTATATGGAAAATACTCGTAAATTCTCTATAAGAAAACCAAACATCCACCATTAGTCGCTTGTAGGGTACAATTAGTACACAAAACTAAACTAAAGAGCAAAATTGTAAACTCAAAATAAAAGCGGCAAAGTTGAATGGATAGAAAGGAAAACAACATGAAAGAAAATGTTTAATCCACAAAATGTTCAAACATCTAAGGACATTTAGTTCTCAATGGCAGTTCAACTCGAGAAAACGTCTTAAAATTGCACTCTGTACAATAACAATAAAGCGGGTATTGAATTAACAAAATAAAAACGTAATATAAGTTTAAATAGACTAATTAATATATAAAAAATGCCTTAAAAATGGAAATTGGTTTTAAAACAATAGTGAAAACACACCTTTGAAAGGTTTAATTAGTCATGTTATTTATTACAAGTGTTTCAAAAAAATTTAAACAAAAATAATATAAAAAATTTAACAAAACCAAAAACCATGTAATTTTCTAAAAATAAACAAGTTTAATTATTAATAAACTTATAAAACAAAAGCCATATTTTAAATTTAATTTGTTGTCACGAAAAAAAAAAACAAATTAAACGACATGAAACCCGTTAGAAAAAAGAAATTCAATCGCAACGGTTTTCAAATGCTCAGCAAACAGGCACAAAATAGATCCAGAGCCTTTGAATGTAAGTGGTTTTGTTATGCTCCCATTCCATTGAAACCTCTTTTGTATTTTTTGCTATTTTTGTTTTTTTTCCATTTCGTCATTTTAAGTAACTTTTCTTGTTTTTATTTAAGTACGAAAATTTATTTCCGAATCACTGAAACTGACAGCACACATGTGAATATGACAGTGCATATGCGTGAGTGAGTGTTTGTATGTGTGTGTGTGTGTGTGTATTCAAAGAACTTTGCAAGATTAAGGACTTTAGGAAGGTCATATTTCCAAGGACTTTTGCACGAGTAACTTAAGTGTGTTAAAAGTTCATGTACTGTATACCGGCATGAATTATTATTTATTAGCAGTTTTAATTAGTACCCAATTACATTAGGCAACTTTTTTTTCTGCAATCTTTCTTGTTTCTTTGTGTTTATATCATGCAATTTTTATCGCAGCAATTTGTATGGATTTGTTTACATTTTAAACTTCATAACTACAACTACGAATGAGATCTCTAAGTACCGAGTTACATTATGAAACTTTTGTCGCTGCAATTCTTCATTAGTAGTGGAGAGAGGGGAGAGAGGAATTAAAAAGGTTACACATATGCATGTACTCATGAAATTCGTTTAGTCTTCTCATTCGTAGTTTTAATTTTGAAGTTTAAAATAAAAACAAATGTATACATCCATACAAATTGCTGCAATGAGAGAGACAAAACAAAGAGTACATGCATGTGTGTACCCTTTTTAATTCCTCTCTCCCCTCTCTCCTACTAATGAAGAATTGCAGCGAAAAGAGTAGCATAATGTAAATCGGGACTTTAACAGTTATTTTTTAAAGGAAGTTTTTAGAGTTCTAAGCAAATAACTCAATTAAATGATCAAATTTAAATGAAATTCAATTAATTAATGTATTTCTATATTTGATAATAAATCCTAGCCCCCTGAACAAGGCTGTAGTAAATCACCTTCAATTCCTAAAGCAGCTTAACCCTGTGGGTGTCGCCCAAGGAATACGGTAAAAAATCGTTTCAATGAGTGCGAAACTCCAGAGAGGACTATGGAAGTAGAATTGGCCGAAAATATTAAATGTGATCAAGAATAACGTCGGCACCTAACCATATTGGCCGACGGTGGTCTTACTACCGAGTAAAAAAAGTGTAGACTAGCACTACCTTTATATAGTAACAGCACACCATACGATACTTCTATGAAAACACCTAACATCGCATTCGGGTGTACCGCACAGGCACAATGAGTACCAATTTATAGAACATGGCAAGCCTGGACTCTTATTCTAACCTCTTGTTTAGGGGTTTGGACACTATCCAAACTCATTTCTGTTGAGAGTGCAACAGCACACTTGTTCAACCATGCACCATCTCTGCATATATGGATTCAAACCACAACCATCACATGAACCCCGAAGGGAACCTCACCAACAACCAGTCACAGAGAGGAACGGCTCTCTGTAGGGCTACTGGTTTCCGTGGTACCAGTCGTTTGGACACTGGTCGGGCCTCGAAAAGGACCCATAATAATAGAGACCTGTTCTTCCAGATTCAATCTCCAGGAATCCCTTGCATTTTCCCCGAGAGCTTTTCGTCAAAAATTTTGGAATGCTGCATCGATAGTTTATATCACCGGGGGGTGCACTATGGATATTTACGATGGATATACCAAAAGAAATGAAAAGTTCGGATCCGTCAGTCAGCATTCAACTTCAATAAACACTTTTCTGCGAAAAGAAAAAGCTTCCGCTAGGTATTGCTGCAAAAACATAGCATTGAACAAGCCAAATTGTTGGCGAATATCTTCAATTCGTTATTATCTTAAAAACGAAGTATGAGGGATGACAATTAATTGAAAAATAAATTGAAAAAAATTTAAATTATTAGAACACAAAGCTAAAGGAAAAAATAAAATAGAAGTGCTAATTAATCTTAACTTAATGACCAGATGTTTTTTTGATTTTTTTTCTCACTGGAATCCCAATCGGAAATTTATTTAAATACGAGTAATAACAATGTGTATTTTATTTCACTAACATTGTGGATAATCCGTCGACGTCGTCATAAGATTGTTCGGGATTACCAAATTATATTTGAATTGATCTCGACGTCGATACAAAGCGATGTAGCCTCAAAAGTGATGACGAGGTCTTCGAAGCCAAATAGAATAAGGCTGAATATTGGTTGTCAAATTTATTTTAAAGCTTAGCTTGTTAATAAGTGGTTAGTAGCATTTTGATTGAAATCAGCATTGCACTACCACTAAATCATATTGCAAAAGAAATTATTGCACTATTTTTTTTTTTTTTTTTGTAGCTAAGTGATAATCTGCAAAGCTTCACTAGCAATCAAAAGAATTTAGTGGTAGTGCAAATGTTTGCACTACCACTCAACGCAGATTTAGTACAAGAATTCTTCACGCACTCAATTGATTGCAAAATTTTTACTTGCAATCAATAAAAAGCTGCATTTATTCATACTCTCAATCAACTTTCAAAAATGATTGGTCATGAAAATTCCTTTTTTTTTTAATATTTTACACCAAAATATAAAAAAGTGATGTGACGGAATGTATTTTTTATTCAGTATTGAAACAAGGTACATAATGGTAACAAATCAATTATCAATACTATATAACAGTTACATAAAAATTTTCAAAGTCAGTTCGAACATTACTAGGTAAGTTGGATTCCTAGATTTTAGTGGAATCGACAAAGTAAATAAAACGATTGCTTAAATAACGAGTCTTGTAATATCTTTGATCCTTTAATAGTAGAACAAAATGATAGCATGCGAATATAATTAAATACTTCTCTACTGGGTTTTGAGACTGAATTGGGGTGTCTTAACAAATTTTCAGTAATAGGGAAAATGTTTTTAAAATTCAACACGCCTTTGCCTTCTTCTATACCAGTGGAGCGTTTGTTTTCCTTTAGTGGAATGGTACACTCATAGAAGATAAAAAAATTAGTGATAGCAGTTTTGAAACGCTTGTTGCAAATAATTTTTTGAATTTTACTTTTTTATGTATCCATTTTGTTTATTGAAATATAAAAATTTTGTTAAACTTAAAATTAATTAAATTAATTTTTGAAGGCCTAGATGCTCATACTCGTATATTTATTTTATATAAATTAATTTACTGTTTTATAAAATCATTAATAAATATAAAATAAATTGGATTATATTTTTAATGAAGTATTCGTCTCCACTTTTGAATTAGTGCACAAAAATAATAATAATTCAAATTGACCCTCAAATTGAATGCAAAATTTCTACGTTGCAATCAACTTGAGTGATGAAAAAAAAGTTGCAATATATTGCTGATTGCATTCTTTGAAATCAAAATAATTAAATTTTGGTGCAAAGATTTTTTAACTCACTATCACTAATGTTGATTGAGGCTGCAAATTTTGCAATCACCATTAGAAATCAAAAAGATGAATGCAATAATTTTGCAATATCACTCAGTGTGAGTGAAGATTGCAGAATTAGAATTTGTTGCTCAATAGAAATGGACGAAAAATATAGGTATACCGATATTTATTTGCAAAGAACTTTAATTAATTAATTTTTTGGGTTCCGTATCATGTTAGTCGTAATAGGTAGGCACCTGCAATTTTCACAAAAGGTGATAAGGTATTATCAACGAATTTATGAAGGGGGAACACCATTCGACGATAAGAAAGCACTAATTGAGGCTATTAATGACATCTGGAGTAAATTTTCTTTGGAGTTTTTTAAGTCACAAACTTTATTTTTTGTTGTTGATATTTTTGTACTCTTAAGAAAATGCTTTTTTTTTAAGGTAGTAAAATCTAATCTAGCTGCAGTAAATTGTAAAAGATATGTCCTACTAAAAATAGAAATTTAAGTGGTGCTAATCATCTGATCCTAAGTATAACTGGCTAATTTTGTAAAACACTACGTTTTCTAAGTTCGAAATTTTTAATGAAAGTACTGGTAACTTCTGGGTAAAGTGAAGTAGCCTATAAAATAAATATAAATATTTGTTTTAGTTTTAATAAGTAATTTATGTATCGTTTTTAGTAGTGGCATGTACATTTTTATAATAACAAGTCTATTGTAATAGCTAAAAGCGTTGCTTTTTTTAAGCATTTTCAATTTTATTTTGCATTTTAATTTTTGCATTTTTAACAGACTTCAATTTAATATGAAGAAAATAAATCAAGAAATTAAACTGACCTTAGAAGCAAAAGAAAGGAAAAAAAACAATTATACTAAATGATATACATACATATGTATATGTAGGTATAAGGTTATGATTTTAATTTTTTAAAATTGCAGTACTTTGGTTTTCTTTCACAAAAATCTTTGAACTTTTAAAACGGCATAGGAACCCTTTGAAACTTAATGAATCTGTTTTTAAAATAAATTTTCTTTTTCTTTTATCCTTTTTATGAAAAAGAAAACAGTTTGCTTAACATGCCACGTTTACTTACCATTTATTTTGTGATTACACTATGCAACAAGAAATTTTAACTTTAATGATTACAAAGGAAAATGTATTTTTTTGTTTTTGATTCTGTCCAAAAAATTTGTAAATGGCAAAGATGCGAGACCAAAGGAAAATGTATTTTTTTGTTTTTGATTCTGTCCAAAAAATTTGTAAATGGCAAAGATGCGAGACCAAAGTGCCAGATCGTTATTTCCTTAGTTTCCTCCAAAATCTGCAGCGTGACCTATACCTTCTTATAGGAAATGAGAATCCAATTTCAGCTAGGTAAAATTAATAAGAAAAAAACTTGAATTTAATGGTTCTCCGCCAGTGAAAAATTGAGTTTTAAAAATGGTGCTCCTCCAATGTCCGACTTATTTAATTAAAATGCATAGGTTATATACGATAACCAAAACAATTACACGTGTCTGTTTAAAGCAACCACCAATACAGTACAGCTATTCGAGAAAGCCAATCAGCCAGTGTAGGTAAGACGTAAACCACTCGAAGGCCGAGCAATAATAACGGCCTGATTGACTTTAAGCGATAATGACAATGACACGCGCACATGTTCCCCAACCCAGCGATACTTTACGACTGAAGGAAAATGTAGATTAAAATCTTAAAGTACCCTACAAAACAGTGACATTAATTTGGCCGGTCACTGGATTGTCACTAGTTTTTACCATCATTGCGTATAACAATCTTTCGATTAAGTTCTTAAAAATCTGGATTGGCCTACACTCAATTTTACCATACCTCATGTTCTAAGTTCAAAGTTTATTCAAAACGAATGATTAATTATTTTCGGTTTGGGGTGTAGGTAAACTACCCTTTTCCGATTTATGTCCAAAAATCTGTACAGCTCTTCATCTCCATATACCATAGGCATATACTGAATTTCATTCTGATAAGTCAAATGGTATGACCTGTAGAGACTCCAAAATAATAGTTAAAACCTCATAGGTATTTTTTTTTAAATTCACTCACTGGATGAAGTAGTTTAAATATTTTTTTTGTTTTATATACATATTATTAAAAAAAAAATGTATTTATACTATTGTAAGAGAAGTATCGAGTACTTTCTTGTAGTTACTCACATCGCATATCATATCACACACGAAATCATAAACAATCACAACTCAAAATACTCAAACGCCCAGGGAAGTCAAAAAATTTATTCAAAAACACGAAATTTTCGTGCTCGTTAGAGATTTGGTCTGTAAACTAATTTATGAAAAAAAAAAAAAACAAACGATTTTGATAAATTTTAAGTTTAAAGCAAAAAATAATCAAGTAAGCAGTACATTCTTTCTCTGTCATACAAAAACACATTGCTATAACATGAAGTAATAAAATATAAACACAAAAATTAAAGGGTGTTTCCATAGAAACTTAATTTTGATTTATATGGCATTATCGTTTAAACCGTTTTGTTGCTCCCAATAAAATTTGATGTTGAATTCGATGAACGTCTATGTTTTGAAGTCGGTTTGTTTTGCGAGGTTATTTAGTCTACTTAATTATGACCTAACCAGATGATGCACAGTGTTTGATGTTGAAAGTCTTAGGTCTGTATTGGTATTTGCTAACTGCAATTTAATGATATCCTTTCATGTTAATATGTTGTAAACATTTTGTTATGACGTAAAATTACGGAAACAAACAATGTAAGCGAAAAATGCAGCAAGCTGCGGTAATAAAACTTACTGACTAACCTAAACAAGGGCGTAAGGCGTAACAGCGTTTAGCGCCTAGCTTTGAACAAACCTAAATAAGAGCGCAACGTTTTGTAATAAACAGTAATGTTAGCATATTTTGTTTAGTAGAATCTAATAAATTAAATCACAAAAGAGAGATAAAATCGCTAGATAAAGTAGGACATATGTAGCTAAAATGGCACCACTCTTACACAAAAAAAAAGAATAACATTTTGTTTGCAACCAACTTCACTGCCTAACGCTCTGTCAAAATTGGATTTTCCAATTGCAAAGCGTTGACGCCACGCTATTTAGGTTTGCTTCATACATTATATACGTATGCAGTTAATCTGTAAAATGTGCATACAATCGGTTAGCACTGAAGTCCTTAAATTGCTTTCGTTAAAATATCAATAGACTTCAAAACGCTAGTGGTAACCTAACAAGCGTTGAGTTCAAAATAATTGTCAATAGCGCGGCGTCAACGCTTACACTGCTTTTACATTTGGACAGAAAATGGGCAGACAAACAAGATTTTTAATAGATTTTAATGCAATACACACTCTTTCTCTTCAACCCCTTGCCAATAATCAAATCTCGTCTGTCTCCCCATTTTCTGAAAAAATCAAGGAAATTGATGCAAGGTGTGAGCAGTACGGCAACAACTACAACAACTTTGACATTCTACTAGCAGATATAAAACATTGTATTTTGGCAGGACATTAGCAAAAAAGGACAGAAAAAAATAATTAGCAGGGCAATCGCTCTCACCTGCCATCTCTCGCACCGTCTCCATTAAGGCCCAACTAACGAGTGATTTTTTAAGAGCTTGAGAACTTTTTTTAAAAAAAAAACGCATAAAATTTGCAAAATCTCATCGGTTCTTTATTTGAAACGTTAGATTGGTCCATGACATTTACTTTTTGAAGATAATTTCATTTAAATGTTGACCGCGGCTGCGTCTTAGGTGGTCCATTCGGAAAGTCCAATTTTGGGCAACTTTTTCGAGCATTTCGGCCGGAATAGCCCGAATTTCTTCGGAAATGTTGTCTTCCAAAGCTGGAATAGTTGCTGGCTTATTTCTGTAGACTTTAGACTTGACGTAGCCCCACAAAAAATAGTCTAAAGGCGTCAAATCGCATGATCTTGGTGGCCAACTTACCGGTCCACTTCTTGAGATGAATTGTTCTCCGAAGTTTTCCCTCAAAATGGCCATAGAATCGCGAGCTGTGTGGCATGTAGCGCCATCTTGTTGAAACCACATGTCAACCAAGTTCAGTTGTTCCATTTTTGGCAACAAAAAGTTTGTTAGCATCGAACGATAGCGATCGCCATTCACCGTAACGTTGCGTCCAACAGCATCTTTGAAAAAATACGGTCCAATGATTCCACCAGCGTACAAACCACACCAAACAGTGCATTTTTCGGGATGCATGGGCAGTTCTTGAACGGCTTCTGGTTGCTCTTCACTCCAAATTTGTCGATAAAACACATTTCGAACCGAACACTGATTTTGGTAATAAAATTCAATGATTTGCAAGCGTTGCTCGTTAGTAAGTCTATTCATGATGAAATGTCAAAGCATACTGAGCATCTTTCTCTTTGGCACCATGTCTGAAATCTCACGTGATCTGTCAAATACTAATGCATGAAAATCCTAACCTCAAAAAAATCACATATTATAACATGCATAAGCTAGCTTAAGCCAACTTAATCAACTGTACAATTACATGTAAATCATATGTGGCAAACTATAATGTACTTAACAACACTTTTCGTTGAGTTTCGTCGAATGTCATTTGCTTAAGCAAAGTCCGAAACCAATCGCACATTCCGTACGGAAACAGCTGTTTGTGCTTTGTGTTTTACATATGTATGAATGTACGTACATTCAAAAAAATTGCAATGGAGAACGAAAGTGAACAAATTATATCTAAATTTAATATAAAATGTTTAAAAAAGAAGTTTCTATAAGAAAAAAGGGAGACGTTATATAATAATTGTAATTAAAAAAGAAGAGCATTTTATTGTTTATGCTGTATTTTTTAGTACTTTTGGCCAAAATTACCAAAACAGCAAAAAAGTTAAATTTTTCTTTCGAAATTTTCTTAAAACTAGTTATTAATTTGTATATGAATGGCATTAGGTATATAAAATATATTTATTTAACACCTTTTTGTTAACAAATTAAATTTATTAAGAAAAAAATTATTATTTTACAAAAGTACGAATAAAACAAATGTGCAACTGTGTCATAATAGTTTTTAGATTCATGTTACTTACATGAATCTAAAAAGTATTATTGTAGCCACCTAAAAGTCTTCAATGAGTTGCTTAAGCATTTGACAGACTTTTCGTTCATTATTTGACATTAGCTTAAAGGCCCAACTATAATATGCATAAGCTGGCTTAAGCTAATGTCAAAAAATTAACGAAAAGTCTGCCAAATGCTTAAGCAACTTATTGAAGACTTTTAGGTGGCTACAATGTACTTACATGAATCTAAAAACTATCATGACACAGTTGCACATTTGTTTTATTCGTACTTTTGAAAAATATAATTTTTTTCTGAATAAATTAAATTTGTTAACAAAAAGGTGTTAAATATATATGTTTATATACCTAATACCATTCATATACAAATTAATAATTATTTTGAATAGTTTTAAGAAAATTTCGAAAGAAAAATTTTACATTTTTGGCTGTTTGTGTAATTTTGGCCAAAAGTACTAAAAAATACAGCGGTGTGCTTCACTCAACTCATAAACAATAAAATGCTTTCTTTTTAATTACGATTATTATACAACGCCTCCCTTTTTTCTTATAGGAACTTCTTTTTTTTAACATTTTGTATTAAATTTATATATAATTTGATCACTTTCATTCTCCATTGCAATTTTTTACGAATTCATTTGTAAAACACAAACAGCTGTTTCCGTACGGAATGTGTGATCGGTTTCGGACTTTGCTTAAGCACATGACATTTGACGAAACTCAACGAAAAGTGTTGTTAAGTACATTATAGTTTGCCACATATGATTTATATGTAATTGCACAGTTGCTTAAGTTGGCTTAAGCTAGCTTATGCATATTATAGTTGAGCCTTAAGCCAGCTTGTGCATATTATAGTTGGGCCTTTAGACATTAACAAAAGTCAAACTCCATATAAAAAAAACATTATTTTTAATACTGGTTTTTTTTATATGAAGTTTGACTTTTGTTAAGACATGTTGATAGCAAATGAAGACGGGGGTTTACAGATGTACTTACAGACATTCCCAATTTTTTTAATTGTATTTTATTTGCGATTTACTCTCGATTAGGAATGTGTTAATTTAAAATTTTTCTTTAAAGACCAAAAAATATCTGTTGCTTGTTAATATAGCGAACATAGTTTTAAATATTACGGTTACAAAACAAAATATTACGTCAATATCGGAACGTCAATTAGTTTTTAGTATTTGTTGTTATAGCGCCATACAACTTCTGCGAAAATTTCAAGAGCCTATCTATTGCTGTTCCAGACATAAAAAGCGCTGGCAGACGAACAGACTTTGTAGGGAAAACAATAGGGTACGTTTTTAGCCTTTCGATACGGAAACCAAAAAATAAAAAATCTAACTTTTACGTAAAAAGAGAATTTTTATCAAAAATAAAAGTTTATATTTCGCAGTTTCATTCACCAAAATGTCAGAGATAATCCAAATTTCACTAAAACAATGCAATTTTCTGAAAAATGCAAATTTCGCTAAAAAATTTAAAATTTGAAATACATAAATAATTTCAAACTTACCACTAAAAATCGAAAATTCTGTTTTGAATTTTGTATATCATACCTATCTTAAATTAATGGCAATTGTTTGCTGGTTGCAATTTGTTATTAATAAAAAAAAGAAATTTTGAATTAATAAATTAATTATTTAGGCTTAAGTTCTGAATTATAAAGAGATAAAAGAAAAATTAGATACCAGCAAAGCAGAATGCATTTTCTAGACAGCTACATCCGTCATCAGTACTCTTCGTATCGATCTACCCGGTAGTTTCAATTGTTATTAATTTTCTATTTAAACAAACTTATCAAAGAAATAGAATCTGAGAAATTTTTATTTTACATTATATTTCAGAGAAGATAGAGCTTTTTGAAATTGTTTTACACTTGTAAACTCTATTTATTTTTTAAATAAAATTCATATAAAAGAAATTTTGGTTTAAAAAATAAAATACAGTGCTGTCTGGGTAGAGTGAACTAATTTTGCAGAGCGTTTTCACCATACCCAGGTTAGGTTGCTCACTAAATCAAGGTTGAATTTCTTCTTATTTACAAAACTAATTTATTTATTCTAAATGCATTTATAGGTTATAAATTTTATTTTTTTCCATGTAATATTAAAGTTTAAATTTATGACTGGAAAAATTAGTAATAATTGTTTTTTTTTTGTAGTACTAGCCTCAGCCCATACCCTTATCAAAAACCTTAGTGAATTCAGCAGCTAATATCGGATTTGTGTTTGCTGGAGTTTCGCCATTGTCTTCATCATCTGGTATTGCAAATGTGCAAGAAATTTTTGATCTTGCAACGCCATAACGCTTTGCCAAAGAAGTAACACTAGACCTTTTTTAAGGATAAATGCTTTCTTTTTTTTTCGAATCCATTTTTATGTAACAATTATAACACCAATTATTTAGAAATTAACTTTAAGACACGACCTTAACGGAACATGCGCGCAGACTTAAATAAATTAACACTTCATAGAATGCGTATTTGTCAGAGTAACTTGTCAACTTACTCTAAAAGAATCGTTACTTTACCGTTATTTTATGTTCTCTTTAATTTTTATACTATTTTTCATTGTTTTTCTCCTTCGCCAAACCTAAAAACTCACTATAAAGTATGTTCACTCTATAGAGGTTCATGAGTGTTCACTGTACAGAGTAGTCAATGTATACATTCTGGTGTTCACTCTAACGAGGAATTAATATCATCGGGGGTTTACTCTACCCAGACAGCACTGTATTGTGAAAATTCAAATATAAAGCAAGAATTTGATATCTTGATGCGATTGGAGTTTTGTTTTATTATGATTATAATAAACAACCAAAAGAAATTAAAATTCTTCACTTAATTGTTCAGCGGAACTCCCTGAAAATATAATTTATTGCGTGTGTTTTTAAAGTTCTCTCTCTCTCTCTCACTCTCTTAAACTTTATAATCACCACTAAACAATGTTGCAAAACTAATTAACTTCACCTTTATGACTTCTGATGTCAAGGCCATTTGTTATTTAAACGTAGGTATAGAATTGCTTTTGTTATTTATAGGTATAGCCTTTATTATAAGTGATAATAATATTCAGTTTAGTTAGCGAAGCCCATATACTTATCATTGATCTTTAGTGTGAATGTGGAAATATTGATTTTGGCCTCTTAAAAAAATTTCGAGAATTTTGAGAAGTCATCAGTGACTAAAAAATAGAGATTTCTTTGTAAAGACAACACCTGGCTTGTCCGCAAAAATAAAAACCTAGAGTCTTTGACGGGACTTGAAGCATAAACCTCCAAACCGATAGACGAGCGCACTACCAATCAGTCTATGGAGATACCCATACTTAAAAACTTTAAATAGTCTTAGTTCCTTAAAACTTTACATAACTATTGAAGAGTTACGTTTGAGGCTAAGTTTTAAACTTTAAACTTATAGACCATAACCCTTGCCAATTTCTTATTTTTGAACCGATTTTTAAAATTATATTTTATGTGGATTTCTCTAGTTTCTTTTTAGTTTTAACCTACTTAGCATATCTAGCTTCTTATACGTAGCGTCACTAAAAACTTCAAAAACTTTTTTTGTTCCAATTGGTAACAGATTTTTACGTTTTAAAGAAAAATAAATAAAGAAATGAACACTTACCTAATCAAAAGTATCCCGCAAATGAAATAAAAATTAAAAAATCGGGAATGTCTATCTATACATCTCTCACAGGCCTTTATCTCTTAAACCGTAAAAGCCTAGATCTTTTACAGGTGTTCTATGATGGTCGCCACAACAAAAAATCAGAAAAAGAAGGTATAATTGAAAGGGAATATCAATAGAGGCGTGAATTTTACACATAAGGTATTATTTACGGAACCCTAATAGGCCCAACACAATAAAAGTATAAAAATTTAAAGGGTGTTCCCGTACAGGCCGTTATCTTAAAGAATATATAATAATATAGGCATACCACTTGTAATTTAAATAGAGTTTGTATTATAACCTATAACCGCCAAAATAAAAGATAAAATTAAAAATTAAAGGGTGCCCGCAAAGAAATTGTGGTTTTAACATAATAAAATGTCCGCTATAACAATAAATATAAAAAAATTTAAATAATTTTAGTTAAAGAGTAGAAGTACGTGGTTTGGACATACAGTAGGGAATAGAAATGAGTACATGTTTGTATTTTCTGCATTTGTAGGCGCTTAAATATAGTAATAAATTATTATTACTAATAATGAAGCGATTTAATCTTTTATTATTTTTATTTTATTTACTATTCTGTTGTTAACAATAATGTTTTAAAACAATTCAAAAACCCAGCAAAAAATACTGCTTCGCCGTATGCAGCTTTGTATGGGAATGACGAGTTGTTATTGCTTACAAACCTGCTTACGTATGACATGATATTTGCTCGCGATGTCCCACTTAGTAGCATTTCCTTTTAAGTGCTCAATGCAGAAAAAAAGATAAAAATCTTTTATTATTTTTATTTTATTTACTATTCTGTTGTTAACAATAATGTTTTAAAACAATTCAAAAACCCAGCAAAAAATACTGCTTCGCCGTATGCAGCTTTGTATGGGAATGACGAGTTGTTATTGCTTACAAACCTGCTTACGTATGACATGATATTTGCTCGCGATGTCCCACTTAGTAGCATTTCCTTTTAAGTGCTCAATGCAGCGCAGTTTAGATGCTCTAAAATCATATGGTATTTAGTTCGTAATTCGTCGCAACTCCTCGTAAATTCGAAATTTGTTTGTCTCTGCCTTACAGTTGTGCTTTTTAGTATGCACTACTGTAAGGCGAAATGTAGTCACAACGGGACCTAAGGGACCCAAGTGAGTCGGCTTTTCCCCTTTTGCGTAGCCGGCGACCCGTGCAACCTAAGGCGAAATGTAAAAAAATTCGTTGTGTTTTGAAACCTTAACATTTTATGTCATACAAAATTGCATTTATATAGGCAAAATATATGTGGTTACTATTAAAAGATTTTGTATTGCAGGAAAAGATTTTAATGCTTCCAAAACCCATTTTTTTGCTGGAAAACTACATATTCGAAAAAAAATCTAAATAAAATAAAAACAACTCTTACGTACTCAATTTTGTAGTTTCTGGTTTATTATTATTTAAAATATTTTGTATTGTATTAAACCTTAGTCCATAGCCATTTATTTTGTAATACACTATTTATGCGTTTGGGCATACTTTCAATTAATTTTCGTATAATTTCACCTGTATTTTTCTGCCACTCCAAAACTCGATTAAGTTAGATGGAGCTCTTCGATATTTTACCGATCACCTTTTTACACTTGACCACAAAATCTCAACTGGATTGACGTCGGGACTTTGCGGAGGCCACAGCATCAAGTGAACATTTTTCAAGTCAGAAATTCCTCAATGATTTTTCCGGTGTGTTTCAGATCTCCAACTTGTTGCAACACAAGTTCTTTCTTAGGATATGCGCTCATATTTAAAAAATCGGCAATATGTTTAAATAGTCTTTCTTTCTCATGATGCCATCAATTTTTTACAATGGACCAACATTCTACCATGTAAAGCCACATCACTCTATGATGTTGACTAGGATATGCTCGGCCATTTGTTTAATATGGTGTCGTTGAATTGTTTGCTGCTGTCGGCGCCAGTAATACTCTTTACCATCAGAATGATATCGGTTTTATTTGGGCTTGTTTTATTTGCAGTCATCAATAGCCCAATCTTTGTGATGCATGGCGAATTGTAAATATTCCGAAACATTTTTATGTATCAATGAAGGTTTAGGTTTCTTCAGAGCTGCTAGGTATCCAATGTCTTGTAGCGCTTTTCTGGCTCTCCATAGTCTAACATTTTTATTTATTGCTAGGTAAGCTTCTTTTAACGTTAAAGACTTGTCAGCTCTCATCTTTCTCATCATAAGGCGTACGTCCCCATCAGTAAATAGTTTTCGGCCTCTAGCCTGCAATTGCAAAGCTACATACATTTCGCCTTTTCAACACTCTAATAACCACTAATTGGATTAAATTAGCAATTATACGTGATGAAGAGCCTTCCAGTGTCACATTTAAAATCGAATTTTTTACGGTTCGCTATAGTTTCTTCATTGTTTTAAAAAATAATAACTTTTTGTTTTTTTGGTATATGAAGGATTCAATTACTATTAAATAATAATAATAAGGTGATTATAACAACCAAATCGAAAACTGAATTTAAAATAACAGCAAATTTGAAATGTTTCTACTAATTTCGTTGAGTAAAAGTATGAGCAAAATTGAGTACGTACGAGTAATTTGGTTGTTATTACATTTTCTCTCATTGCTTATTGTTTTTAATTTTTTTAAGAACAGTTTTGTTAATAACTAAATACCTAGTAAAGAAACAAAAAAAAAAAAATTTAAGTCGCTTCATTGTTACTATTTTTATGCACCTAGCAATAATAGAAATACAAACATCTACTCACATCTGCTCCCTACTGTATATGACCTTATCTTTTGAACCGTATTTTTCTGACGTTTGAAATTTACAGAGCAGCTACATATAACAATTTAAGATTAATTTTTTTTTACCATCTGTTGTGTTATTTATGTTTTTCCTAATTAGCACTCCTTAAGTAATCTAAAAAATTAAATAAAAACCTCAGGCATTTTCACTGTAAAACAGTGTTCGTAAATTTTATTTTATTTAATATTAATCATTAGACTTCGGTAGTTCACGAACGAACTAGTTCTAAATAATTCTTGCAAAAAAAAACCGACTACAAAACAAATATATGTGCATCAATTCTAAACTAAAAATTTTAAGGGAAGTAATCTGTAAGAAATAGTACTCAAATCAAATAATTTAATACTTGTTGCTCTAACGGACATAGTAATATATGTACGTTCTGTACATTCAAATGTCTATCCATAACGGTTTAGCAGATAAAGCCATATACGACAAATTACGTCAGATATGAGGACACCCTTTATTTTTTTACACTTATTATTACTGACACAGCAATAAAAAGTAACGGTTCCAAATATATGGCAATATAGGTTAAACAATATCACCTAGGGGACACCCTTTAATGTACAATTTTAAATTAAACACTTATTTTAAAGGACAGATTCTTTGTAAATTTCAAATGTCTGTCTAAAACGGTTCAAAAGTTTGGCCATATGCATCAATTTACATCAACTATTGAGACACCCTTTAAAATTTTAAATATTTATAAATGTTATTATACAGGACATAGTAGTGGAGATTCTGTCTAATTTTCAAGTGTTTGTCTATAACGGTTCAAAAGATAGGGCTAGATAGGTACAATTATATCAATTATGGGGACACCCTATAGTTTCCAAATTTAAATTATATACTTGATGTTATAAAGGAATTAGATATACAGGTTCTTTGTAAATTTCAACCGTCTCTCTGTTACTGTTCAAAAGTTTTGCAATATACATCAAATTACATCAACTATTGGGACACCCTTTAACTTCCAATTATAAATATTTAATTTCTGATTATAAATATTGGACATTCTGTCCAATTTTCCAGTGATTGTCTACAATGGTTCAAATGGTTCATATATTAAAATTGACGTCACATATGGGGACACCCTTTAATTTTTAAGTTTATTTTTTTTATTAATTTCTGTTATTGGCAGCTATAGAAATAAGCAGTTTATTAAAATTTTAAAAGGCTGCCGTTTACGGTTGATAATACACGTAAAAAACACGTATGTTGTATGGGAACACCCTTTAATTTTCAAAATTCTGAACTTCTTTTAAAATGGGACCAATCTGTATGCATTTCCTTTCTAATAATGAAAACATTTTTAAAATCGATTCAGAAATGACTTTTGCGGGCACAAACATAAAAAAAGAAATATTCAGACGAATTGATAACCTCCTTCTTTTTTTGAAGTCGGTTAATGAATCAGTTCAAATTTTATGTATATGATCTTTTATTAAAAATGAATCAAAATCATAAAATAACCACAAGCAGAGCGATTGAACTATGTAGTTCATTTTTTAACTTTGAACTATAATGAGCGATCAGTAAAATGATACATACATACATACATACATACATGCATACATACATACATACATACATACATACATACATACATACATACATACATACATACATACATACATACATACATACATACATATACATATGTATAAGTAGAAATGACGAGACCGATGCCATTCACTAGAAAAAAAGTAGTCAAAAACACTATTTTTGGTGTCGTTTAACGACTAGAGATGGGCGCCAATCACATGATTGGTTTTAATTGCGCATGCTCAAGACTTGTTTTACTTTTTAATCGCGCTGGGCCACTTGAGCATCGCTAAACCGTGAGATGTGTTAGCAGAACTTAAACGTGAATATGCCGTGGTATAACTAACGAGTGATTTTTTAAGAGCTTGAGAAATTTTTTTTTTAAAAAAACGCATAAAATTTGCAAAATCTCATCGGTTCTTTATTTGAAACGTTAGATTGGTCCATGACATTTACTTTTTGAAGATAATTTCATTTAAATGTTGACCGCGGCTGCGTCTTAGGTGGTCCATTCGGAAAGTCCAATTTTGGGCAACTTTTTCGAGCATTTCGGCCGGAATAGCCCGAATTTCTTCGGAAATGTTGTCTTCCAAAGCTGGAATAGTTGCTGGCTTATTTCTGTAGACTTTAGACTTGACGTAGCCCCACAAAAAATAATCTAAAGGCGTCAAATCGCATGATCTTGGTGGCCAACTTACCGGTCCATTTCTTGAGATGAATTGTTCTCCGAAGTTTTCCCTCAAAATGGCCATAGAATCGCGAGCTGTGTGGCATGTAGCGCCATCTTGTTGAAACCACATGTCAACCAAGTTCAGTTGTTCCATTTTTGGCAACAAAAAGTTTGTTAGCATCGAACGATAGCGATCGCCATTCACCGTAACGTTGCGTCCAACAGCATCTTTGAAAAAATACGGTCCAATGATTCCACCAGCGTACAAACCACACCAAACAGTGCATTTTTCGAGATGCATGGGCAGTTCTTGAACGGCTTCTGGTTGCTCTTCACTCCAAATGCGGCAATTTTGCTTATTTACGTAGCCATTCAACCAGAAATGAGCCTCATCGCTGAACAAAATTTGTCACATTTGAACATTTCGAACCGAACACTGATTTTGGTAATAAAATTCAATGATTTGCAAGCGTTGCTCGTTAGTAAGTCTATTCATGATGAAATGTCAAAGCATACTGAGCATCTTTCTCTTTGGCACCATGTCTGAAATCTCACGTGATCTGTCAAATACTAATGCATGAAAATCCTAACCTCAAAAAAATCACCCATTACAATGGTCTTAAACTATTGTTCGCTCTTAAATTGCGAGAAAACCCATACAAATACTATTTACATACATATGTAGATACACATGAACGTACATTAGAGAACAACTTTTTAACAATTTTTTTAAATATTGAATATTTTAAATTTATATAAGTCAAACTATTTATTTTAGTGCCGTATTACATTAAGCAACTTTTGTCGCTGCAATCTTTCTCGTTTCTTCTTTAATATTGGATTTGTGTTTATATCGTGCAATTTTTATTGCAGCAATTTATGTGGTGGATGTATAGATTTGTTTACATTTTAAACTTCAAAACTAAAACTACGAATAAGAAGACAAAACGAATTTCAAGACTACATGCATACATATTCGTTTTTAATTCCTCTCACCTACTAATGAAGAATTGCAGCGACAAAAGTTACATAATGTAACTCGGCACTTACATACAGTGAAAATTTTAATGAAATTTTTTTAAAATATCAAAATTGGTATTGCACAGCCCGATAGAGCATAAAAACTATAAGGGAACATAGGTCAAAAAAGTTCACACACTAACCGCTACGATTAATAATATTTTTACTTAATACATGAAATAGCTCAAGTATGAAATTTCATTAATATTTAGAGATGGTAAGAGATTTTTCCGCAAACCAAAACGTATCTTTAACCATTTTTAAAGAAAAAAAAAAAAAAAAAAAATAAAAATGAATATAAAATTATGAATAGTCAATATTGCATTAAGAAGGCCTAGAAATAATTTTAAATTATGTTAAATAATATTTTTGTTAATTCAAGTCCGTGCTTTAAGTGTTTCAAAATGTCTTTCAAGAATAGTTTAAATCAGTTGAAAAATGGCACGACGACATTCAGTATTTGTTTAGACTAGAAAATGCATTTAAATTCTTTCAAGAAACCAAAAAAATTCCATATATAAATTTTAAACCTATACCCCCAATAAGTAACGCTCGTTGGAACTCAAGGGCCACTTTACCGATTTTAACTTATATATTAATACCAAAATATCAGAATGATATGCGAGTTTATCTGCAGAAAATGGTGGACATATGGTTTTCAGACCAAAGATTTCGCAACGACAACTTCGAAGTTTTATATCAATCACTTTCAAGATTTGAAGCTGGTAAAAACTGCTTTATTAAGCTTTGGAAAAAAGATGATTCAATAATCCGAAACCAACAAAGAAGTAATATCTGTGAGGAGCGTGCCATTAAAGTTGTTTAGGATATTTATCCTTAATTTTTATCTTTCAATACTAACTCACTACTGCTACTAACTCATAATTTTTCTTGGTTTTTGTTATACATATCGTACTTAATTTACAAGAGGGTATTAACTCAAAATCTTAAATTTTCAGCAGAAGTAAAAAATTAAATTTTCGCAAATTCACGCCAAATAATACCTTTTTGGTGATGTAAGGGTACTCAAAACACTATCACAAAAATGGTCTCATATGTGGGTTTCGAGATGAAAGAGTTATTCTGTGTAGTGCTGGCAATTTTCTACTACCCAACGGGAAAAGGTAATCGATAAGAAATGAATAGATAATGCAAAGAATGTATAATATTTTGCTTCCACTAACCATTGCTCTTAACACGGAGCATAGCCTAGCAACGTAATGCATTATTTCAATATATCCTGCGAACGAATTTTAGAATTCATTATTTCTAAAGCATAAAATAATGTATACATTTATATTACATATTTATATATTGTTACGTTTTTACTTTACGTTGGGTTCTTTTAATTGCAAAATAAATACACGGTGTTATTACTTTTACTGTAAGTCACTTTATTTAACACCACTGTTCAAAAAAATACAGCAAACTGTTAAACACTCTTAAAATTCGACAACTTAACTCTGTGACTTTCAAATTAATACTGCCATACTACTTGCCAGCACGATTCACTTATATAGGTGATTTAAAAGCACCAGAATGTTCTATTCCAGACAGGTCTGGCAGGTTCGATTGTTATTGCTCTTGTTTTCTGTTCGTGTGGTTGTTTATTTCTTTATACCTGTATGTGTGGCTATTTATTTCTTTATACCTGTATGTGTGGCTGTTTATTTGTTTATGCTTGGATTTATGTATGTGGCTGTGTATTTAACAGAAGAATGTTTATTTAATCTGTGTGTGTATATGCTCTTTATTGTTACTCTTTATTGTTTGTTTCTTTCTTTCATCATTGTAAGAAAACAAACCATTAATGTTGTTGTTGTTCGGGAGTATTGTGGTTCAGAGCTTATAATGAATAAATTCTTCTTTCGTAACAATACATATTGTTACAATACTCTCGAACAACAACAACAACATTAATGGCTTATTTTCTTACAATGATGGAAGAAAGAAACGCCTCATACAAAAATTCGCATTTACGCCTACACACACACAGATTAAATAAACACTCTTCTGTTAAATACACAGCTACATACATAAATACAAGCATAAACAAATAAACAGCCACACACACAGGTATAAAGAAATAAATAGCCACAAATACAGGTATAAAGAAATAACCAATCACACAAACAGAAAACAAGAGCAATAACAATCGAACTTGCCAGATATGTCTGGAGTAGAACATTCTGGTGCTTTTAAAGCACTTATATAAGTGAATCGTGCTGGCGAGTAGTATGGCAGTATTAATTTAAAAGTCAAAGAGTTAAGTTGTCGAATTTTAAGAGTGTTTAACAGTTTGCTGTATTTTTGAACAGTGGTATTAATAAATAAAGCGACTTACAGTAAAAGTATTAACAGTGTGTATTTATTTTGCAATTAAAAGAACCCAACGTAAAGTAAAAACGTAACAATTGGTGACAGAAGTGGAATTGTAAAATAAAATAACTTAAAAAAATAAAATAATAAACAACAATGAAATTTGAAGATCTTAAGGTGGAGCAGCTGAAAAAGGAGTTGAGTAAGGTGGATTTGCCTACAGCAGGTAACAAAACAGAACTGCAGAAGAGGCTCATAGATGAATTCAAGCGTCGTGGTATGGACATTGGCGCCTATGAGTTTGATGAAAAAGAGATGACAGAGGTATGTAGCCGTGAAACAACAACAGCAAGTAGCATGGACTTCAATACGATGTTTGCCGCTATGATGGAGAAAATGGGAGAAAACTCTAGAATGCTAGTCGAAGTACAAGAAGCTTCTAAAAGAAGCGAAGAAGCTTCTAGAGCAAACAGCGAAAAACTGTTAGCTGAAGTAAGAGATGAAGTACAAGAAGCTTCTAGAGCAAACAGCGAAAAACTGTTAGCCGAAGTAAGAGGTGAAAATCAACAACTTCTAGCTGAGATTCAAGAAGTTTCTAGAGCAAACAATGAGAAACTTTTGGAAAAAGTCAATGAGAACCTTCTACAAATTTCTGAAACCATTAATAAACGAGTAGATGACGTGGAAGTCATGTTCGACGAAAAAATATCTGCCGTAGAAGTGCAACTGTCTGGTTTAAACAGAAAAGTTAATCTTCTAGAAACTAGTGGCGTCGAAGTGCAGGTAAAGGATGTCGATGTAAAGCTGCAGGAGCTTGAAAACAAAATTATGAGCCTGGAAATAAGAGAAGGTCCAGCACGAGTAGTGACTGAAAACACAAATAGGATAAAAGCTCCCAGTTTCGACGGCACCATACCCTTCAACGTCTTCAAATTTCAATTCGAGACAGTGGCCAGTAAAAATCTATGGAGCAATGAAGAAAAAGCGATTGAGCTGATTTTGGCACTTAAAGGATCTGCAGTAGAAGTTCTCGAAAGCCTACCAACTAGCTGCAGAAATAATTATGAGGACATAATGGTGGCGTTACAGCGCAAATATGGCGGCGATCATAAAAAGGAGCTGTATAGAATGGAGCTCCGTGGCAGAGTGCAAAGAGCAAATGAGACACTTCAGGATTTCGCCATGGAGATAGAGCGCTTGGTGCAGCTAATATACCCTGGGGAAAACCATCCACTTCTAGAACAGTTCAAAGTGGATGCGTTTGTAAATGGTATCCGCGACTCTGACGTAAAATATGCGGTGTGCGCTGAGCCGAAGTCGTCGTTTCCGGAGACAGTCGCCTATGCGCTGACGCAAGAAACAGCAAAAGTCATATCGAGGCAGCAGTCATACAAAGTGCGAAAAGTTGAAGTTGCTGCTGAGCATGAAAAAAACACAAGGGGCGAGCTTAAGCAATTACTAGAATCGCTAAAGGAAGTATTGAAAGAACTCCAATGCAGAAGAAAAGCTAAGTGCTTTAACTGCGGAAAAGTTGGCCATCTTCAGGTAGATTGCAAGTCCCCAGGAAACACTGGATTTGCTTCGCCTAGGGTGAAACGACATACAGTAGATGTTTCAATTGCGGGAAAGTGGGCCATTTATAGCGATACTGCAAGGCACCAAAAAGAGTAATGAGATCTGCTTCGCCACCAGAGAATGACAAGGTTATGAGCAAGCCATCACAGGAGCCACCGTTGGAAGTAAAAAGTGCTAGCATCATAGATAATGGGCCAAAATCCGAAATTGTGGGACCATTAATTTCCATCTCGGTCATGCAGCAGGAAAACAAGAATCTGACTGCTCTGGGTTACATCAACGGTAAAAAGCACGTTCTGACGATAGACACAGGAGCGTCGCAATCAATAATCAGGCGCGACTTGGTAAAAGGAGAAATGGAGCCGCTAAGTTATGTCAGACTGCGTACTGCCACTGGAGAATTTGCAACGGTCTATGGCAAGATAAAACTCAGGGTATCTATCGGCAGGCTAAGTGTGGAGCACGTATTTATTGTGGCTGATATCTTGGATGAAGTAATTATCGGAGTCGACTTTATGATTTATAATGGAATCGATTTGCGTATGAGTCAGCAAATAATGATTTTGAGAAAGGTGAAGATACCACTTAAAATCGGGTATGACAGAAAGGCTCCACCAAAATGCTTCAACTGCAGTAAAGAGGGACATTTAGCTCGTAACTGCAGGGCGCCGAGGAAAATAAAAGAAATACGCCATCAGAAAAGCAGAAATAGTACGAAGGACGAGAAACGACACCACATCGTAAATTTGCGACGTGTATACATAGGTACGAGTAAAGAATGTAGTAAGGCGCAGAAGGGTGACCACAAGTTGGCAACAGGTCTGCTGGATAAAGTGGGCAGAGAAATATCTCTCCAGAGACGAAACCAAGTACGGAAGCTCCATGAATTTGTGCGTAAGAGGATTGAGTCCACAAGTGATAAAATGAAGTCCAAGTTTGAACGTACTGCAAACTCTGAGGGATTTAAAGAGGGACCGATGATTAACCCACAACAGAAGAAAGTTCACTGGGATGGAACTTATGAAGTAATAAAGCAGCCAAACGATGTAGTTTATAGAATACAGAAATTTCAGAGCCCAAGATCAAAAATAAAAGTTGTGCACTCGGAGCGGCTAGCCAACTATGGAAAAGGTACATCTGTGTCTGTTCGGGACGAACAGGTTTGAGAAGGGGGTAGTGTTACGAAAGAAGAATTTATTCATTATAAGCTCTGAACAACAATACTCTCGAACAACAACAACAACATTAATGGCTTATTTTCTTACAATGATGGAAGAAAGAAACGCCTCATACAAAAATTCGCATTTACGCTTTCACACACACAGATTAAATAAACACTCTTCTGTTAAATACACAGCTACATACATAAATACAAGCATAAACAAATAAACAGCCATACACACAGGTATAAAGAAATAAATAGCCACAAATACAGGTATAAAGAAATAACCAATCACACAAACAGAAAACAAGAGCAATAACAATCGAACCTGCCAGATATGTCTGGAATAGAACATTCTGGTGCTTTTAAAGCACTTATATAAGTGAATCGTGCTGGCGAGTAGTATGGCAGTATTAATTTAAAAGTCAAAGAGTTAAGTTGTCGAATTTTAAGAGTGTTTAACAGTTTGCTGTATTTTTGAACAGTGGTATTAATAAATAAAGCGACTTACAGTAAAAGTATTAACAGTGTGTATTTATTTTGCAATTAAAAGAACCCAACGTAAAGTAAAAACGTAACAATTGGTGACAGAAGTGGAATTGTAAAATAAAATAACTTAAAAAAATAAAATAATAAACAACAATGAAATTTGAAGATCTTAAGGTGGAGCAGCTGAAAAAGGAGTTGAGTAAGGTGGATTTGCCTACAGCAGGTAACAAAACAGAACTGCAGAAGAGGCTCATAGATGAATTCAAGCGTCGTGGTATGGACATTGGCGCCTATGAGTTTGATGAAAAAGAGATGACAGAGGTATGTAGCCGTGAAACAACAACAGCAAGTAGCATGGACTTCAATACGATGTTTGCCGCTATGATGGAGAAAATGGGAGAAAACTCTAGAATGCTAGTCGAAGTACAAGAAGCTTCTAAAAGAAGCGAAGAAGCTTCTAGAGCAAACAGCGAAAAACTGTTAGCTGAAGTAAGAGATGAAGTACAAGAAGCTTCTAGAGCAAACAGCGAAAAACTCTTAGCCGAAGTAAGAGGTGAAAATCAACAACTTCTAGCTGAGATTCAAGAAGTTTCTAGAGCAAACAATGAGAAACTTTTGGAAAAAGTCAATGAGAACCTTCTACAAATTTCTGAAACCATTAATAAACGAGTAGATGACGTGGAAGTCAAGTTCGACGAAAAAATATCTGCCGTAGAAGTGCATCTGTCTGGTTTAAACAGAAAAGTTAATCTTCTAGAAACTAGTGGCGTCGAAGTGCAGGTAAAGGATGTCGATGTAAAGCTGCAGGAGCTTGAAAACAAAATTATGAGCCTGGAAATAAGAGAAGGTCCAGCACGAGTAGTGACTGAAAACACAAATAGGATAAAAGCTCCCAGTTTCGACGGCACCATACCCTTCAACGTCTTCAAATTTCAATTCGAGACAGTGGCCAGTAAAAATCTATGGAGCAATGAAGAAAAAGCGATTGAGCTGATTTTGGCACTTAAAGGATCTGCAGTAGAAGTTCTCGAAAGCCTACCAACTAGCTGCAGAAATAATTATGAGGACATAATGGTGGCGTTACAGCGCAAATATGGCGGCGATCATAAAAAGGAGCTGTATAGAATGGAGCTCCGTGGCAGAGTGCAAAGAGCAAATGAGACACTTCAGGATTTCGCCATGGAGATAGAGCGCTTGGTGCAGCTAATATACCCTGGGGAAAACCATCCACTTCTAGAACAGTTCAAAGTGGATGCGTTTGTAAATGGTATCCGCGACTCTGACGTAAAATATGCGGTGTGCGCTGAGCCGAAGTCGTCGTTTCCGGAGACAGTCGCCTATGCGCTGACGCAAGAAACAGCAAAAGTCATATCGAGGCAGCAGTCATACAAAGTGCGAAAAGTTGAAGTTGCTGCTGAGAATGAAAAAAACACAAGGGGCGAGCTTAAGCAATTACTAGAATCGCTAAAGGAAGTATTGAAAGAACTCCAATGCAGAAGAAAAGCTAAGTGCTTTAACTGCGGAAAAGTTGGCCATCTTCAGGTAGATTGCAAGTCCCCAGGAAACACTGGATTTGCTTCGCCTAGGGACGAAACGACATACAGTAGATGTTTCAATTGCGGGAAAGTGGGCCATTTATAGCGATACTGCAAGGCACCAAAAAGAGTAATGAGATCTGCTTCGCCACCAGAGAATGACAAGGTTATGAGCAAGCCATCACAGGAGCCACCGTTGGAAGTAAAAAGTGCTAGCATCATAGATAATGGGCCAAAATCCGAAATTGTGGGACCATTAATTTCCATCTCGGTCATGCAGCAGGAAAACAAGAATCTGACTGCTCTGGGTTACATCAACGGTAAAAAGCACGTTCTGACGATAGACACAGGAGCGTCGCAATCAATAATCAGGCGCGACTTGGTAAAAGGAGAAATGGAGCCGCTAAGTTATGTCAGACTGCGTACTGCCACTGGAGAATTTGCAACGGTCTATGGCAAGATAAAACTCAGGGTATCTATCGGCAGGCTAAGTGTGGAGCACGTATTTATTGTGGCTGATATTTTGGATGAAGTAATTATCGGAGTCGACTTTATGATTTATAATGGAATCGATTTGCGTATGAGTCAGCAAATAATGATTTTGAGAAAGGTGAAGATACCACTTAAAATCGGGTATGACAGAAAGGCTCCACCAAAATGCTTCAACTGCAGTAAAGAGGGACATTTAGCTCGTAACTGCAGGGCGCCGAGGAAAATAAAAGAAATACGCCATCAGAAAAGCAGAAATAGTACGAAGGACGAGAAACGACACCACATCGTAAATTTGCGACGTGTATACATAGGTACGAGTAAAGAATGTAGTAAGGCGCAGAAGGGTGACCACAAGTTGGCAACAGGTCTGCTGGATAAAGTGGACAGAGAAATATCTCTCCAGAGACGAAACCAAGTACGGAAGCTTCATGAATTTGTGCGTAAGAGGATTGAGTCCACAAGTGATAAAATGAAGTCCAAGTTTGAACGTACTGCAAACTCTGAGGGATTTAAAGAGGGACCGATGATTAACCCACAACAGAAGAAAGTTCACTGGGATGGAACTTATGAAGTAATAAAGGAGCCAAACGATGTAGTTTATAGAATACAGAAATTTCAGAGCCCAAGATCAAAAATGAAAGTTGTGCACTCGGAGCGGCTAGCCAACTATGGAAAAGGTACATCTGTGTCTGTTCGGGACGAACAGGTTTGAGAAGGGGGTAGTGTTACGAAAGAAGAATTTATTCATTATAAGCTCTGAACAACAATACTCTCGAACAACAACAACAACATTAATGGCTTATTTTCTTACAATGATGGAAGAAAGAAACGCCTCATACCAAAATTCGCATTTACGCTTTCACACACACAGATTAAATAAACACTCTTCTGTTAAATACACAGCTACATACATAAATACAAGCATAAACAAATAAACAGCCATACACACAGGTATAAAGAAATAAATAGCCACAAATACAGGTATAAAGAAATAACCAATCACACAAACAGAAAACAAGAGCAATAACAATCGAACCTGCCAGATATGTCTGGAATAGAACATTCTGGTGCTTTTAAAGCACTTATATAAGTGAATCGTGCTGGCGAGTAGTATGGCAGTATTAATTTAAAAGTCAAAGAGTTAAGTTGTCGAATTTTAAGAGTGTTTAACAGTTTGCTGTATTTTTGAACAGTGGTATTAATAAATAAAGCGACTTACAGTAAAAGTATTAACAGTGTGTATTTATTTTGCAATTAAAAGAACCCAACTTAAAGTAAAAACGTAACAGTATGTACACATTTTTATTATTTCTTTTTTATTAAAACTAAAAAAAAATACATTTTAAATTATTAAAAACCTAAGTAATTTCAATACTAAAATTAAAACAAAAAATTTCTATTTCCAAATAATTTAAAAAATTTATGTTTACATAATTTTACTGACGCATTTTTGGTCTTTATTAGTACGCGTTCAAACATAGACTGCGTTTTAAATAAAAAAGAGGCCACATGAAGACGATGTGAAAAAACGAATCTTGTTTTTCTTTAACAAAATATAGGGGAAAAACACGAAAAATTGTCACACGAAGATACTGTACAGTCCTTTTTCGGAAAATTTGGGAATATACGTGGTAATCAATTTTTTATTTTTGTGTCCTATTAAATTAGCTTCTCTATTTCTGGGGAATAAATCATTTTTCTTTGTAAGTAAAATATTACATATTTAGTAATAATTTTTTTTCCCGCTGGGTACTTTCTATTACTCGATAGTACTCAATACGATCGGCATATGATCTTATATTTTGCACCATTGTCAAAACATTAATGAATGATTACCATTCATTCAAATCATGAAGATAAAAGAAATTTTTAAAATTTATATTTGAAAAAATCCAATTCTTTCGAAGCAGATCAATACAGCTGACCCTAGATGGATTGATAAAAAAAGAAGGCGGTAAAATAATAGTCATTATTTTTTTAAGAAAAGAAACACATAATATAGGCATTAATTGCCTATATTAACTGTGTTACTACCTTTGGAAAGGGATAGTAGTAGATAAGACAGATGGTGAGTGTGATAGTAAAGCTTCGCTTATGGCAACACTGCAATTGCACGTTGTGATTATTTTTAGTTAGCATAAATAATTTATAATTTAACTTCGCCGGCGATTTAGTGCTATGTGGTAATACCGACGAGAAATCAATACAAGAGAATAAAGAGAAATCAATACATATCAGAAAAATTGATGTTGCCATGGCTGAGTATTGAACTCGTGACCATTGCTTTAAGTGGTTTTAGACGACGTGTGTTTGTCATATGACTTGTCATTTTGATAACCTATATGTAATTTCATGTGTTTGTCAAAATAGGCATTTTACATACGGTACATGTGAAATTAAATCTGACATAACCTATAATATATAATTTTTCCGCCACACAGTTTTGTATTGCCAACCACAGCTGATGCAAAGATGCAAACGTAGTGCTTTTTTCACGCTTTTAGTGCTTTTGGTACCACAAAAAACCTAAAATAGCAAAATATCAAGTTGGCATTACAATATGTCAGATGATTTGTCACATCAAAATAGAATATGTTCTAAATGAAAAATGTCATATGTATTGTACACATGGAAAATCACATGTTATGTTTATGTACATGTCGTGTAAAACCACTTTTAGTAGTCAACATGCTAACCACTTAAGCTATAGAATTTTCCAACACAAACAGTTAGAACAAACAAAATTCCATGTTGTTTAACTACATAAATATGTAATAGGATTTTAGATATGGTTACATTTTTTTCAAGACGTTGTTTTATTGTAATTTTGAGTAATGCTATCTGTTAATAATATAATTGCCACCACTGTACAACTTGCCGCACTCACAGAATAAAGTTAGAAAACCACACACATTTAACGATGTCGTATTGAAAATAAAGACCGACAATCGGTCATTAAATAATTGTCGATGTGAATGGATTAGTATCTGCCCACTTGACCAAACATTCGAAAGTAAATAAATGTTCCCTACAGTAGACTATTTTCGAATAAAAAAAATATATATGTAATTTTATTTATATTACAGTTAAACAACTTGGCAGAGAAAAAGGATATGAGAAATTGATTAACACCTTTTACGATGGATACAAAAAATTTTGAGGACAGATATATCGACCAAGGAAATGCATTACATTCTGCTAGTGTTTAATTTTTCTTTATCTTTATAATAAATTATTGATACGACAAAATATAATAAATACTAAATATAAGGAATGCTCGTCCTTTTTTCGGCAATAAAAATTCGAAAAGGTGTAGTTAATATTAAGAAGTAACATTTGCTATATCGGATTTTTTTCGACGAAATTTTTCATTTCGTTTAAAAAAAGACTAGAAACAAATAATTGCCTTCTCTGAAAGATTTGTAAACAAAAAATATTGTAATTGTGTTTTTAGCTAAGCTTACTCGTCTTCTATTCAAATACAAATAACTGTGTTTTTCCGCGGATAAATCGTTCTACAAATTTATTAAAAACGCGTAAATGATGTTATGCGACACCTTAGCAGATCAGTTTTAATGGAAGGGCACTAACACCAAGCATTTTAAATAACAGGAAACTATCTGTATTATCCTGTTTTTATTGTAATTTGAGATATGGGATAAATTTTTTTTTTTCGAAATAAATCTATACCTATACCTTTTTTTTAAACAGTATTTATAGAACTCTCCAATAATTTTAGAATTTTATATAAATTTTAGAACTTTTTATAAATTCTATGTTCCAGAGTAATTACCCAGGGATGGCTGCCTCTATATAAAGTACATACATAAAGCATAACTGAAGCACTATAAAATTAAGAGCCTTAATATTTAATGTAGATTACTATCAAAGCAAAATCGAGCAAATTATTGTCAGGACGCCTACGACATGGCGGGCATTCAAGTGTAACCCCTAAATTGGAACAAAGTGTAAAGTACAAAATGTAAAATTGAAGCGAAAAACTTTGCATTTGGTTGCGTATTTTAAATGTTTTACTCGCAAAACGTTCGTTACAAGCTCGAATGTAATGTAATATCGCAAAGGAAAGCGTTGGTCATGTGGGTGTTGTTGTGCCATATGTACAAATCACTGTGGGTATGTAGGTATGTGTGTATGTGTACATTTTTTATTTTGTTTTTATCCAAATTCCATACCAAACTTGTATACTCTGGGTGCTTGATATAACAAAATTTCATGTTTCAGTTTCACTTCGGCGGTTTCATAATACAGTTGTGTTGTAACGGTTGCTTGAGCTGAAGGCGGGAAAAGAAAATTTAATTTCAAATGTATTCAAAATCAATGTACTTAATTGGCGCGAGTTTAAAATAATATCTAAATGATTTTTTTTTTATAAAACTAAGCATATAAATTTAACAGTAAAAAAAGGAAAAAATTTATTGCATCAACAATTAAGTGCAATACATGGTTCATGGTTAAATATTAATTTATACAAAAAGAATTCTGAAAATATTATTATCTTACTGTTCTAAATTTTCGAATTTAGAATTTTATTTGAAAATATTATTACTATATTGGAAATATTATACCTATTATTACTAATAAAAAGTGTAAATTTTAGCAACAAAATTTATTGTCGTTAATTGAAAGTCGTTTATAAACAAATAAGTTAATTATCTGTTTGTTTGTTCTGTATCTTTTATTTTTATACCTAGTATTCTTTCAAGTGAAATATATTAAAAAAATGTTATTAAATGTTTCTGTTAAAACAAAAAAAAAAAATAAAAGCGAAAAAAAAACACAAAAATTATCAAATGTGTGATTGTATGTAAAATATAATTGTGTAAGCACACTGTACAATAATATCGATATTTGCACAATATATTGGTCTTGATTTTTAACTGTGTAATGCATTGGCAATATTTGTAAAACAACTTTGCAACTAAAGACAATAATACAAACAATAAACTGTTGTACAATGAATGTATGGTCATCTAATACTTGCAGGGACCCTAAATAAACAAAAAAAAAATAATAATAAACACAAAAACTCTTTATATTAGAGCTAACGGAGATCTATACTGTCATATATCAATAGATTTGTATTGACGAGCTCTTTCAGAATCTATGATGATCTTTATAAATCGCTCTCAACTCCATAGTTAAGAGTTATTTTTCAACGGAAAAATAAAAGTTCAAATGAAACTTTTATAAATAGAGTTTTATTTTTCCCCGTCAGAAAAAAAACTCATTTTGTTTATTTACATACATATTTTTTTGTGAACAGATTTGAACGGAGGCCCCTCGATACTAGTTTAAGCGCTTCCCTGGGTTGCAGGACCAAACTGTTGACTTTTTTTTTGCCAATTTATGGATAATGCACTTTTTCCTCCCAGAGAAAAAAATCAATTTTTAAAAAAACTTTTTTGCAACCTCAATCATTTTATTCGCTTTCTTGTTCTGCTCTAAAAGCGATGTATGGATGTATCGCAAAAATCCGGTAAAAATGGGTAAACAAGTTTTATTTTATGACGGCAAAATAAAATTCTTTTTTTAAAACTTTCATTTGAGTTTTTATTTTTACGTTAAAAAATAAATGTTTTAGATGAATTTTTGTATTTAATTCTCAAAATAATTGTAAAGCATTAAACACATACACAACAGCGGCTACACCACCACAAATGCCGTTGGCTACAATCGTCGCCATGTAGACAGCTACTGAATTATGTTAAAGACGACAGCGACATTCTTCAAAACTATGAAAATATTGTCGAAATACATATTTAACTTATAAAAAAATGACTTTTTCAAAAAATACTTCTATCATATCAAAACAAATACATTTATTTGCTCAAAACCTTTTGATTGTAAATAAATTTGTATTTTTAACTTTGTGACATTTTCTTTTGTTGAATAAAATGAAATTGTCGCAAACGAAAACAGAAATTAGCCTAAGCTGGATACAGCCACAACGGTGGTCATGTAGCCATGTAGCTATGATGTCGTCAAAATAATCGTTTTCATATAAAAGTGTGTATTTTAATTTTGACAGGTTGTAGTCGGTATCCTGCTGTCGTCTATGTGTTTAATGCTTTATAAAATATATATTTTTTTAAACGATAACTACGTTACGGTCCCTGATATTTTTTTAAAGAAATTTATTAAGTTCTGTACTGACTTTTTAATACCTAATTTTACTCAATTATTGGTTGTTTTCTAAAAGACGAATCAAATTTTCAATTAGCTTTTTATAAATTAAAAGTATTTAAAGTAAAGACCGTTTCCCACTATACTACAAGCATTAATACTTTTGAGGAAAATTAAAACCTGACATGATGGGTTGTTGTGTTTGGAAAAAATTTTAAACACCATTTAAATCAGAGTTGCATTTAAAAGTGTTGATACCTGTATTATAGTGCGCAACGACTTTTATAGCCTTATTACACTGCCCAACATCTGAGTGAAACGTTGAAAATTTGAAACATTGGTTTGCATTGGCAACATCTTACATCTACCATCAACTAAACTGTCAAAAAAGTTAAAAAAGTAAAGATGCATAAAAAGCATTTTATTGAAAGAATTTGTAAAATTAAATTTTACTAGACATACGCACGACGCTCTTTTTTTAAATATTTGTTTATATATAATTTAATAAAAATGTCTTCTTATTAGTGATTCCACTAAAATAATCTAATTTGTTGCCATTTTTATAGTGATGACACTAAAATAATCGAAAGATGTAAAATGAAACAAACTGAGATTGGAACATCTTTTGAATATGCTGAAAGATATTGAAATTTAGCTCTGTATAATTCTTAAGATGTCAACATCTTAGCAAATTGAAGGTAGATGTTAGATGTTGATCAGTGTAAAAGGGCTATTAGCTCTATTGAAAACTTTTTCCAGTAAAACTTAAGTTGATTTATAACAATTTTTAAGATGATTTATCACAAAGGTAAATTAATATGAAGTAAATAAATGAGCTTTGGTTCCAAACTTATTTTGAAATTATATGTATAAAAAAATATCTATTTACTTATTTCTAATGATTCTATCCTAATTAAGAACGAAATATTTTATATAAGTTTTAAACGGTAATTGGGCCGACCCGAAACTTAAATATTTACTTAATATTACAAATTAAAAAGTGATAATTATTACATTTGTAAATTTTTAAAGCACATTTTTTACGTTGTTTTAAAACAGTTTTTGCCGTTCCTGGGCAGGGTTGTATTTCATACAACCTATAATCTACATACAATAGGTTCTGAAGTAAATATGCTTTAACATAAAGATTTTTGGCGGAAAGAAAAATAATAAAATGTAAACAAGAAAACAGTTTTACAACTTAATAATATAAATAAATAAAAATCATGGCAGACCCAGTGAACAGAACAACAAGCATACTTCATCCATATTACACCAGAAAATATTTATACATACAGTGAGGTGCACAAATGAGTACATGTTTATACTTTGAGCACTTTTTCATAAATATAAAAGTAATAAAGCAAATTCAAAAATTTTTATTGTTTTTATATGTTTATTAAGTATCTAAATCGAATCCAAATTCAACCGTTTCTGATCAGACGGTAAATAATATTGCTGGCGCCGCCCTGGTGAAAAAATTCAAAGGCGTCATGTGAAGCAAACTGTGAAGCACGTTGGGGGAAGCGTTATCGTATAGGGTTGCTTTACGTGGTGGGACCTTGGACCACTGCAAAAAATTGACAATATAATGAAGAAAGAAGACTATTTGAGAACTTTGCAGACTCATCTTCCCGATTTGTAGATTTTGTAGAAGAAGTAATTTTTTTGCAGGATGGTGATCCAAAACACACGTCCAAAATTGTGAAAGAATGGCTTGGTGAGCAAAATTTTCAATAAATACAGTGGCCAGCACAAAGTCCCGACCTCAATACGATTGAGAATTAGTGGTCAATTTGGACGAGTTTTGGCAGCGGATCCAAAATGAATGGAAGAATTTTCCAAAAGAAATTGGTGGAGAGTATGCCAAATCGCGTAAATGATGTCTTACAAATTAAAGGGCTTTGGACTAAGTATTCAAAATATTCGTATTCCACAAGATTTTTCAACGGTGCAAAATTGAGTACATTGGAGTTGTTTTTGTTTTCTTTATTTTTTCTTAGAAATTGATGCTTTAAGTTTTGTATTTACTCTATTTTGGTACTTAAACCTAATACTAAATAAACTACAAAAAAATATATTGAATTTGCTTTATTACTTTTATTTCTATGACATAAAAAGTGCCCAAAGTGCAAACTTGTACTCATTTGTGCACCTCACTGTATATATGTAATTTTTAAACATTAGATTTCAAACAATAAGTACATACATACCTATTTGATAAAAAAAATTAATTAAAAACAATACGCTAACAATAACAACAACATGTTAAACAATTGATAAAATCACAAAATTGTGCACATTTAACGAAAACATTAAACTGGATTTGCTCTATTGAAAGTGTGTTAGCGTGTGACCGACCGGCCATTGAATTGTGTTAAAGAGTTTGCAAATTAAAAAGGCATGTCATGGAGTTGATAAGGAAATATCAGCAAGGAAAACTAACAACCACCGATGTTCGAAAGCTTAATAGTATGTAATTATTTCAATGTTTTAATATTATTTTACTTTTATTCTAATACATTTTTTTTGTGCGGAAATAATATAATAAATTGGTTTTTAGTTGTTTTGAGTTTGAAAACAATTTTAAGGCTGGTGATAAAATATAATTAAATACTGATAATTATTGTTTTAAAAGTTAGTTTGTTTTGTATATGTATATTTTTTGGGTGGGTATACATACATATGTTCAAAAAAATTACATCTTAAAAAATTTATAAAAATTCAATTACACCGAATTTTTTTTAACGATATACTTTATGTACATATGAAATAAACTTGAATGCTGAGTTTAACAAATTCAACATGCCATGAAAGTGTAGTTGTTAAATTCGAACTAACAATAAATAATAATAAAATTAAGATTTTTTGTTAACTTATATGAATTTTTTTTGAACTATTTTTGAATTAATAAATTAATTATTTAGGCTTAAGTTCTTAATTATAAAGAGATAAAGAAAAACTAGATACCAGCAAAACAGAATGCATTTTCTAGACAGCTACGTCCGTCATCAGTACTCATCGTATCGATCTACCCGGTAGTTTCAATTGTTATTAATTTTCTATTTAAACAAACTTATCAAAAAAATAGAATAAAAAAATGGAAGAAAAATGTTTACTTGGTAGTATAATATAAAAAGAAAATAGAGTTAACAAGAGTAAAACATTTTAAAAAAGCTCTATCTCCTATGAAATATAATGTAAAATTAAAAATTTCTCATATTCAATTTTTTTGATAAGCCTAAATAATTAATTTATTTTTTGTTAACGCTAAATAATTTTTTTTATGGTAACTGCATTCTTCTGATGCCCTGCAAAAAAAAAAAAAATTAGTTCCGTAACCAAAGGGTAAAAACGTAACCCTGTTGGTTTAAGCCCGTCTTTTAGAGCCCTTTATCTCAGAAAGTTGCGTTACTATGGCTGCTACAACAACAAACTATACAAATTATAAGGTGTCCTGGTGATGTGGTTTTCATGTACATATGTATATGTATGTATATGAGCCCTTGATTATGAAAGTGGTATAAGTCATATATTTCTTGTTTCGAGATAATAAGAGGTTTGCATTTTAAAGGATTAAAAAATATATTTGTATTATGAAATAAAATATTTTGACAATTAAATAGTGCCAATAAATAAGTATTTCTTATGATTGTAAAATTTATAACCATTTTGTGGTTTTAAAAGTTTAAACTGACTTATACCATTTTCAAATTTAACTGCATGACTTTATAAATGACTTGTACCATCAAGGAAAAATTAAGAAATTAACATTTGATTCAAACTTATTACATTGTAAATAAGTAATTTATTTTTTAGTATTTCGGGAAATAAAGTGTTTGTGGAAAAGTGGTGGGGGATATAGGTAGAAAATCCATCATATCTTTACGTTTTTCTTTTGTTATTGATCTAATGATATATTGTGTATAATGGAAGCAAATCAACATTTTCGTATATTATTGGCCTTCCTCTTTCAGGTGAAAGGTCTAACACTTTAAATTCGGAATTTTCATTCAAAGAAGTTTTATAAAACATCTTATATGGAGCATTTTTTAGAAATCTGATCCATTGTATTTTTAGCCAAGACACAGATTCTCCATTAGTGTTTCTCTTTCTATTAGTAGTTGATTTTCCCAGTTGTTTCGTCGAAATGAAATCTTTCTGGGCCATTTGTTCTACCAAAAATGGATTTATCGTTTTACATAATTCTATTAAATTATAACAATGCTCAGGGATGTATAAATAATTCGATTTTTTAATTTTAGTTTTTATCAAACCAAAGTCGCGATTATTTGGCAAAAAAGAATGGCCTGATACAATAAATTTATAATTATTTTGTTAAACTTTGAACACAGATTGACATATACTTATGTATTTTTTTTATTAACCAAAAAATATACTCAATTTATCAACTTCATTTTCATGGCATACTGTGAATTACTTCAGATTATGTTAATTTCTTAGCATTTGATATGAAATAGCTGATAAAATAGATTTTTAAAATTTTTGACTTATACCACTTTCAAAATCAAGGGCTCATATATGACCTTGTTTTTCGAACCGTAGGCACTTGAAATTTTTAAAGAGAAATTAAATCTATGTTCGTTATATTAACAAGTAAAGGGTGTTTTTATAGAGGTATAGAACTTTAAGTTGCAATAAAACAACGATGTATTATTCGATTGACATGAATTTTATTTATCCGAAAGTTAATCTTGTGGCATTACATTTTAAATATGATTTCTGGCATATGACTGCCACGGCTGGCGCAGATGTAGTCCAATCTGGACGTCCAATTTTCGATGACTTTTTCAAACTTTTGTGGCCGTATATCGGCAATAACACGGCGAATGTTGTCTTCCAAATGGTCAAGCGTTTGTGGCTTATCCGCATAGACCAATGACTTTACTTGGCACCACAGAAAGTAGTCTAGCGGTGTTAAATCTCAAGATCTTGGAGGCCAATTCACAGGTTCAAAATGTGAAATTAGGCGGTCACCAAACGTGTCTTTCAATAAATCTATTGTGGCACGAGCTGTGTGACATGTTGCACCGTCTCGTTGAAACCACATCTCTTGGACATCATGCTTATTCAATTCAGGAATGAAAAAGTTAGTAATCATGGCTCTATACCGACCACCATTGACTGTAACGTTCTGGCCACCAACGTTTTTGAAAAAGTACGGACCAATGATTCCATCAGCACATAAAGCGCACTAAACAGTCAGTTTTTCTGGGTGTAACAGTGTTTCGACATACACTTGAGGATTACCTTCACTCCAAATGGGTGCAACGATTGTTACGTAATATTCATCTATATATGGGCTTATTTTTGAACCGTATGGGTAGACGCTTAAAATTTTTACAAAAGTTGTAGGTATTACTATAAAAACAATTACTAACATTTTTTTTAAACGGAATAGGCAGACAATTTATAATTACATATAGTAATTTTTACAATTTCCACTGTAACTAGTATAAAAAAATAATAAAAACTAAAGGGTGTCCCTCAGAAGTTTGGCCTTATCTTGTTAACTTTATAAGCAGACACTTAAAACTTACACAGGGTTACATATGTACTAACAATAAATAACAATAATTGATATAACACCATTTAAGTTGCCGTCCATGTGAGCTTTTAAATTATTAATTTTAATTGCGTGTCAACATAAATTTATTTTTACATTAAATCATTGATGTAGTTTTTATTAACATTTCCAAACCAAATTATTTATTAATAAATGTTGTTATTGAACTCGTAGTGACCAAGTTGAGAAACGTTAACAAAAATTAAAAAACGAATATTACTAATGTATGATGTCAATATAGTAAATTAAAATATGTCTCAAAACAAACTGATATCCAATAGAAATCAGTAAATGCATACATACGGGTACATATGTAATGGATGATTTTTTTGAGGTTAGGATTTTCATGAATTAGTATTTGACAGATCACGTGAGATTTCAGACATGGTGCCAAAGAGAAAGATGCTCAGTATGCTTTGACATTTCATCATGAATAGACTTACTAACGAGCAACGCTTGCAAATCATTGAATTTTATTACCAAAATCAGTGTTCGGTTCGAAATGTTCAAATGTGACAAATTTTGTTCAGCGATGAGGCTCATTTCTGGTTGAATGGCTACGTAAATAAGCAAAATTGCCGCATTTGGAGTGAAGAGCAACCAGAAGCCGTTCAAGAACTGCCCATGCATCCCGAAAAATGCACTGTTTGGTGTGGTTTGTACGCTGGTGGAATCATTGGACCGTATTTTTTCAAAGATGCTGTTGGACGCAACGTTACGGTGAATGGCGATCGCTATCGTTCGATGCTAACAAACTTTTTGTTGCCAAAAATGGAACAACTGAACTTGGTTGACATGTGGTTTCAACAAGATGGCGCTACATGCCACACAGCTCGCGATTCTATGGCCATTTTGAGGGAAAACTTCGGAGAACAATTCATCTCAAGAAATGGACCGGTAAGTTGGCCACCAAGATCATGCGATTTGACGCCTTTAGACTATTTTTTGTGGGGCTACGTCAAGTCTAAAGTCTACAGAAATAAGCCAGCAACTATTCCAGCTTTGGAAGACAACATTTCCGAAGAAATTCGGGCTATTCCGGCCGAAATGCTCGGAAAAGTTGCCCAAAATTGGACTTTCCGAATGGACCACCTAAGACGCAGCCGCGGTCAACATTTAAATGAAATTATCTTCAAAAAGTAAATGTCATGGACCAATCTAACGTTTCAAATAAAGAACCGATGAGATTTTGCAAATTTTATGCGTTTTTTAAAAAAAAAAGTTCTCAAGCTCTTAAAAAATCACTCGTTATATATAAATTATTTCATACAGTAGTGTTCGATGATATTTATTTGGGTTTTGGAATTAAAAAAATTTTATTTTTTGAAATTCAAATTCAAAACAAATATATTACAATATTATTGAGGTAATGAAATTCATAGAAAAATTACAAAAGTACTAAAGATCTTTCATGTTTCATATTTCATTATCATTTATAACTTGTACGATAAGACCCTTGTAGGGATTAGACCCTTTATATAAAGTAAATACATAAACCATAACTGAAGCAGTAACCGATATGCCTACTTTAGGGCGGCATATTTTAGTAGATATGAGAATCTAATAAAAAGTAAATGCATAAACCATAACTGAAGCACTAAAATAGTAAAGGTCTTTGGTGTGGATCACAGAAAGTTAAAAGTATAATTTTTAGTACTTATTCACCCCTATCGTGAATAACATGTGAAATTTTTATTCCCATGAACTTTTCATTTCCCTCGAAGGGAAAAGTGCGGTCGTGAATCTCCCGTGAAATTTTTGTTCCCTTATTTAGTGCTATCAGTTTGCAGTGAATGAAATAAGAGAAAAGAAGATCAAAATAAACAAATTGGAATTAATTGTGGTCAAGAAAAGTTTTACTCTACCATGTTTAGAATCGGTGCATTTATTTTACTGCAGGAAGAAAGAAGGCTGTAGAGAACAACGCATTGTTCGTAGACGTTTGCGGGATGCATCTAAACCATTGGAACTACCCGATGCATTGTAAGTTATTTTATTATTTGCCTTTACAAAATATACTTTTCTAACAACTTTTGTATTAGATTTATTGAATTTTATAGGGTAAATAAAGCTGCGATTTCAGATAGCAACTTTGTCTGGTTTGGTCCTCCTCCCGTCTCTCGTTGGTTTTTTAAATTCGTGGCAGCTTTTGCTCGGACATATCTTTTTCGATCTATCCATACCTGTTGTGTGTGAATAAAATGAACTTTTTGTGCAGTAATAAAAAAACAATATTATGAACAAAATATTATTACCTTTTTCCACTCGGAGACATTTTTTATTGGAGGGCCAGCACTATTTAACTCTTCGGTAAGAGAATTCATTTATGCTGCTCCCCAGTATAAATGATGTAAACAAATCGAAGGGAAAAGGGAAAATTATACGAAGGAAAAAAATGTTTACGATAAGGGGAATTTTATATAAATGTAAATATTTTTGCGGTTGTTATTCTCAATTGAATTACATAAAAAAAGGGAATACTCTCATGGGAAAACTTATTCACGATTGCAATTTTGGGAAATGGAAAAATATTTCGTGGGAATAAATGTTTACGATAGGGGTGATTAAGTATTTGAGGGCAAACATGTATAAATATATATAGCTACAGCTCTGACAACATTACATACACACATACTCATATCAATTTCAACTTAAATAACAGAGAATAAGTGTTCGCATATTTGTTCATTATTTTTCGCAAGACAACTAAGTATAAGTAAAAGTTGGATAAAGTATTGGCTATACCAATACTTGTAAGTATAGAGTGGGAAGTATGTAAATACTCTAAGTATACTTAGAGTATTTTATAAATATATGTAACTATATGTATTAATTATTTCACAATTTAAAAATACGTTCATTCATTTCTTCATCCTAGTATAAAAATTATTTTGGTTTTCCCTACTTAACCAATGTTCGGTTATAAACAAAATATTGCCAAACATCATACATCTTTTTATACACACAATTCCTAAAAGTAGTTGTTTCACTTATAAGTATACTTAGAGCATTATAAATACTTTTCCATACTTTTAAGTATTAGGTACTTATAAGTATGTGTGTATGACAGATACCCATCACATTATCTACCTACAATCAATTGTACTCATACATGCATTACGTATACATTTTTAAGTTCGTTGTGTATAAATAATGTTTGTTATAAGTATTGAGTACATCCATACTTATTTCACTGCAAATACGTATGTGTAGGTATTTTCTGTGTTATAAGTATAGGTATAACTAATACCCAAAAATATGTGTTAATACTTATGTAACTACATTTATTTTATAAGTACTTTATGTCAGTCTCTGGTGTGGATTGCTGTCAAAGCAAAAAATGAACAAAATATTGTAAAGACGCTGACGAAGCTAGGGCACAGCTAGTCAATAATAGAACTTGTAATCGCAAAACAGCATGTGGTGGATATGATATTTTAAAATATGAACAGTATGTATTTACCAATAGAATCATTTCTAAATATCTCTATAGCACAGATATAAATTATGCTACTTAATACGAAAGGCCTAAAAAATAACATTTTTGACAGGTGTTAAATCATTTTCCTTAAGTTTAAATTTTCTTTTTCGATTTTGGTATAAATTATTTTTGGCTGTGGTAATATGTAGATTATTTATATTGAAATTTTCTTCAGTTATGCTTGTTGCAACTTGCAAATGATCTTTAGATATAACAAATATATTTGTCATCATTATTTAATAGTAAGGTGCCTAAGTTAGGACACTTCTGATTACTAAAAGCTAATATTATGATATTAATTCAAATAATTTTTAAAAACTGTATTTAAAAAAATCATTAAATATACGAAATTTACTCAAAATCACAACACAATAGAACTATTTTAAATATTGTTCAAATATTCCTATTCTATTTATCTTATAAGCATGATTTCTATTTAAATAATGAAATGATGTCATATCGTCACATCACTTTTAACCCCATCATTTTTTCCAATAAAAATATCCAAGATAGGTATTTATTAAGAGCAGTGTGTAGAGACTTTAAAAATAATAAAAATTACTTTACATAATATTTGGGGGATTCAAAAGGTATGGTAATGTCATAATGTTGTAATATGTATTTTAAAATAATTCAAAAATATTGTTGTAGTGTTTCAAACAAGATTCTAGTTAGCTGAACAGGAGTGTATTATTTTTTTCTAATTAAGCTCTATTTTTTTATTATTTTTAATGTTTGTTTTCCATAAAAAAACTGAAGTGCACATAAAATACTTAATAAATTAAAAATTTCAACGTGACTCAACGCCATTAAATTTGCAACAAATAACGTTTATAAATGTTTAAATTTCTATGAACTCATATGAATGAGATAATTCACACACCAATTTGTATAAACATGATGGGTGAATTATCTCATTTTATTCTATTTTCTATATTTTATTTTATTTTTAATTTAATTTTAAACTTTTATTACTTTTCACACAATTAAGCATTTTAAGGTGAGAAAATTCACACTTTTTAAAGTGCTAGGAACGGGTTTTTGGACAGTTGGTGATCAAATTTAATTAAATTCATTTTTAACTAAAATTCTTTAAAAAGTAATAAAATTTTTACGAAGATAACAGCTAATTATCTTTAAGTTTTTATTGTTCTATAAAAAAACTTTAAATTGTGTGTTTACAAGATAATTTGTAAATTTAATTTTTTAAATAATTAGTGGTAACATTAACAAGTAAGAGTGCTATATTGGGCCATGCCGAATCTTATATAACCTTCACCATAATAGTATAAAATATTCCCTTACTCTGTAAGGTTTTACAATTTCACAATAATATACTTTCGATTTTTACTTTTATGATTTTAAACTTCATTATTATAAATATAATATAAAAAGATAAAAATGAATACCCAATTATTTTACTAAAAATTTTAGACAATTTATTTGGCAAAAATTGTATCTAAAATTTTTTGCAAACACTTTATCGAGAATTTTTTGTAAAAATTATATCGAAATTTTTTTATAAAAATTTTATAGAAAATTTTTTTCTGAAATTTTATTGAAAACTTTAGCTAACATTTTTATAAAAATTTTATAACATTTTTTTTTAATTTAATTCAAATTTTTTTTAATTAAAAATTTTATCGATTTTTTTTAAATTTTATAGAAATTTTTTTGTAAAAATTTTATAGAAATTTGTTGTAAAAATTTTATAGAAATTTGTTGTAAAAATTTTAACGAAAATTTTTTTGAAAATTTTTAATTAAAATTTTATTTGAATTTTTTTTTTTGAATTTGTTTCTAATTTATTTTGTAAAAAATTTGATCGAATTTTTTTTTCAAAAATTTTATCAAAAATAAATTGTAAAAATTCTATTACAACTTTTTTTTTAAAAATTTTTTGAAAAAATTTTCTGCAAAATTTTATTGAAATATTTTTATCAAAATTTTTTTTGCTTAAATTTTATTGAAAATTTTTTGTAAAAATATTATCGAAAATTGTTTCCTGGGGGCTTATATTGACCCCCCAATGTGCTTATTGACTGCTTCTGGTTGCCCATGGGGCACCCTGTGGATCTATCGACTATCTCTATGTGTATTGCTTTCATTAAAGCCCTTTAATAGAAATCAAAGAAGAAAAGCCCTACCAACATAGAAACAAAGAAAAATCACTTCTTGTAGGGGGTTATTGATCCCCCTGGATCTGTATGCACTCCATGCTATCTATTTATTTAACAAAAAAAGCAAAAGAGCATCATTACACCCGAAAAAAAAGATAAAAACGTGAAAAAATATAGGTGGGCGTGGTTTTTGCCCACAACCTCGAATGGAATGGTGTGATTTTGCTGAATTCTATTAGCGAAATTTTTGAAAATGTGCCTGGAAAAGTGTTAACACCGAAATAGAGGTTCTAAAACATAATATTGGTCCTTATCGGGTGACACTTATATAGGCAGTAAAAAAAAAAGAAAAAAAAAATAACTGCTTTATAAAAAATCAAATTTTAATTGCCTCCAACAAATTTATTGCATATCGATTAAATAAATCACGCACTACGAGAAAAATCATAATGGAAATTATGTGTTTATTAGGTTGAAAATAGCTAACCACAAGATGAATGTATAAATACTTGTTTCATAGCGTTTTAATTAACCATAAATTATTTTGTAGTTTAATTTTTTTATTTTTTCTCAAGGCAATAAGAAATAATTACTAATCAAACTCATTTAAAAAATTAGGGTCGGTCGACGACGACTTCCAATCACACTAAGCCAAATTTTACATTTGTTTTATTTTTTTTACTTTACCATGCGTAGTGTAGGTAAATGATCACTATCATGAGCAAATCGATGTCGGAGTTTTCCTTTTTGAGGTCTCCTAAATCAAACGTTGTATCCTTTTAAATAGTGCTGGCAAGTTCTACTACTTTTAATTAGTCAATAGTTACGCAAAAGTTATCAATTGGGTACTCAATGGCACTAATACTTTTGTTTACATAATAGAAACGCTTTTTTAATCCAAGTTTAATGAATTTGTTTCTAAAAATATAACGTTAAAAGTATCGGGTAACTACTTTGGAAAATTGAGTACTCAAAAAAAGGATCAAACACAAAAACGATACTCGGTTCCCACTACACAATACTTTGCCAGCGCTACTTGCATGTGTCTTCCAAACCGTCCAAAGTTGCTGTGTTTTCTCATAGTCGGCACGGCATTAGGGACGTGTTCGCAGAATATTTTCTTTAGTAAATCCGCAATCTAGTTGATTCTTGTAGATTTTTTTTTTTAATTTTATATAACCAGGGGGCAAATTACGGCATTCGATATCGAATGCCGTCGATCGATATCGAGTGCCGTAATTTGCCTCAGTTGAAGGTACATATTCAAAATGGCAACTTTTTATTGTAATTCTAACCCATAAAATGATTTTCAAACCTCAAAATATAATGGGTGATTTTTTTGAGGTTAGGATTTTCATGCATTAGTATTTGACAGATCACGTGAGATTTCAGACATGGTGCCAAAGAGAAAGATGCTCAGTATGCTTTGACATTTCATCATGAATAGACTTACTAACGAGCAACGCTTGCAAATCATTGAATTTTATTACCAAAATCAGTGTTCGGTTCGAAATGTTCAAATGTGACAAATTTTGTTCAGCGATGAGGCTCATTTCTGGTTGAATGGCTACGTAAATAAGCAAAATTGCCGCATTTGGAGTGAAGAGCAACCAGAAGCCGTTCAAGAACTGCCCATGCATCCCGAAAAATGCACTGTTTGGTGTGGTTTGTACGCTGGTGGAATCATTGGACCGTATTTTTTCAAAGATGCTGTTGGACGCAACGTTACGGTGAATGGAGATCGCTATCGTTCGATGCTAACAAACTTTTTGTTGCCAAAAATGGAACAACTGAACTTGGTTGACATGTGGTTTCAACAAGATGGCGCTACATGCCACACAGCTCGCGATTCTATGGCCATTTTGAGGGAAAACTTCGGAGAACAATTCATCTCAAGAAATGGACCGGTAAGTTGGCCACCAAGATCATGCGATTTGACGCCTTTAGACTATTTTTTGTGGGGCTACGTCAAGTCTAAAGTCTACAGAAATAAGCCAGCAACTATTCCAGCTTTGGAAGACAACATTTCCGAAGAAATTCGGGCTATTCCGGCCGAAATGCTCGAAAAAGTTGCCCAAAATTGGACTTTCCGAATGGACCACCTAAGACGCAGCCGCGGTCAACATTTAAATGAAATTATCTTCAAAAAGTAAATGTCATGGACCAATCTAACGTTTCAAATAAAGAACCGATGAGATTTTGCAAATTTTATGCGTTTTTTTTTTAAAAAAAGTTCTCAAGCTCTTAAAAAATCACTCGTTACATCGTCATTTCTCGTAAACTAATCCTACCATACCGTTTTGTAGAAAATTAAAATTAACTTTATTGTTTATTTATTGCTAATGTAAATATACTATTGATTGTTTTAGCAATACATATTTTGTATTTTTGTTGTTGTTTTCCTTAACCAAAACTAATAAATTTAACAACAAATTCCAAAATTTCTTGTTGTAGGAAGGGAGATGATATCATTCGCCAATATTGAAATTATTACAAAAAAAAAACCAAATAACTAGAAAAAACACTAAAATAAATTTTACAGTAAAATATATATTTTCGCTTTATTTTGTGGTTTTTGCAGGGATGTGCTAGCTGGAGCCGCTTAGTAAGAGGCTGTCTTCACTAGCCATCAATTTTAACAAAACATAAACATGACGCAGGCAGAGCTACGGAATTAATTTGTGCATGTTGTTATAGGTGCACTGCAGATAGTAGTAGTGTGTTTGATGGCGCTGTTTGCAAATCATACTGTCAAACTATAATTCTTGCAAAAAAAAAACCGACTACAAAACAAATATATGTGCATCAATTCTAAACTAAAAATTTAAAAGGAAGTAATCTGTAAGAAATAGTACTCAAATCAAATCAAACTTTTATACTTGTTGCTCTAACCGACATAGTAATATACGTTCTGTACATTCAAATTTCTATCCGTAACGGTTCAGCAGATAAAGCCATATACGCCAAATTACATCAGATATGAGGACACCCTTTATTTTTTACACTTATTATTACTGACACAGTAATAAAAAGAAACGGTTACAAAGATATTGCCATATAGGTTACACAATATCACCTATGGTACACCCTTTAATGTACAATTTTAAATTAAACACTTATTTTAAAGGACAGCTTCTTTGTAAATTTCAAATGTCTGTCTAAAACGGTTCAAAAGTTTGGCTATATGCATCAATTTACATCAACTATTGAGACAAACTTTATAATTTTAAATATTTATAAAAGTTATTATACTCATAGTAGTGGAGATTCTGTCTAATTTTCAAGTGTTTGTCTCTAACAGTTCAAAAGATAGGGCTAGATAGGTAAAATTACATCAATTACGGGGACACCCTTTAGTTTCCAAATTTAAATTATATACTTGATGTTATAACGGACTTAGAATTACAGGTTCTTTGTAAATTTCAACCGTCTCTCTGTTACGGTTACGGTTCAAAAGTTTTGCAATATACATCAACTATTGGGACACCCTTTAACTTCTAATTATAAATATTTAATTTCTGATTATAAATATTGAACATATGTCCAATTTTCAAGTGATTGTCTATAATGGTTCAAATGGTTCATATATTTAAATTGACGTCACATATGGGGACACCCTTTAATTTTTAAGTTTATTTTTTTTATTAATTTCTGTTATTGGCAGCTATAGTGATATGCAGTTTTTTTAAATTTTAAAAGGGTGCCCTTTACGGTTCATAATACACGTAAAAAACACGTATGTTGTATGGGGACACCCTTTAATTTTCATAATTCTGAACTTCTTTTAAAATGGGACCAATCTGTAAGCATTTCCTTTCTAATAAAGAAAAAAAATTTAAAATCGGTTCAGAAATGACTGAGTTCTGCGGGCACAAACATAAAAAAAGCAACATTCAGACGAATTGATAACCGCCTTCTTTTTTTGAAGTCGGTTAAAAATACAACAACATCGTTGTCATGTTATGAAAGAGTTTTAATAACAAATGTTTTAACAACTTAATCTTAAGATTAACAGGGGCTGTCGTAATGTTTATCATTTTATGTCTAATATACGGGTATGTTCTGTAATCCGAAACCGAGTGAAATTGAAATCGAATAAATTTTTAAAGAAAAATATAACTTAGTTGCGCCTATTATTTTAAAACATGAGCATGAGTTATGTGAATGATCTTTAATCAAATGTATAAAAAATAATATCAAAATGTTGTAAGATTTAAAAGTTATGACAATTTAAAATTTCATTCGGATTCAATTTCACTCGGTTTCGGATTACAGAACATACCCGATAGACTGGGGTTAAAATTACATTCGTATGATATTGTGTCTATGATATTCGAGTACAGGCTCTTTTTAAAACATGGTTAAGGGTTGCTAGTTATTTTGTTAGCATGTTGATTAAAATTTAATATAATTTTGTATAGTTTTTACTTAAATTAATAAATTAATATAACAGGCTTTTACAAATCGATTTTTAGTCAAAATCCATATAAAAAAATTAAAAATTTTCGACTTAATATCCATTTCCCCTTTGTAGTGTGGCCACCTGATAAATGTGGCTTGGAATTATATTATAAAAATATTAAATATAAAGAAATAAAAACTCTATTTAAAGTTTTTTTAAACAAAATAAAGGTTTTGTTTTATAACGGTTTGCCCTCTGATGGATGATCGGCACATAATTATTTCTTTGAAAACAATTCCATAGGAAAACGACCTTGTTACTCGTAAATAGAATGGAATTGTATGCGCTAGTACATTGATATGAATGACTTTTGATTACAGACATCTTAATTTGTACATGCTTCAAGCAATTATCATTAAAGACGTCAAAATGTCTCGAGTACTCACGTACATGTTTTTTTTTAGTATAGATAATAATACTCTGTTTAATTATATTTCGTTAAGATTTTATTAAAAAGTCTGGAGCCAGATGGCTGTATTTGTAATAGCGATGGGATCGTAAGTAACTTTTCACTCATTCACGAACACGAGAAAACAATTTTGCTCAATTTTGGACCTATTTTTTAGATCACGTGAGTGCGAAACAAATTAGTAACGATCACGAAAACACACGATGACGACAATAACAATAACATGATTTATTTTCCATTTCTCAAAATTCGATAATTTAAAGTAACTCGAAACATTCTGTGTTGTATTTTTAGAAATTATTTGAATAAAAGATTTAACGATTAAATAAAATTCGGTTAAAAAATATAAGTAAACCAATGTCAAGTTTTCATGGCTTCAGATTGTAATTTAAATCGCTCGGTTAGAAACGTTATGTAAATGGAAGTAATGAGTACCCAATTGAAAAGTATTGATTAATTACAAGTAGCAGAGGCGGTCAGCATCAATGTGTATTTCAAGACATACATATTTAACAATGTAGCCTCACTAGGGAAGGAAAAAATTTTAATTTTTGTATATGGATTTTGACAGTTATAACTTACTACTTTCCTTAAATGGTAGTTTAACTGTCAAACTCCATATAATAACAATAAATTATTTCCCCTCCCTAAACGTGGGGACTTAAACCACAAATGATCTACTGGATATACACTGCAATAGATAGACCAATTTTGGGAACACGTACTCATGCATCATTTAAAGAGAATAGTAGCACTTAGCATTACAGGAGCAAGGAAATCTACAGCAACTGAAGCACTGTATATAATACTTGGAATCGACCCTCTAAACTTATATATAAAGGAATATGCATTGAGAACACAATTAAGATTAAGACAGAATAAACAATTGAATGTTAGAAATTATGGACATTCCTCGTTGATAAGAAAATATCAACTAGAGAACATAGAAACCGATTATTTAACACCTGAAATCTATTGGAACAAGGAGATTACTACAATAATCCCAATAAAAGATGATTGGAAACCTTAACTGGGGAAATTGGGATATATACAGATGGATCAAAAAAAAGGAATATGGTACAGGAAGTGGAGTATTCTGCGAGAAGTTAGTCATCAGAGACAGTTCTAGACTGGATAACATTTGTAACATTTTTCAAGCCGAAAATTTTGCGGTGTCTGAAGCTGCTATCGTAGGAAATGAAGCTGCAGACGAGTTGGCACGAGCTGGAGCTGATTTGGATATAAGTGTCAGATGTGTGGACGTATACCCTGGTCTCGATTCAATGTATGGGAAGATAAGGGAACAATTTGGACGTGATGCCGACACAATGTGGAATAATTCATGAAGATGCACACAGACGAAATCCTTGCTGGGGGGAATTGATTGCGAATTTGTCAGGCTCACTGGACTACTTAGAGGGACAGATTAGAACAGAGCTATAGACACCGCAAAATATCAGAGCAGTCAATAATGGTCTTGTGAACCTACACACAAACAATCATGTGTGATTCTCTCTAACCTAACCTAACCTTCCACTCCCTGGTAAGGCTACCTTGTTAAATATGCCTTGGTGTATTCAAATTCATCATTTACATTTGAAATAGATTTTTTTATATAGACATCTGTTGGAAATAACTTTTTTTACAAAATGGATATCGCCAAAATACCGCTAATACGCCAATATAGAAAAGTTTATTTTTTATTTTTTTTCATTAATGCAAAGTTGTCATAAATATTTTAATTTTATAATTTAAAGAATATACCAGTTGTCGTCGATATTCCATAGCTTCGTAATTTTTGTTGCTTTTATTTTTGTTTAACAATTTTTTACCTCTTATAATTATTAATTTTAAGAATTAGCCAGAAGTCTGAACTAAACAATTTTATATGACTTATAAAAATAACAATATAACCATCATCAACGATATGTATAAAACTTTTTCGTTATTATAAAAGTCCTTATTATCACTCGAAAAATTACGATAAATCGTTAAATCTGGCATCTTATGACCGATAGAATAATACAAACAAACGAATGAAAGAAAGAAATCGCTAGTAAAAACCGTTTCGAACTCACTCTGTCCAGTAATGAGTATAATTAAATATATGCCGTTATAGTGAAAGCTTCTACTCACTCGCGCTACCTTTCTACGATTTTTTACGCTCATGTGTGCTCTTATAAATAAAACAAAAAACGATTATTGGTGATCCTCTAGTATGTAATAAGGTATGAGTAGTAATCGGCACAGGTTCAAGACGCTACTTGTAAAAGAAAAAAGTTTATATAATATACTAGCTGTGCCCGCCACGTCGTAAGCGTTTTGACAATATTTTGTTCGATTTTGCTTTGAAAATAATCCACACCAAATTTTAAGACACTTACTTTTATAGTGCTTCAGTTATGGTTTATGTATTTTCTTTATATAGAGGAACCCATCCCTGGATAAAACTCTATTTTGCTTACTTTCACTACTTTTCCTCTATTTTCTCTTGGAAATAATATATTTTCGCGGGAAAAAAAGTATCTTATATTTGAACCACAAAAATTTATTAAAATTTTGTGAAAAATTTGATTCAAATTTTGCGAAAAATTTGATTAAAATTTTGTGAAAAATGTGATTAAAATTTTGTGAAAAAATTAATTAAAATACATTTACGTGATGCGAATACAGACAAACACAAAAATTCCAAAAATTGCTGTTTGTATTCCATTTGGATTACTATCTGCACCAGCAGCAAAATTTTCAAAAAATATTTCATGTGCAGAAATAGTCTGTTACACTTTTATCATACATACATATTTAAGTATCCTATCAAACCAAATGTTCCGATTTCGTAACGACTGTTCGACAAAATGTTCCGATTTCGGAACCGAAATATTACCGAAATAGTAACGATTTTTATATGAAAGGGTTGACACGGCTTCGCAACGATATGTAGGAACGAAATCGCAACGATATGTAGTAACGAAATCGTAACGATATGTAGGTACGAAATCGTAACGACATGTAGGTACAAAATCGCAATAATTTGTTTTCCCCCCTTATAAGCTAGAACTTTGTTCTCTGAAAGTGAATATAGTGATTAGTTAAAATTAGTATTCAAGGCAATATTTTACCGTAATAAATTCGATTTTTATTCACCATCTGCATGTATTTATTCCATTTTTCATATTTACTATTCTTTTTTATTTATGTAATACAATTTTGATTTTTATTTTCTTACATATAAATCCAAGTTTCATATATTTTTATTTGTAGAGACAAATAACCGAAATGTCTTAACGAATTCGTCACGACAAGTCTAACTTTAGAAAAAATCGAAACATTTGGTTTGGTGGGATGTGTAGATTGGCGTCTATTTGAAATATACATACATACATACATACATACATACATACATACATACATACATACATACATACATACATACATACATACATACATACATACATACATACATACATACATACATACATACATACATAAATTGATTTTTTTAATCTTGGACAATGTTCTGCAATTTTTTAAAATTTATTTTTCCATTTTTTGTGGCTTTAATTACAGATGTAGTAATATGCATTATGATATCGGTGGCTGCCACTTCCATTGCCTGGAGTTTGTCAATGCATGTGTTATCGGGTGATTTTTACAATGGTTTTATTGGTGCCAAATTAGTATTTCGTGAGCGTGATTTAACGCAAATGAAAAATGTGGAAAGAGACATATGGAAAGAAGACTTGAATAGAATTTTAAATGACACATATACCATCGAGGCCTTACATCAAATAAAAGCCGATGCCTTTATAATGCCTAAATTAGCAGAAAACCAACGTAAGTTTAGTTGCTTCAAACACATGCAACTAGATTATAAAAAATAACTTCTTAATCTATTTTTAGGATTAAACAAAAAACCAAAATCTATTAAAATTTCCCATGTTTTTCAAACGAAAAATTCAAAAGCACCTGATTCACCAGCGATTTCAAATAGCGACGATAATGATGATGGCTATGATAAAGAATCAATAACAAACATGCCAAAAACTTTTAATGCAGAAGAGGATCGTCAATTTTTATCTCTCAGTAAGTTTATTATTATTTTAGTTTTTTATTTAAGTTTTTTATTTATTTATTTTTTAATTTAGTGACAATTGATATTCATCAAACTCGCTGGCATCTAAATGCAGCTGTGAAGTTTATTTATAGTTTTCCATTTTTTTCCGAAATAATTGCCATCATATGGACTGCCATGTGTTTTATATTCCAGTCGGGTGTCAAAAAGACATGGTGAGTGTTAACGATCGTTTGAGATGTTAAATGAAAATTGTTAACAATGGTTACCCCCCGTCTCCATTAGACATTAACATGTCTTAACAAAAGTCAAACTTCATATAAAAAAAACATTGTTTTTGATACTGTTTTTTTTTTATATATATGAAGTTTGACTTTTGTTAAGACAATTTGATAGCAAATGAAGACGGGGGGCTTACAGTGAACAAAAAATCAGTAAAATGATTTTCAAAAGTTTTTCAAAGTTGTTTCTTGCATTTCATTTATTTTTGTTAGTAGAATGAATTTTATTTTTGACATGATATTTTAGGAATATTTTGACCCTTTAATGCAACTTATTTTAAAAAGTTAACTTAATCATAGAAAAAGAAACTTTAGAGTTCTGTCATAACAATTGAAACATGTAACCTAACAGCAACATACACACCTGATCAAAATAATAGATACGCTAGAGGCTACTTTTTAAGCTATGATTTTTTTATCCTTCTGGTAACTTTAGCTTACTACACTTTCTTAAGCAGCATGGCCACACATCAAACTGATGTGTATGTATTGGTAATATTTCATTTTGCTTAGCACAGCCACACATCAAACTCATTCCATCAAACTTCATTTTAAAGTTGATTTGCAAAGGGAAACACGTACAATTTTTAAACGCAAAATCGTTTTTTTTTTTTGGTTAAAAATGAGCAAAATAGATGATTTTTCAGTTCCATTACTGTATTCTTCACTTTTCACCTGCAATAAAGCAGGAAAATCGATATAAACTTCAATTAACTCTAAAATAAAATTTTTCTCCTCCATTTTGATTATACCACGTCGAAAAAAGTAGTAGATGTTGTCGCTTTGAAAATTATGTAAAAATGAAATTTGAAGTAATTACGCATCAAACTGGCTTCAATTTTCTATGGCGACGGTAGTAAAAATCAAAAAAAAAAATTTAGATTTTCTTCAAACTCACACCGACCTATACGTGTGAGTATTTTTTTACTAACACAATCACAAAAGAACGAGTTTGAAGCAGCAGTTTGATGTGTGGCCATACTGCTTTAATATTTTAGAATTATGTCCGGCAACACAAAATCAGGCAAGCGTAAATAAATATTAAGTACCGTTATGAAAAAAATTATTTTTAATGTTCAAAGTCAAAATTTGTTTGATCAAAACAATAGATACACGTAAAATTTAAACCCAAATTCATAATTAAAACGAAATTTTTGTATAATATTTCAAAGGAACGTGGTAAGTAATCCCTATTAGAAAGAAAATGATTTGAATATATCTTTGTATTATTGTATAGATGGGTCGAAATATACACTATAATACAGAAAACAGAAAGTTTTTGTTGAACTGCGAAAAAATTAATAATATTTACGAGAAATTGCTAAGTGTCTCAACAGATCACGTTCTTTTGTTCAAAAAGCGTTAAGAAACAATATAACAATAGATAGACGTGGTAGGGCTCAAAAAACGAACGCGACACTTGATCGTTACATTGTCTCAATTTCAAACAAAAGAAAGAAAATTTGTTGAGATAAGGTTACAATTTGCAAAAAGTTACATAAAAATTAGTCCTGATGTGAAGGTGAAAGGAAATAGAGAAATATTTTATGGAGTGATGAAACTGAGATTAATTTGTTCGGAAACGACTCCGAAAGGAATGTAAAACGCCCTTAAAGTAAAAAATTCCATGTAAGATTTTCAAAAAAAAAAAAAAAAAAAACTTGAACCATGAAGCATAATATATTAAAATTTGTCAGTGTATCTATTATTTTGATCAGGTGTGTATGTGTAACGAGTGAAACGAAATTTTCTTGGTCGGTACAGATTTATTCTACCGAAAAAAACGATTTTGATAAATTTCAAGATGTGTTTATTATAATTTGATGTGTGACATTAATTTGTTATTGCCTAAAAAGTTCTAAATACGATTTTATCATGGTTTTATCAAGATTGGCAATATCACGGTTTAATTAAAGTTTTCTCTCTCAGTTATGGAAGCAAATAAAATTATCTACTCGTACATAACCTAACTAGAAGTTAAAGTGTAACCTAAACTTCAATATTAGTATAGTAAACATAAACACTACATAGTTAATTATTAAATAACATTAAATAACATCTAAAATTTCAACTCAGCCTTCTCCAGCTTTATGAATGAGATAACATGTAATTGATTATAGTTAACATTTATTTTTCTTTTTATTAAGGGGTCTTCCAAAGCCTTGGCGCATTGTTATACCCTCAATAATAATGTTCACCATAATGACCATTGCCAATTTAAGCTATTTAGTGCTGGCCAATGGTTTTCTCAAATCATTTTGCAATGATTTACGGGTAAACCTCAGTAGACCAGATGTCATAAGGTAAAATGTTTAAAGTATATTTTTATTTAAAGAAATCTTGTTCTTAATGCAAAAATTCTTACAGCTGTGGTGATGCAATGGCCGTTTTGAGACCCATCATACGGTCTCAAGCCCTATCGCACAATACGTACTTATTATTATTTCGCATTTCTTACACTTTTGCCACCATCCTATGGCTTCTTGCCCTAATCATAATGCTAATAAGATTCTTTATGGCTATCGACTTTCAGCTGGTGGATGTTGAGACATCATACGATCGAGAAACAAGAGAAGGAAAATTAAAAGAAGAAGAGTTTGTTGAAGTACAGCTAAATTCACCAGAAAACTTAACAACGACAGCCACTTTGAATGTAAAAAGTGAACAACAAAAATCAGAAGACGATTTTCAAAGTGCAAAATCTAATTTAAGTGAACTAGCTACACCCCTTTTGGATCAATTGGACACAACAAAAGTAGAAACAAAAACATGAATATTTTTGTTTTTATTTATTTTTTTATATTTTTATTAATTTAATTTTAACGAAATATTTCTATGAAATCTCAGGTATAAAGAATCTACATATGTCTAATGGAATGATTTATTTAATCATAAATATCTATTCATTAACTTTAAAACATTATTGAAATTTTTAGAAATCTATATATTTTAATGTTCCATAAATTTTAAGAGATTTTTTTTTTAAATAACAAATGAACTTTGAATAGATTCTTACATATTGTTCTATTTTTAAGTAACAAACAAACTATTAACTGTCCAAAAGTGCCTATGAGTAAAATAAATAAATATAATGCACAGGAGATTTTAACTGTATGGAATTCTGTTCTTTATTATAAAAAAAAGTTAGAAAATAAACATTTGAGGCCAATACTTTTTATTTCCCAGTGCAAAAATATTAACTGCATGTCCCACGATGTTACACGAATTCGATCATTCACATTTACACAATTACATTTAAAATAAAAAGAAATCCAAAATTTGTTTTTGTTTTAAATGTTATTTTTCCGAAAAAGCGAAATCGTGTAACATTGTGGAGCGGGCAGTTAAACTTTTTCCAATTAATTTTAAAACTATTGCGATCAGAATCGGATTTTTTAATAACATTTAAGAAGAATAACAGTTTTCGGACATAATTGCTTATAGAACTCATCCGTGATTAATATTTTTACGAAACAAACACTGTTTCCTCAAATTTATTTTTAAACACTTTTTTAGTTATCCTTATTTGTAATTAAATACTCAGGCTTTCAAGTCTGAAGCCAGTCACCAAAATTTCATCACAACAATTAAAATAAAAAATCGAAGTACGAAATTCTTTTAATAGAAAATTTTAAATGAAATATAATTAAAAAATACTTTTGTTTTATTAATAATTTTATTATTGTTTATTTTTACATTATTTTAATTTTTCTTTACTTTATCACACGTATTAAAAGGAAATTTGAGTATAAACATATTTTTGAATTAAGTTTATATTCAAAAATGAGTTATTAAGTGGATTTTATTTTAATATGGTGTGATAAAATATGAATTAAAATTAAATACAATAAGATAATTATTTAATAAATATGAACTCCAGGTTAGAAAGTTTGAATTAGAAGAAAAAAAAAAAAACAGAAAAAAGAGAATGGAACTTTCTTTCCCTTCTACCACAAAAAATTTTATAAAAGTTAAAAATTCGACAAATAAAATTATCAAATTTATTTTCATTTCATATTAAGTTAAAAAGAAATCAGCTTGGGACTATTATGAAGGCTGAAATATGCAATTAAAAATCATTAATTAATAAAGAACTGGTTTTTTAAAATCCCTTTCCAAACGTGACAATTTAAAAAAAAAAAATTAGTCTGATCGTCAAACTAGAAGGAGTTTGGCATTTTATATCAAATACCGATTTTGCCAAGTAGTATTAGAATTATTTTAAAATAGTTTAACTATTATTTTAAATTATATCTTGAAAATTTTAACTTTTAACAGTGGTTTTGTTGGTTTCTTGTTATATTTCCTGACAAACTGAGTTAAACCTCAAGCATTAAATATTATTTCCATTAAAATTTACTTCAATTTAATACTTGGAAAATCTCTCTAAATAAATAACACAGCACAACAAAATAAAAAAATTTCATGTGCTCTTAAAACCACTATATAATTTTGATGTATCATGACTACCTTTGTACAAAAATGGTAAAATTTTTAAATTCTATGGATAGATTTTTTTTTAAAAATTTTTTTTTTAAAATTGCAATTTTTTGGAGACGTTTCTTCAAATAATTAATGATAACTCAAAAACTACTAGTCCGATATTATTAAAATAAATTCAGAAAAATTAAGATTTGCATAGCCTTTAATTCGTCTATATATCGCGTTTCAATCGGATCAATAGTATCGGAGTTATAATAAAAAACTTAAGAAAAAAATATATTTTTTACGTAAAAATGGCAAAAATTTTCGTTTTAAAAAAATCATAAAAAATCGAAAACGGCAAAAAACTTCCAGATTCATTTTTTAATCGCATAGCGACATATAATAGCAACAAAATGAGATATCGACCATAAAAATCGATTGATTTTTTTCGAATTTATTCACATTTTAGTGAATTCGCTCATTTTCACAAAATTTTAGTTTTTTGCTTGATATACGCATTATAGCGGGTTTTCAAATGTGTGAAAAACATAAATTTTCCAATTTCAAGGGGTGCATGTCGGATTAATGTTATATTTGATGAGAAACTTCCACCCACAAAATTTTAGTCGAATTCGACAACGTTAACACGTAGCGCATAGGCCCCAAATCTGAAAAAAAGCGTTTAAATCGAAAATAATTGACAAATTTTCAGTTTTTGCAAAATTAACGCTATTTATTTCCCCTTTTGCAAAAAAGTGGATCCTGGTCCTTAGGGCAAACACAATGAGATTTACAATAAGCTACATGTCTTTAAGTTTTCGAGTTATTACAATTTTCACTGGCCATTATATGTCCTTGAGAACTTGCCGAAGACAATTTACAAAAACATTTTACTTTTAAAATTTTTTATTTTTTTCTTTTTTAACAATAAAATATAAAATTTCGCTAAAATAGACTGATATCTTCCTATTACACAACGCAACAAAATAAAAAAATTAGATGCTTTTGAAACCACTATACAATATCCAGGTACTGCCAAAGTGTTTTGGATGAATGAGAAATGTATGGCAAAACAAGTACGCGAAATACTGTTTTGGGCAAAACACGTATTTCTGTGGGACACGTGTTACTGTGGAAATACAGTATTGAATGTAGAAAATTGTTTGGAACAGATCTTTATGGCATTTTTATGATTTTCAGAATTAAAAAAAGTAAGCAATAAAGGAAAAGTTTTTTAATTTTTACGATTTCAGTAGAAATCTGATAAACGATGAAATGCTCCTTTTCTGTTGGCTACCTGTCGCCCTTGCTTCATTTTGACAATTGCGGCGGCAAAGTAATAAACGTTCATAAATTTGCGTGCACGCCGAATTGGGTTTTTCCGCTGGCTACCTGTAAAGATTGATTTTTTGCATAGCATTCCTTAATGTTTTTTACGATTCTTGGGAATAGGTAAAAAATAGGACCACATTAAGGGTTGTTCGAAATTTTAGTATCATTATTTATAAGAGCTCCTTGAGCCATTTCTATTCATTCAACAAGTGTTTGCGGTAACAGAAGCATAATTTTCAATCAGCCATGAGCAAGAAAACTAGAACATTTTTATGTAAAAACAATCCGGACTCATTTTGTTATGTGTGCGGCCAATATATTAACGAAAAAAAACGGAAATGCTTCTCAGCTTCATTTCAAAAGTCATATGAAGATTGCTTTAATATAAATCCGAAGAATTTTAACGAACATTGGACGCCGAGTACTATATGTACTTCATGTCGATTCAATTTAACTCTAAGCTCATCTAACAAAAAGTAAGTATAGGTTAATACATTTGGAATATTTTATAAAATTTTTAATTTTCTGTTATAAAAATTTTTCAGACCACACTGGGGAATTTCGAAGCCTATGCTATGGAGAGAAACAACGAATCATGAATCTGATTGCTATTTTTGTTTAACTACAAAAACCGGCTTTGGAAAACATTTGCGATGGTCTTACCCTACGAGGTCTGCTGATGGGTTTCAACTTACAGTTCTACATTCACAGGAAATTATGGATGCACAAGATCAGGGACCAAGCTGTAGTCAAGTGCTTTCATCTTCACAAGGACACTCAACCTCAAGCATGTGTTCTCAATCAGGAAGTTCAGATCCAGAACTACCTATATCTTAAAATGACGAGTTCAACCCACACAAAAATATCTCACCGAGACCATGGAATCAAGACCAGCTAAATGATGTAATAAGAGAACTTGGATTGTCAAAAGCATCTTCGGAATTACTTGCATCCCGGATGAAGGAATCAAATCTCATAACGGAGGAAACTAAAGTTTCGTATTACCGTACCCGAGAAAAAGGCTTACTTCACTATTTTGCAGAAGAGGACGATTTTTTTCAGATTTGGGGCCTATGCGCTACGTGTTAACGTTGTCGAATTCGACTAAAATTTTGTGGGTGGAAGTTTCTCATCAAATATAACATTAATCCGACATGCACCCCTTGAAATTGGAAAATTTATGTTTTTCACACATTTGAAAATCCGCTATAATGCGTATATCAAGCAAAAAACTAAAATTTTGTGAAAATGAGCGAATTCACTAAAATGTGAATAAATTCGAAAAAAATCAATCGATTTTTATGGTCGATATCTCATTTTGTTGCTATTATATGTCGCTATGCGATAAAAAAATGAATCTGGAAGTTTTTTGCCGTTTTCGATTTTTTATGATTTTTTTAAAACGAAAATTTTTGCCATTTTTACGTAAAAAATATATTTTTTTCTTAAGTTTTTTATTATAACTCCGATACTATTGATCCGATTGAAACGCGATATATAGACGAATTAAAGGCTATGCAAATCTTAATTTTTCTGAATTTATTTTAATAATTTCGGACTAGTAGTTTTTGAGTTATCATTAATTATTTGAAGAAACGTCTCAAAAAAATTGCAATTTTAAAAAAAAATTTTTTAAAAAAAAATCTATCCATAGAATTTAAAAATTTTACCATTTTTGTACTAAGGTAGCCATGATACATCAAATGTATATAGTAGTTACTCGAGCATATTTTTGCTGTTGCCCTGTGTAATAATCAAAAATTTTTTAATTTCATTTAAGTTAATATATTATACTATTATTAATTAAAAAATTAAGATTTAAAATTATACTGTATGATTTTTTAAAGCCACAATGCCTAAAAATATACTACGTATTTAATAAAAATAACTAAAATTAAAAAAAAAAATCAACATGTGTAAAAGTGTAAGTAATTTTTATTGTATATTTTCTGCATTATGATTGTGCTACATACATATGTACATAAATACAATACGTGTCTTACCATCTTAGCTGACTAATACTTTGTGTTTAAACTAATTTCATGGTTATGGTTTTAGTTTCTAAATAGTTATCCAAACCATCTTTACCAAGTTCACGTCCCATGCCTGACTGCTTGTAACCACCGAAGGGAGTCTGTGGCAAAACAGCATCGTAACAATTTATCCATACTGAGCCAGCATCAACATTGTTGGCAAACTTCATTGCCTTATTAATGTCGTTAGTAATGACACCTGCAGCGAGGCCATATTTGACATTGTTAGCCCGATCTATCATCTCATCAATTGAGCTAAATTTGAAAATGGATTGAACGGGACCAAAGATCTAAATTTGGAAAAAAATGTTTATTTATTATTTAAAAACAAATTATAAATATATACATATTTGGGTAGCTCGATTTGTATGGAAGCAAAAAAAAAAAAAAAAAATTGTAGGTAGTAGAAACCATTGGTCCAAAATAAATATCGAGATTGTGGGAATTTTAAAATACATATATATGCTCATACATATGTATGAACGTATATTCTGTCAGTCTTGACATTAAATGTCTATTTATACTGATTTCGTTATTAGAAAACAGACAAACGCACTTCATTGGTTTTATTTAATAAATAATTTTAACGATTTTGTCAACTTGCTTATGGTGCACCGATATGTCTTTTTCGAAAATGAGTGATTTTAGAGTTCAATTCCCAACAAGCAGTGCCTAGGAAAATATTTTTGGAAGTATAAGGAAACGAAGAGTGTTCAAGAAATATGTAGCGATCCAGAAAGTGCGTTGCATTCTGCTAGTGTCGAAAATAAAATTGTTTTGCCACTTTCTTTTAAAAATTAATCACTTAATTTGTAAGAAATATTATTTCAAACTTATTGAGTCGTTAAAATGAATAAACGAACTTATGTAGGCCTGACTTAATAATTTATTATTTGTATGTTAATAACGAATCAATTAGAGATCAACTAAAAAAGGCAATACTCCTATTGATATTTTACTATAAAGTTATCTATTGATTGTTTACTAAAAGCTTTCATAAACTTACTTCTTCCTGGGCAATTTTCATGTTATCAGTCACATCCGAGAATACAGTAGGTTCTAGAAAGAATCCCACATCACCAATACGCTTTCCACCACACTGTAATTTAGCACCCTGTTGTTTGCCGCTCTCAATGAAACCCACAACTTTACTCAACATCTCATTATCGATTTGAGGTCCCTGCAAAACATTCTCATCAAAGGGATTGCCAACTTTGCGGGCCTTAGCTTTGGCAACAGCCTTTGCAACAAATTGATCATAGATTTTTTCATGGACATAAGTGCGGCTACCAGCGCAACAACTTTGACCATGATTGGAGAATAAAGCATCGTGACAGATATCAACGGCCAACTCAACTAAAAGAAAAACAAGCAAGCAAACAAAAACCATAATATATTTTTTTTTATTATTAAAGTGAACCAAATTATTTCCAACATACTATCAGCATCATCAAATACAACAATAGGACTCTTGCCACCCAGTTCCAAAGAGACTCGTTTTAGATTGCTTTTGGCAGCAGCTTCCATAACTACACGACCAATTTCTACAGAGCCGGTAAAGGCCACTTTGCGTATCTCTGGATGTTCAGTAATAGCTGCACCTGCAGTTGGTCCGAAACCGGTAATAATATTAATAACACCGGCGGGGAAACCAGCTTCTTTAGTCAAGGCAGCCATGTGTAAGGCAGTCAAGGGAGTTTGTTCAGCGGGCTTCATGACAATAGTGCAACCGGCAGCTAAGGCAGGACCCCATTTCCAAGCCAACATAAGCAAAGGATAATTCCAGGGAATAATTTGGCCTACCACACCAATAGGTTCTTTTTTGGTCATCGAAATAAAACCACCAGCTGGTATAGTATCTCCAAAAAATTTATCTGTCCAGCCGGCATAGTATTTCAAAGTCATAATAGAAATCTCCACATCGAATAAGGCTTCAGCAAAAGGTTTGCCATTATCCAAAGTTTCCAAACATGCTAAAGTATGCTTATCGTTATCCATAAGTTCACAAAGTCTGCGGAAACATAAACAAATTTAGTTTATTTAAGAGAAAGATATCGAAATATTTCGTACTTCATCATCAATTCGGTACGTTGTAAGGGGCTCATTTTACGCCAAACCGAATTTCTGTGGAATGCTTTTTTAGCAGCTTCTACAGCCAAATTCACATCAGCCTTAACAATATTCAGAGATAAATAAAGTAGATCTTTGGTTTATTATTGGTTTTTAAGAAATAATGAGGTTTTGGTTTTACCTTATCACCTTCAGCTACTTCAGCAATAACTTTCTCTGTTGCGGGATTAATGGTAGGAAAAGTTTTACCCGATTTAGCATCAACAAACTCATTGTTGATAAAGAGCTGCAAATTAGAAAATTTATAAATTTGTTATTCTGATTACATCCAATTGCAATTAACTATGGATGGGAATACGCCGACTACACATTGCAAGTAATTGAAATTAAAATGTAATTAAGACCCCTGAAGGGGCCTCAGAATACCACTTATGCTCTCAAAAATAAAATAGTACACTTCAAACCGAACTATCGTAAACAAATAGAACTGTGAATTTGCTTTATTACTAAAGGGTATTAGAAAGAAACATCGGAACCTTTACAAAAATCAGGTCCTTTAACCGGATAGCAAGACATGCGGTAGTACCACTTATTTAGGTACGTGGATAGGAAATTTATGTAGAAGTAACTGCGTGGCATATAAATTGCACAAAATGAGTATGTTTTTATAAGACTCAACTATAAGCTAGGAATTGAGATAAGCTTAAGTCTGATCGTTGAACGAGTCTACGTCGTGATCAACCTCCCAGCAGAAGTCTTCCGAGATTCCCAATTATTTCAAAATAATTGAAAAACACCGACTGTTGGACATTACTGGTCTGCTAATGCTAGAAAACTGGTTTTACCAGTGAACGACTATATAAGATGTTGTTATAATAAGATGTAAAAAATCAGTCAAGTGCGAGTTAGACTCACACATGTAGGGTTCCGTACTATGTTTAGTACAACTTTAAAAATTGATATTGTTAAATTTTTCGCGTCTTATGAGGCAACCTTTAATTTTAAAATTAAAGTCATATTCACGAAAATTGCATCACTATTGGAACACCCTTTAAATTTTAGTAATTGTTATCATAGCGGCCATGGTAATACACTTTATATAAAAGTATCAGGCACTGATGGACCACCCTTTAGTCATTAGTAAATATTGTAGCGGCCGAAGATAACATCTACAGTAAACATTTCAAGTCATCTTTGTGTCAGAACACCCTTTAATTTTGTTATTTTTTATAGCGGCCATGTCATTTCTTTTTCTATAAATATATCAAAAGTCTATCTTTTACGATTAAAAAAATAATTCACTTTACGTGAAAAACATGTCACTGTCGGAAATCCCTTTACTTTTTAGTAATCGTCATAGCGGCCGTGGCAACACATCGATTCTTCTGTGCAAATTATAAGTCTACCTACTACGGTTCAAAAAATAAGGCGTCATACATGCAAATCACGTCACTGTCGCAAAACCCTTTAATTTTTACTGTTTTTATAGGGGCCATAGTAATACACAATTTGTGAAAATTTCAAGAGTCTGGTTAAAAAATTAGGACTTATACATGCAAATCACACCACCATCGGAACATCCTTTAATTTTTAGGTTTAATTTTTTAGACTTGTTTATAAAGCGAACTAAGTTTTAATAGTAATACACAATTTGTGAAAATTTCAAGAGTCTGGTTAAAAAATTAGGACTTATACATGCAAATCACACCACCATCGGAACATCCTTTAATTTTTAGGTTTAATTTTTTAGACTTGTTTATAAAGCGAACTAAGTTTTAATTACTGTTTGTAAATTTTAAGTGTATGCCTCCTACAGTTCAAGAAATAAACACATATTCGTGAATAACACCTCTCTATCGGAACACCCTATAAGTTTTAGTATTTGTTGCTATAGCGGCAACAGCTATGCATCATCTGTGAAAATTTCAAGAGTATACCTATTACAGTTCCAGAGATAAAAGCCGCTGACAGACGGACAGACATTGTAGCGAAAACAATAGGGTTTCGTTTTTACCCTTTGGGTACGGAACCCTAAAAACCATTGTGCGCTATGTATTTATCCTACCCTAAAGCATTTAACTTTCAATGTTACCTGGGATGTTGAACACCTACACAGTTTTCCATGGCATGATTAAGACATGCCATTGCATGCGGAGCTATTGTGGCAGACGATCTCTTTATATCTTCGTTAATTTGTAGTAAGTAACCTTTATTTAATAATATTCGTTACATCATAGCCTTATAAATTGCTCTGATATCTTTTTCCCACTCTGCTTTTTAACTGTCCGGCTCTAGGAAGTATTGACACCGAAGTGTTTACTGAAGTCAACCTTAACTAAGCCTTACACTGCAGGTATATTTTGAAAAAAGGGGTTTAAACCACCAAAAGTTATACACCAAAACAATATAAAATAATAATTATTACTCCATAATTACCAATCATAATCTACAATAGTTTATTTACAGTTTTCTGCTTTTCAACTTTAGTCTATTTGGCGTCTGTTTTAAGTCAAGATTACTTCAATACAAAGTCAAAAATACCTAATTGGGTATTCCCTTACAGCGAGCCATAATTTACATATTTACTTACAAAAATAACTAGAATGATGATAACTTGTCAAATAAGATTCACAAGTTTGCCAGAAAAGAAAATTACAATTGTTAAATTCAAATTAACAGTAATTTGTTTAAATTTAAATTTATTCTTCAATTCAAATTAACAGTAATTTGATAAAATTTTATCTTAATGTTTTTAGTTGCGTGTTTTGTTTGAAATCATACACACAGTATGAAACTAAGTTTGAGCACCATACAAATACTCTTGTATATACATACATATTTACACACAAATTTTGTTTATCAATACCATTTGTTTTTCTTAAACAATACGTAAATAAATTTTAAACAATAGGTATAAACAAATTTCATTTAATATAAAGTTATATTAAATTCATAATAATCGTATCATATACATATGTACCTATGGCACATGAATACATACATAAATATTTGAATTCCCTGCAGGAAATGTCAATAGAGAATCTGTAGTGACTTACTATTGAGTGCCCCGGGGGCACTTATTGTCATTGCGTTTTATTCTCAAAGCTTTGACGCAGTGCTATCGGGGAAAATGGGGGCACCAGAAGCCAATGTTCCTTGAACCTTACTCTGGAAGAACCCCACCCTAATCCACGGTGGAACAGCATACGCCAGGGATGCGTGGTCAAGAGGGTGCTTGGCCGTTAGTATGCGAACTCTGGATACCAGTCGACCTCCAGTTTCAATGTAGACTTACCCATGCATAAGGAGCTCAGTGTGGGTGGACAACGTTTTCTCCAATAATGGCCTAGGAACAATTCAGAAGGGATGGACAGGAAGGGATGGGTGAACAGGTTAATCTCCAAAGGTTTTCCTATGGAGTTGAACCGGGATATTTCGATAGGGATGGACAAGGAAGTCTCGTTAGAGGTGGAGAGGTTAATCCCTTTAGGAACTCCGGTTGCCACTGGCCAGGGGAGGATATCGAAATAGAATGACAAAGAAACCTCGCAAGGGGTGGACTGGTCAGTCTATGAAGATACTCCTGCGGCTATGGAGGTAAATGTGGATGAATTGGACGCACCTGTCCCTGTGGGCGTAGGCAAATCTTTTTCGGAAGCAGGCACCTCAAAACGTTCCTTCAACGTCGAGTCGGAGTCTCTACAGCTCATGCCTAAAAGTGTGTGGCAGAGGCAGAAGAGGAGACGGGGAAAGGAAAGAAGCTGAGACGGCAGCGCACATTGTGCCAGCACTGGCTAGCATAAGACTCAGGACCACTGGTGGATGCCATGGGGGACCTGAGCCTTGAACAAATGCGAGCAATTACTAGAGACTGCGTGACGAGAAAGAAGGCCGACAGTTACCAGTCGACAGTCTCAAATCACTAAAGTTAAGATTAAGGGCTGGTTGTAGCACATGACTCAATGTAAGTAAGTTGTCGTAAATTACATTTCGGTTGCCTGTAATCATAGAGGACGGAAGGGGGTCGAAAAGGGATTCATTATGGAAGTGGTCTGCTTCGATATTCCCCCTACATTACATACATACATACATACATACATACATACATACATACATACATACATACATACATACATACTATTGACACAGTCACCAGTACTAGTGACTTATAATACCCCTGACAATGCTATTTACTATAGACATTTAACATGTGCATATCATTGAAAATCCAATACTGACATTGGTACTATGGACTAGGTAGTTCTTTTGGGACCATATGTAGACATTGGAACTAGTGATTCACTAGTAAACTTTAATAATTCTAGCCTACACTTTTGGTACTTTTCTGAAATAGATTGGACAATGAAAATGCATATTTTCTTAACTTAACTGGTTTTATTAAAAAAAAAAAAATTACTAAAAAGCACAAATTCATAACAGTAGTTTTCTAATATAAAATTTAAAAATTAAAATTTTTCGTATGTTAATATGAACAATTCAACAAGGTTGCTAAGACTATGATTATAAAAAATTTAAGTTAAAATTAATTATGATTATAAATAATTTCAGTTAAAAAAATGTTAAAAATTAATTTTTGTTGGAAGTGTCTTCATCCATTTGTTTTCCGTTTGATTTTGCTTTGTTTCGACCTATTTGTTTAAAACTTTTTTTTTTGTTTTATCTGAAAATTCACTAAAATTTGAAATAACATCTACATAAATATTATGAAAAAAAGTAATTGTCAAAATATTACAAAACTTAACACAAGCAACAGACATTTGAATAATCACGCAATCTCTTTTTTTCCAAAGGGTCCATCCACATACATACATATATTGAAGTTCATAATAATGGTTTGACTAAATTCTTGGTTCAGCATTGCCAGCAAGAAGTGATTTGATTTGCCTAATATATTAAAGCTGTGTTTACATTGAGTGTACAAGTCATATGTACTGTCAAAATTGCTATCCATATGGAATTTCATGTGTATGTCAAAATCAGTGTTTTACATATGGTTTATAATTTTTGTGTTCAGACGTAAACATGTTACGTACATATGACATAACCTCCTGTTGTTAAAAACAAAATCAAATCTTTAAAACAGCTGGTCTTCAAAGTGTGGTATAGATGGATTATTTTTTTAAATTATTAGGCTATATAATAAAACTAATAATAGCTTTATTGGGAATTGCTGTAATAAGTTATTAGGCAATTTTTCATATTTTTGCCGCCATTTTATTTTATAAGAAACCCGCTAGTGATGTCAACTATGCAAAGAACTACCGTTTTGTGTTATCATTTGGGAGCTTCTACAACAGTACAGAAATCAATTTGTAAGAGAGAAATTATATAAAAACAAAAAATAATTATAATAAGTAATACAATAAGTATTAATTAATATCATTTGAACCATATCAGCACCAATTAAATGAATAACTTTGTTGATGTTAATGTCTATTTATTTTCGCTCTTTTTTATTAGGAATAAAATATTTTTTATCCCAACTCTTATGACAATAGAAAAGAATTAAATTTCTTTAAAAAGCCTTTGCTTTTGAAAACGAAAGAACTCGATTTTATTTAATGATTTGCATTTGAATGGCGTTAAAAAAATCACAAGCCGTAATAGACTTATTATTTTGTGGTCTTATTGCATGTAAGTTTAATAAAGTTTTGGTATGCGCCAATGTAGTTGTCTCATTTTCAAAGGGAATGTTTGATGAAAACGTTGATTTTCTTTTACTTGAATGTTACTATAATACTAAAAAATTGAATAGTTTATTTACTTTTTTTTTTTTTTTTTTTTTTTTTTTCAATGTTTATTTAATATTTATTTAGAACAAAAATTGCAACTTCAAATAAACAAAAAGTATCTTGATATTATTTATATACAAAGTCCCATTTTAAAGAGCGCTCAAGTATAAGACGTATTTGGTAGTAAAGTTAATTTTTCAGTTAATTAAATATTTGTATACATATGTACATAAAAGTTTTGGTATCCAGGTTAATTGTAAGCAAAAAGATAATAAAAAATCTTACTTTTATATTTATAAAGATAAAATAAAAGGTCAAGGGTTAAAATCAAGGAATTATTATTGAGTTAGCCACCAATATTTATTAAGATTCAAATTAGGTTTAATATTTTTATCATCCAAATAAAAACTAGTATCAAAACGACAATTTTCAGATGTTAGTTCGTTACAACTTATAGTTTTTACATTGGATCGTCTGTGAATGTGATAAAGTATGGGAATACCATCTTCGTTTTGAATAAAACCATTTTTATCAAGATATAGAAAAGCCTCGGGTGGGATGAAACCATTTTCCATTGTTTTTGAAATATATTCCTCGTCAGCGTAGTAAGGAGCCAAAATTAAATTGTTCTCAATGGTATTTGAGCTGTTTACAATGTGATTTCTTATGATATGAATAATAAAGTTGTCAAATCTAGATATTTCGGCTTTTTCATAAAGGATTTTGTTTGAAATGTATTTTTTGTAGTTGCTACTTTTTGATCTGTACAATGAAGTACAACATCTGAGACATTTCCTTTCGAATACGCGAATCTTCTCCATATACGAGGGGCAAATATTAAACCATATTTGGCAGCCATATGATAAAATTGGTCTAATCAAACTCTGATACATGATGATTTTAACCCTTGGTTGTATATATTTAGAAAAAAAGAATTTTTTGTATACAAAAAATGCATTTCTTGCTTTTTTAAGTTTTTGACTAATGTGGTTGTGAAAGTATAAAAATTTATCTAACTCTATTCCTAATAGCCTAACACTTTGTTTTACGGGAATGTTTATATTATTTATGGATCTAATACCAAATGACTTCCAGTTTCTTCGAATATTACTGTTACATTTCCCAACAGGTGGCCTAAAAAGAATACATTCACATTTCTCCAAATTGATTTTCATGTGCCAATCTTTAGAATATTTTTCAATTATCAAAAACTTATTTTGCAAACCGTCATTAATTTTATCAACTGTATTGTCTGCATGATATATAGTTATATCGTCTGCGAAGGCTATAACGTTGTCTATTTTATCTAGTAAATCTAACAAGTATAAATTAAACAGTATAGGAGAATTAACAGTTCCCTGTTGTAATCCGTTGACAATGGTGAATTTTCCAGTACCAACTGATTGTTTTCCATAAATTGAGAAAGTTTTGTTATTTAGCATGTTATGTATAAGGATTACGAAATGAAATGGAAATTTATATTTGAGCAATTTAAAAATAAGGCCAGGAATCCAAATACTGTCAAAAGCTTTTTCAAAGTCAACTAAGCAAGCGCCAGTATATAAAGATTTGCTAAGATTCCACTGAATATTTGAAACTAATAAATGAGTTGCGTGTACTGTTGAATGCTTGTATTTAAAGCCAAATTGTCTTTCACCAACTAAATTATTTTTCTCGCAAAACTTGATTATAGTCATATTGATGCATACTTCAAATACTTTGCTTATGTTTGGAAGTAAGCTTATTGCCCGTAAATTTTTTGGATTTGATATATCCTTATCTTTCTTAGGTAAAACTATCACTTTGGCTTGTTTCCAAGCCCGGGGAAAGTAAGCATTATTTAGCATGTTATTGAAAAGTATTCCATATTTGAATATTAAATTTTCGGGTAAATTACGCAATACAACGTTGGGGATATTATCAACTCCTGATGACAATTTAGGTCTTAGGTTTTTAAAAATTGATAAAACTGTATCTTTTTGAACAAAAATGGTATTTAATTGGGTTACGTTTAAGTCATCTGCTTTATTTGACTGTGAAAATGTTGTCAAGGTTGAAAAATTGTATTCATATTGCATTTTTTCTTCCAAAAAATCATTGAAACGACTATCAACTTCCAGATGTACTGTATTATCAGGATCAATCTCCTTAAAAGAGTGAACCGATTCTAGAAACGAACCAAATATATTTAAGTTTTGATCTTCCCCGTAAATCAAATAATTCTCACCTTCCTTTTCTAGAACTTGGGGGTCAATACCACCGTTTCTTATCAATCTTTCATCCTCTAGAGGAATTCTCAGAATATCTAGTTCAGAAGGCCGTGTTGTCTTAAACTGTTTTCTTACTTCACCAAACATATTTGATGAGTCTTTAGGACTCAATTGTTTAAGTCTGTCTTGAAAATATTTATTTATTGAGATTATAAAATTGTCGTTAAGGAGTTTTCTAATTAGCTTCAATTTCGCCTTCAGAACTTTAATTTCGGATTGTGTTAAAAAGATTTCTAGTCTATTGAAACGTTTAATCATGGTAAGAATTTTACTTTTCTCTATCTGTAACTTTTTAATAATTGAATTGGTGAATCTTTCAGTCGAGTCACGTGTTTTATGTTTTGGAATTGATGTGTCCATGGCTTTTATAATATAATCGTTCAGTTCACGCAAATAAAAGTCTATTTCGTTATTCATTAGATTCCTATCATTCGGAATTATAAAATTATCATTAGTTTCCCTTAACAACAAATTTTTAAACTTCTTCCAATTGGTTTTCTTAAAATTAAACATTGCTTCGGGAGATTCTTTAAAGAACGAAAGAGGGTGGTCATTTTCAACTCCTAATAATTTGATTTTAACTGCGTCATGATCACTATCATATCCCACAGTATCGAGACAATTCATTGAATCATTTGCCCTATAAAACTTCAGTCTCGAATCAATTATGCACAAGTCCAGATAAGAATTACATCGTGGGTATGATGGACTACAAGTTGCAAGTAGTTTACATCTATATCTTATTTCGTAATCTACTATCCATTCTTTTAAATGGTTGCCTTTTGTGTTAGACTCTGAGTTTTTCCAGTCAGTATGTCTGCAATTTAAGTCGCCGGCTAAAATATAATAATTATCCGTATTTTCAATATTTAGCGTTTGAAAGAGACTTAAAAGATCTGATTTAAAAAAATTGCAATTGTTTCCCGAAGGGTAATAGGCAGCTATAATGAAAAGAGTCTTATTTGGACAAAATGGTATTTTTACTACAGATGTTTCTAGGTGTCTAAAAAGATTGAGGTTTTCATTACTGTGATGACTGTATTTTATTCCTTTTCTAATCAGAATAGCTGTTCCTCCCCCCCTTTTAGCGTTCTTTCTATCGTTTCGTATAAAATTATAGTTTTCAAAATTCAGTTTGTGTTTGGAGTTAAGTTTTGTTTCGTTAATTAAAACTATATCTGGATTGTTATTATTTAAGAATACACTAAGATTGTATCTTCTACTTAAGTTAATCAAGGAGTTAATATTTATGTGAATAATATTTAATACTTTTGCAATTGTTTCAGCCATCGTAAATAATTAAGATTCTATCATAGAGTAAAGAGCATCTATTCTAGACGATTGTAATTGTAATTGTTTGTTTAAATTAATAATTTGGTTAGATAAGGCTTGTACTGAGTTATTTAATTGTTCTAAGATATTATTAACTGTGTGGTTTGAGTTAACATTTTGTGGTGTAAAATTATTTTTTAACATATTGGCATAACTTATATTATCATTAATAATAATTGGGGAATTTTGTGTCCTTTTATTTGACAACTGTTGTTTTTTAGCCCGTAGCTTTTGTTGAAGCTCCTTATACTTTGGACAACCTTTGTATGATGCTGGATGACCATAACTATTGCATAGAACGCAGAAAAGCTTCTCTCTTTCAGTTGCTGGAACCTCTTGTAACGAACATTTACCGATTTCATGATTTTCTTTACATTTAACGCATCTACGTGGTAAATAACAATTTGAAGCACTATGCAGGAAGCTTTGGCAATTTCTACACTGTGCTATTTCAGATTTACGTAGGCCTTCCCAATGGATACAACGATATAACAGCCCCTTGATTGTTTTGAGTTCACTAATTTTACTCTCACCGCTTATTTGAACCATATAAATAGGTAGATTATGTCCATTGGCTTCAGCTCTTTTAGTTGTAAATGGACTTACTTTAATAAATTCCAAATTTTCATTTTCAAACATCTTTAATTCAGTTAATATTAGATCAGGATTCATTTTGGCAGTTAAGCCCTTTAACAAAAAGGTTTTTGTTTTTAGATTTTTCGGAGTAAAGGTGAAAAATTTTGTTTTGGTTTCGAGTAGATATGCTCTTATTTTGGAATAATCATCTATCGAAGAGGTGAGTAATTGAATTTTACTATTATTATATTCTCTTATCTTGAAATCATTTATATTAAGGCCATTCTTAACGAATTCTATAAGAGAGTTAGGATCCACATCAAAGATGTAGAGTGGAGGTGTTTTTTTATCTCTATTTTGATTAGAGATCGTTTTTTCAACGTTAGTATTATTATTAATGCTATTACAAGCGTTATTGTTGGTTATGCTCTCAGTAGTTGGAGAGGTAATTGAGGTAACAGTTTGAGATGTTGTGGGTACTTCTCTATCTTGCACATGTTTTTTAAATTGCTGTATTACATCGTTATTACAATTTTTTCCATCGGCAAGAAGTGCCCAATAATTATTTTTTAAATGTTTAGGTGTTGATTCTAGCATTGTAACACTTTTTCTTTTGCATGCATTTTCTATTTTTGGTGTATCAATAGATTTATTTTTTACATTGTTTTTGTCCCCGTTTGTAAATGAGTAAGGAGCATTATGCTCACTCATAATTAAATTATTTTTTTGTTTATGAATAAGAGTCTATTTCTCTTGGAATTTATTAACAACAATTTTACACAAGAATATGAATACGTAAATAAGTCAAAAAAGAATAAACGACAAAGAAATTTAAGCAGTGATCTACGTCCGTCTATCATGACAGTTTGATCGCGACTCTAGTTTATTTACTTACATGTGTACATATTTTATTTCAATATCATTTCATTCTTCTTTGGTAAAAAGTGGAAAAGGAAAGAAAGAAATTACAATACTTATATTTCCTAGGTTACATAGCGTAGTTTTTTCACCATAGTTACAGTATGATTGCTAAATTCTGATAATGCTTCTTAATATATTGCAATATAAAAAATAGAACTATTCAACATGGATTAAAAACATAAAATTATGTTAATTTGTAATAAGATTTAGGTTTTATTCATTTTATTCGCAAAATGGAGTTCTCTCATTTTAAAAAGCAAAGTTGTCCAAAGTTGTTTATTAGTTAATATTACAGTTTACACAGTTACCGTCTTAAAAAAGATTTGAAAAATAATGCACTATAGTAAAGTAAAATTTTCATTTAATTCAGTCTTTCTTAGTACCGGTAATATAGATAAGCACACCTTGCCTTTCATCACTATACATTTATGAAATTGTGTTCTCAACGTCTATTAAAATTGAGTCATTCCTATAAAAATGTCCCTTATACCCTCCTGGCCCTAGCTTTGAAAACAGACATATCCCAATGGACCCACAAAAATAAAGATCTGTCTATGTTTTAGATATCATTAAATTCGATTTGGCCATGATTGACGTACAAATAATCAAACTTGCAAATACATATATAATATATGTATCTATATTAGATTACATAACTTTATTAGTAATATCACCTATGAGGTATCGATATAAATCTTTGAACATTAACAAAGATTTATTCTAACAATAGTTAGAATAAAGATATTGGTTAATTTTAAACTCCTTAAATTCATGATAAAAATGTATGAGCGGAATTTTTAAAAATTAAAGTGAACATCACTGAAAAAGCTGTTGTCATATAGTTTTACACATAAAATAGAGCGTGCTTTAAATAAAAAACTAACACATGTTATTGCACATAGGTAAATAACATATGTTATGTTTCAAGAGGTTTACACTATATGTATAGTTTTACATATGGAAAATTTGACATTCCATATGACTTGTACACTCAATCTAAACACACCTTAAATATACATAAATTGAAAATTAATGTTTTTCAATAAATTCGTTTCAAAATAAATAGAAATACTTACGTATGAGTCTGAATGAGTGGCGTCCAGTTCTTTTAATTTTTCCTCATTCGTAATTGGGAAAAATAAGGTTTGTAGCACCGTATTTCGCTTAACATATGTATGTATATTTTTAACAATAATAAAAAATTAAGAAGAAGCAAATTTAAAAATGTAGACGATTTGTTGACAATGTCGCCAAAGAGTAACCATAATAGTTGACAAAAGTGGTGACTTGGGGTTTCCCTCAGGGTTATTTTTTACTACCTACATATACATATGTTCATACACATGTACATACATATATTTGAGATTATAATCATTAGCTCTTAAAAAAATTTTCTAAATCAATTTGAATAAAATTAAAGCTTTTTTGATTTAATATGTAAAAAAGTTTTATTCGCAATTTAGCAACAAATTCAATGCATATTATCTTACATTTACTTTTATTCTTGTTTTCTATTTTCTAATAAATATAAAATGATTTTGTCTTAATCTTTTATGGCTTAAAACCACTATGATTGATGAGCATTGTATCAAATATCATCTTGTAATTATGTAGAGTACGTAATTAAAGGCCCACCTATAATATGCATAAGCTAGCTTAAGCCAACTTAAGCAACTGTACAATTATGTACATGTAAATCATATGTGGCAAACTATAATGTAATTAACAATATTTTTCTTTGAGTTTCGTCGAATGTCATTTGCTTAAGCAAAGTCCGAAACCGATCGCACATTCCGTACGGAAACAGCTGTTTGTACTTTTTGTTTTACATGTGAATGTACATTCATAAAAATTGCAATGGAGGACGAAAGTGAACAAATTATATCTAAATTTAATATAAAATGTTTAAAAAAGAAGTTTCTATAAGAAAAAAGGGAGGCATTTTATAATAATTGTAATTAAAAAGAAAGAGCATTTTATTGTTTATGGGTTGAGTGATGCACACCGCTGTATTTTTTAGTACTTTTGGCCAAAATTACCAAAACAACAAACAAATTTAAATGTTTCTTTTTTATTAAGAAAAAAATTATTATTTTTCAAAAGAACGAATAAAACAAATGTGCAACTGTGTCATAATAATTTTTAGATTCATGTAAGTACATTGTAGCCACCTAAAAGTCTACAATAAGTTGCTTAAGCATTTGACAGACTTTTCGTTCATTTTTTGACATTAGCTTAAGCCAGCTTATGCATATTATAGTTGGGCCCAAGGCGAATTCATACCAGGTGTAATCAGTAGAGCAACAAGTACAACAAAACAACAACTTTGACATTAGATTAGGAGATATAAAACAATGTATTTTTGACAAGACATTAGCAAAAAAACGAGAGCAAAAAACAATCAGCTGGGCTATCAACTCCACCTGGTATGAATTCGCCTTGGTTGGGCCTTAAGAATCATTGCTGACTAGTGCTGGCAAATTATTGAATAGTGGGTATCGAGTACCAAGTATTTGATAATTTGTTTGAGTACTCAATACTCAAAAGTAGTTACTCGATACTTTTAATCTCATAGTTTTAGAAACAAATTAAATACAAAATTTAGATAGATAGTTAAATAGATGATGCTTACAACTAAACACTACCCTAAGTAGATAGATACAAGAGTGCTGATGACGGACGTGGCTGTCTAGAAAATGTGTATTCCGCTCCTGCTGGTGTCTAAAATTAAATTTTCCTAATTTTTCTTTAATATTATCACCTAATTTGTAATTTAATTAATTCTTTCTTACAGAGAATAAAAACGAACTAAAGCTTGACTATAAATTTCATTGTATGTAAAATATAACGACGTCATTAAAACTCTGATTATCACTTATTTTCTATTATGTAAACAAAAGTATTGAGTACTATTAATTGATTGAGTAGTATTAAGTAGTATCGAGAAGTTAAAAGTAGCAGAATTTGCCAGAACTATTGCTGATATGTAAAGGTAAAGAAGATAGAATCACCGTAAACCTCCTCTACATTACTCATGAACATGTCTTAACAAAAGTCAAATCTCATATAAAAAACGGTATTAATAATAATGTTTTTCTTTTATATGAAATTTGACTTTTATTAAGAAATGTTAATGACTAATGGAGACGGGGCGTTAAGAACGTAAAACAAATACATAAAAGGTATATTCAGGAATCTTTGACTCTGGAATTGTTGTACCTGCGGCTATCAATTCCGAAGGAAACAATGGTTTAAGTCACTTGTCGGATCCAAAAAGGTTTTTATTTTCTAGTTTCCGGCCAAAGTGTTATCCCCAGGATAACAATTAATTATGGCTATGTGGATCCTTAAGTCTATAACGGGTATTTGTATACACGTAAGTGGTTTACTTTAAATTAGCTATGCCGGCCACGTCGTGGGCTACCTGACAATAATTTGCTCGATTTTGTTTTGAAAGTATTCCAAAACAATTGTAAGACTCTTACTTTTATAGGGCTTCAGTTATGGTTGATGTATTTACTTTATATAAAGGTACCTATCCCTGGATAAAATTCTAAAATTTATAAAAAATTCTAAAAATTATTGTAAAGCTCTGTAAAAGGTGTTTAAAGTATTTTAATAACATTGTAATTCCACAAAGTAAAAATACAAATCAAATACAAATTTTATTTTCATTATTTTAAAACAGTGCCATCTGTTGCGCAACCGTGTTTAAAATATTCCGCTTTCAAAAATATAAGATGCCTTAAAGTAAGCAGTACCTTTAAATCGGTATAAAAATGGTGGCGTACTTTTACTGCATATTCTCTTTATTAACCCTTGGAAGTAAGGTATCCTATATTGGAATCAGAATGCTAAAGTAGCTCCTCACAAAATTTTGTTAAAACCCATCCAGATACATACATAAAATTCTAAAATTTATATTAAATTCGAAAAACTATTGTAAACCTCTGTAAAAGGTGTTTAAAATATTTAAATAACGATGTAGTTCCACGAAGTAAAAATTTTATTCAATTGGCGCCTAATGTTGTGCAATAGTGCAACCGTGTTTAAAATATCCCAGTTTTAAACCGGAAATTGCGGTTTTCACTGCTTTTTCTCCACTTTCTGTTGAAAATGAGATATTTTTGCGGAAAAAAGTATCCTGTCCTCACAAAATTTTGTTAAAATCCATCCAGTAGTTTTTACGTGATGCGAACAGGAATGAAAAGCAGACAGACAGACGAAAATGAGTTACTATTTTATTACATGTATATAGATTGTTGTTAGGGCATTTCCTTTTGAGCTCGATTTCCGCGCTTTATAAATCCATATGTACATATGTAAATGTATACTTATATGTACATATAACTTTTATTTCTCTACCAACAAGTAGGTACTGCTATTTTGTTGTCCCTGACTGTTTATATTTTGAGATAACACTAAACTTAAGTAACTAAACTTATTTTTTGAAGTTGAACTCAAGAAACAACAAATGATTATCTTGTTTATTTCTACTGACTGACTGTATGTATGTATGTATATTCGTTATACATATTTATAAATAAAAAAATATTTAATTAATAATTCTAGACATTTTTTCCAGTAAATTACTTTCATAATTATCAGCAAATAAAATAATTTTGCTTCGGGCAGACTGCGGCAGTTATTATGTATTTGTGAATGATAAATTATCAAGAAGAGGAAAGTATTTATTTTATTGTAATAATAAAATGTTTGCTCACCTTTGTGTATTTTGGTTCTTGTTGGGGATTTGCCATTATAGTATTTCACTTTATAGGTATTAAAAACACAATTTTTTCGATATTAGCCCGCTGGTTACTTGGAAGTTGCTGTTTTAACTAAACATTTTTCCTGGCTTTTCTGCGTTTTATAGCTAATTTAGTTTTTAATTTGTTATTGTTTCTTATTTTTCTTTATTGGTTTTGTTTTTATACATTTTTGCCGGTCTTGTGTTTCTTGTCACTTTTGTAGAAAAGCTTTTCGTCAGCTGTTTACGTGACACGCAGTGGGTTGTGTCTGAACTAAGCGAGGGACCGATTCAAATAAATTTAAGTTGTGTATCAGGGACTTTTTCATCTACGTACGTCTTACATACTGAAAGATTTCAGTTAAAATCTTTTTCAAAATCTAGACCGTTTACACTTGATTTTTTTACAATAGCGAGATTAAGGTTACTTTAGCTAAAGTGAATATTAACTATTTTCATTTTCACTGCCTACTTGTAAGACAAGTTTTAAATTATGACAACACAACAGGCAACACCGATTATATTTTAGCAAATTTACGAAAAATGTAGTGGGAACTTTAAAAATATATTAAATAGCAACATACCAGTAAGAAAAAAAAAATAAAAAATACGTATACTATGGCTTAACATATACATATGTATGTATGTACACAGATATAATAACCAAAAGCTGAAATTGTGTCCGACAACATCCTAAAAGTCTAAGACCCAACTTTCACTATGCAATTTTTATTAAAAATTTTTTAATGAAACTGGTTGCATGCAATTTTTGTTTGTTGACAAGAGTTGTAGAGAAGCAAACGGGGTAAACAAAATAGCATCGCTTGAATTTTGAGTACATTTTTGGACACTTGCTTTGTGTAGTTTTCGTTCGTTCGGAGTTGATTTAAAATAATTCCGACTTCAAAACAGATAGAAGGGCACAAATTCTAAACTAAAAATGTAAGAAGTAATCTGTAAGAATTAGATTTGAATCAAATAAAAGATGCGCCAAACTTAGAGGGAAAAATGAAGACTATTTGAATGTCAAGCCTCTCCTCTTTTCATCAGCATCCGTCTTTTATAGGGGCACCATTCAAGCTCTGTCTACGGTTTCACAGATAGGGGCACACAGATCAAATAACATCACATATTCGGACACCCTTTAATTTACAATGTTAAATTAAAGACCTGTTGTTATACGGGACTTGGCCAGAAAGATTCTTTGTAAATTTCAAATATCTGTCTATAACGGTTAAAAAGTTTAGCCATATATATCAAACTACATGAACTATTGGGACACCCTTTACATTATAATTTTAATTATTTATACTTGTTATCATACCAGAGATAGTAGTGGACATTCTGCCTAATTTTCAAGTGTTTGTGTTTAACGGTTCAAAAGATACGGCCATATAGATCAAATTACATAATTTATGGGGACACCCTTTAATTTCTAAATTCAAATTATATACTTGCTATAGTGGACTTTGCAATACTGGTTCCTTGTAAATTTCAGCTGTCTGTCTCTAACAGTTCAAAAGTTTGGTCACTCACATAGAATTACATTAACTATTGGGACACCCTTTTAGTTCCAAATTCAAATTTTACACTTTTTGTTATAGCTTACTTAGCACTACAGGTTCTTTGTAAATTTCAGCGGTCTGTGTACAACTGTTCAAAAGTATGGCCATATACATCAAATTAAATGAACTATTGGAGCACCCTTTAATTTAAAATTTTGAATATTTATACATTTTATTATAGCGGTTATAGTAATCGACATTCTGTCAAATTTTCAAGGTTTTGTCTATAACGGTTCAAAAGATAGGCCCACCCCTTTAAATTTTAAATTTATTTTTTTATTCATTTCTGCTGTTGAGAGCTATAGCGACACGCAATTTTTTAAAATTTTAATTTGGTGCCCTTTGCGGTTCTTAATACACGTAAAAAACATGTATGTTATATGGGGACACCCTTTAATTTTTAATATAATGAACTGTTTTTAAAATGGGACCAACCTGAAATCATAACCTTTCAAATAAAGAAAGAAATTTTAAAATCGGTTCAGAAATGGCTGAGTTCTGCAGTTACATACATAAAAAAAGCAACATTCAGACGAATAGATAACCTCCTCCTTTTTTGAAGTCGGTTAAAAATGTAATTGTTTGGTTAACTATGTGTACATTTCAGTATGATTTTAATATTTTGTTTTAAATTTTCATTCTTTGTTTGACTCATTTTTATTTATTTTGTATTTCAGTACGAGTGCATATATATTTTTTTTAATAACGTCCAAGCAATAAAAATTACGAATATGAAATCAAAAGAAAATGTCAAAAACAATTTCAAGCCGATTGCATGACAAATTTCATCGTAAAAATGTGCGATGAAATTCGGTGCAACTTTTAACTGCTCAACCTAAGGCGAATTCATAACAGGTAAACTCGAGAGCTCAACTGACTATTTTTGTCTCCATCTTCTAGTGTCAAAATGTACTAACATTTTTTATTTTGACAACCTAAAATGATTTATACAAAAACTAAATGTACGTATTTTTATTACAGAGTTGTACTCTTTTTTAGCCGCTAGTATAACTTGTTTATTGTGTCATAGCTCAACCTAAACAAGGGCGTAAGGCGTAAAATAACTGTCAAAAATTCTCATGTACAAACAAAATGTATGAAGCAAACCTAAATAGCGCGGCGTCAACGCTTTGTAATTGGAAAATCCAATTTTGACAGAGCGTTAGGTAGTAAAGTTGGGTGCAATCCAATTTTTTTTGTGTAAGAGTGGTGCCATTTAGCTATTTTCTACTTTATCTAGCGATTTTATCTCTCTTTTGCGATTAATTTTTTTAGATTTTACTAAACACAATATGTTAACATTACTCTTTATTACAAAACGTTGCGTTCAAGGCGAATTCTTACCAGGTGGAGGGGATAGCCCAGCTGATTGTTTTTTCCTCTCGTTTTTTTTGCTAATGTCTTGTCAAGAAGACATTGTTTCATATCTGCTAATCTAATATCAAAGTGGTTGTTTTGTTGTAGTTGTTGACCTACTGCTCACACCTGGTATGAATTCGCCTTGGTTGCTTTCTCATTTAGGTTTGTTCAAAGCTAGGCGCTAGACGTCGTTACGCCTTACGCTCTTGTTTAGGTTAGTTAGTAAAAGAGACATGTTTTCATGTCATTGAAAATGGCATTAAAAATGGCATCGTATAGATTCGGTCTAAGTAAAAAGGTATTCCAAGCCAATAATCTATTTTTGATCAACCATTTTTAATAAATTTGTCGATAAATTCTTGCCTTGTCTTTATTCCAAGCCAATAATCTATTTTTGATCAACCATTTTTAATAAATTTGTCGATAAATTCTTGCCTTATCTTTTATCAATTATCGGTTTAAACTGAAAAATGAATCAGTTTTAGCAGGATATTTAAATTACAAAAATCTGGTTACCTTGTCTGTACACTATAACAAATATTTTTCAAAATGAAACAAACGCGTATATTAAACCATTTTTTATTGTACAAACATAAATAATTAAATAAATTAGGTTCAGTCATTTTAAAAATACAATAAGATTTATGAATACTTGTAATTCTTTTATAAATCTGAATTTGTTATATATCGATTACCCTCCGAATGCATTCCTCTGTATGATTTAGCAGGTAAGGAGGAAGCTAAAAAAAATATTTGTTTGCTAAAAAAAAGAAATTACCAAGGAAAACTATGAAGTAATAAACTTTACCACAATGTGGTGCACAATTGCTGTTTGATGTAGTTGGAAAACCTCTTGTCGTTCGGTTAAAATGAAGGAGAAAACTTTTTACTTTAGCCCACAAATCTTTGGAAGTTGGTGTCAAAAGTTGTTTTTTTCGCTGTTGTTGATGCTGCAGATTTTGTTGTTGATTACTATGTAACATATCCAATGAAAAATGATCAAGAAACTTTAAATTTGGTAATGATTTTAACAAAACAGTTCTGAAAAGAATTGAACAAATTAAAAAGATATATTTTTAATTAAAAACAGAAAAAGGTAAAAAGGATTAAATCTAGTTCACACGAATCAAGTTTTCTTGCAGCGTTTCTCAGTGTTTGGGATAGAGAGAAGGGAAAGAATGCCAGTGACAAAAAAACTTTATCCCTTTTCTCAGACCTCATTTAACTTAAATTTTCTCTGTGTAAATCTAAAACGTGATTCCCAGTGGCAAATTTGTAGACTCATTTAAATTAACATACTGCCTTATATTTGAGCCCTTGATTTTGAAAGTGGTATAAGTCAAAAATTTTAAAAATCTAGTTTATCAGCTATTTCATATAAAATCTTAATAAAATAACATAATCGTATGTAATTCGCAGTATGCCATGCAAATTAAGCTGATAAATTAAGTTTATTTTTTGGTTGGTAAACAAAATACAGTTACTGTATATTTTGATAGTGGTAAAGTCAGTCTGTGATCAAAGTTTGGCAAAATAATTATTAGTAGTTTTGTTATGTCTTCAGATAGCGGTTCAGATATGATCAAGTAATCCTATTAATGTAAAAATGCACTTTTTACAGTTAAGTGTAGACAGTATACATCTCTGAGCATTGTTATAATTTAATAGAATTATGTAAAAAGGGAAACCCATTTTTATTAGACTAAATGGCTCAGAAAGATTTCATTTCGACGAAAGAACTAGGAGAATCAACGACTAATAGAAAGATAATGGAGAAGCTGTGTCTTGGCGAAAAATACAATGGATCAGTTTTCTAAGATGTTTTATGAAAATTCTTTGCATGACAATTCCGAATTCAAAGTGTTAGACCTTCGTTACCTACAAGAGGAAGGCCAAGAATATACGAAAATATTATTTTGCCTCCATTATACACAACCATTACATCAATAGCAGAAGAAAAACGTAAAGATATTATGAATTTACTACCCTATATCCCACCAAAATGTTCCACAAACACTTTATTTCCTTAAATACTAAAAAAAATACATTACTTATTTACAGTGTAATGAGTTTGAATAAAATGTTAATTTCTAATAAAAATTGTCCTTGATGGTTTAAGTCATTTAGTTAATGTCATGCAGTTAATTTTGAAAATGGTTTAAGTCATTTCAATCTCTCAAAACCACATTTCCTTTCATAAATGGTTATAAATTTTACAATCATAATAAATACTTATTTGTTGGCACTATTTAATTGTCTGAATATTTTATTCTATAGTACAAAAATATTTTTTAATCCTCTAAAATGCAAACCTCTTAATATCTCGTAACAAGAAATATATTACTTATACCACTTTCATAATCAAGGGCTCATTTCATCTTTGTTTAAAAGCAATTAAAAATTTTATAAAAAAAAAACTATGGAATTCATATTTTACAATTAAGTTCTTTCTAATCAGATATTCGAACAAAATTGTTCCCTTTACTTACCTATAATGATTATATTCATAAGGTACAAATTCACAGAAGGGCTGCAACAATAAATTATCTGGACACATGGCATTGCCGTGCAAACTTAAATATATCAAATTTGGGAATAAACGCTGTAAAATGCCTGCTGTCGTTTTCAAATCGCTCAACTAAAAAGAGTAATTTCGGCCAATGAAATAATGTTGTTTTTTATTTACATATTTTTTCCAGCTCAATTACTAAAACTAGACGACTTACCTCATTTTTGTTTAACATCAGCGTGTGTATATTGGGTAATGGCTGTGTTAAATTCTCAAAGTGGGCCTCCCTCAAGCGATTTTCATCCATGATTAAACTTTTTAATTGGGGGAATTGATAAATCCAATTAATATTCTTAATACGATTATGGCTTAGATCTAAATATTCGGTACAATGTCCAAATGTCGTAATAACGGTAGTGTCTAAAGATCTCAAGTTACGGTGCGATAAATTTAACTGTAAAATTTTAAATAAAAAGAAAAGTTAGCGTTATTTAAAAAGTTTTAATATCTTCTAAAATTATTAGCGATTTTCACGCTAAATAATACGTACAAACATAAACACTAAATTCGTTATTTGTTTTTTGCTCGCGATAAGCTGAAACGAAGAAGGTTTGAAAACGATTTATGTATTTTGGACATAATTCGCTATCTTATGAAACCCTGAAGATGTCTTAATTAAATTTTACAGAGGCAAAGCAAAGAGGTCGAATTACGAATGGTCGGCCCCTGGAGTAAAAGTAAGCCCCCAAAGTTGGGTACCTCGGGTATATAATTTTTTGGAAATGTCATAAAAAGTTTAGTTTTAACTCAAATGTTAAGATATTTTAAATTTAAATAGACATTGAAAATATCTATAAAAAATGTGAGTGCATGTGTAGGTTATCTCTTTTAATTTGGGAGAAAATTGGCTTACATTTTTTTCTAATTTTGGCCGAACTTAAGTTAGTAATTTTGTCGTGAACATCGGCTATATTCTTGATAAAATTTAGGTAAAATTAGTTTCAAGTTTTGTTCTGATAGCGCATTTCGTTAAAAAGTTACAAGCCACTGAATTGTGAATATGTAAAAAATACCGTTTTTCAGGATTTTCCCCAAAAAGGAGGTATTCTCCTTGAGGTCGAAACAGGTCAAAAAAAAAAAATCTGTCATGAGTTTGTTATCCGAACCCTTACCTACACTCCTATACCCCATTATATATGAGCCGGATTGGGACTGTGGGCACCAAAACAATTTTTCTGACCCAAGGTCCGATATTTTCTGCACAAATTAATGAATACATAGTACTACGTTTGGTGACCGCTTTTAAAAATAGTTCTATTTTAAACTCGATTTGATAATGATGTCTTTGCATCGAAAAGGCTCGCCAAACGTACGAAACCAACAGCCTGTAACGACGGTTTTCACCGACAGGTATGACAACAGTATTTCATTTAATGGCGGGACAAATCCAATCAATTTAATACCAAAATTTTGTAATTAATTGCCAACTAAATTCAAGTATTAAAAATGTAAAACATTTTTTAAAATTATTATGAGACGAAGATATTGAAGCAATTGTCTCCGAATTTGTACAGCTTAAGTTAACTGATTTTCAAAATTTGTTAAACCAAAATGATAAAATAGTTATCCAAGGCATATTTATGTTAGGTAAACTCACTGGGTGGAACTTATATATTGAGGGGATTTTTTTTTATATGGAGTTTGACATTAAAAGGTATTTTTCTTTCCTCTTAAAATACCTTTTCATGTCAAACTTAATATAAAAAGAAATTAAACATTTTCCTCTCAATATTTTAACTCTACCCCAAGGTATATTTATCTTACTAGATAGTGTCGTCTGCCCAGTTTGATTTAGTAGTTCGACATGTCAAAAGTTGTATGTGTTCAGAAATTTTATAGTGTAGAAGTGAGAAAGCAATAAAACACATACACGCCTTCTCAATTTTCTTATATGTTTTTTGACATTTCGAACTACAAAGCAACAATAAAATGCCATGTTGTTGTTGTATTGTTGTATTTGTTGTAGGGATGCCACTACCACGGCGAATTCATACCAGGTGTGAGCAGTAGGACAACAACTAAAACAAAACAACAACTTTAACATTAGATTAGCAGATATGAAACTATGTATTTTTGACAAGATATTAGCAAAAAAACGAGAGCAAAAAACAATCAGCTGGGCTATCGACTCCACCTGGTATGAATTCGTCTTGGCCACTACCTAGTAAAATAAATATACCTTGCTCTACCCAGTGAGTTTACCTGTTAAAGTGTGCCTTGTAGTAGACTTAAAAAAATTAAATAAAATAATTACCAAGGCATATTAATCAGGTAGCCTACTACTGAGGGGAAATATTAAGGCGAAAATAATACATTTTTTTATATGTATTTTGACAGTTAAACTTACAATTTTTCCCAAGGCATATTAAACAGGTGGCCTCACTAGGGAGGGGAAATATTAAGGCGAAAATAATAAATTTTTTTTATATGGATTTTGAAAGTTCAACTTACAATTTTTCCCCTTAAATGGAAATTGAACTAGCAAACTCCATATAAAAAAATTTAAAAATTTTCGCCTTAATATTTCCCCTTCGTAGTGAGGTTACCTGATGAATGTGCCTTGATTTTTCCCCTTAAATGGAAGTTGAACTATCAAACTACATATAAAAAAAATTTTAAAATATTCGCCTTTTTATTTCCTCTTCGTAGTGAGGTTACCCTATGAATATTAATTATTGATAATTACTATTTAAATAATCTTATAAGCAATATTTTATGTTATAAACAGGAACAAGGAACAATTTTGATTTTTTTGAAACTTGACTCAATTAATGTTTCCATGTAAAGATTAAACAACATACGTTCTTCTCCATTTTTTTTTTAATATTAACGAATATTAACATGTTTTTAGTATTTGATTTTATTGTGCATACCTATTTATTATTATTTTTTAATTAATTGAATCCATAAATGTGTTTTTTATTTTAGCAGATTTTTTAAAAATATGCAGAATTTGCAGAGTTTTTTAGCCCAATTTTGAAGATTTTATAGTGAAATTTTCTGGCAACAGTGGGTATGATAAGATAATATTTAGACAAAATAAACCCACTCACCTGTCTTTTGTTTGCGTCGTAACAATTTTCATGAAAAATATCATCCATTTTATATACGTTTTGTGTTAACAAATTACACTTTATTTTTTTCTTTGACAATTTAATTATGTTTTGTTTTAAAGCAAACTATTTACTTTTCTTTTCTGAAATTTTTTTAAATGTGTTCGATGCCGTGCGTGCCCGCCCGACGTTCTCTAAACAATTTACAAGATGAGACTGATTTTTTCTTTATCTCTTATCAGGTATATTCAATTGGAAACAGACATGGAAATTTGACTTTTGAATTGGTATTTTGACTCATCCAATTAGTACTTTTTCGACTAAAAAAGTACTGATTTGTGATATATTTAGCTTTTTCATATTGTTTTAATGGCTCCTGTCAATTCAAATTCTGATATGATCAGTTGCTAATACCAAATCACAATTGTGCTACACTTCAAAAAGATTAAACTTTAAAAATAAAGTGTACTTTAGCGCCACCGTTACAAAAAATATCTGTAACGACGAAGAAATTATGGTTAAGATAGTACATCACTAAGTGCCATATAGCGAACGCTGTTTTCCATATAATACATTTGATAATGTCGTTATTTCTCGCTAAGATAACGGTAAAATGTCCATCAGTATCGTATGATTTGAGTATCTAGTAGGTCATCGGAAATAGCTCCATAACCTAAACGTCAAAAATACCTAGATCATTGATTTAAGTAAGTAAGCGTTAGAGGCATTGCATTTTGGACTTCTCGATTTTTTAGATTAAACAAAGACTTTTTACAAGATATTTTCAAAATAGCTTTTTATACTAACATTTATTTAGTAGCGAACAAGACTCATACGATTGGAAAAGTTTCTTGAATTTGGCCAAAGTCAAAAAACTTCTGCACCTGAAAACAAAACCTGAAAAAACTAAAAAAAAAACAATGAACTGTAATTTTTTTTGTTTGTAGCCTATTTTATTTTTAAGCGTTTATAATGTGCTGTTGAAATTTGCTTCAAAAATTGTTTATATGCATGAGAATTTTAGTTAGCGCTTAACGCTTTTTCGGAGAATTGTAATATTTAAAACATTAGGAACAGAAGAAATACTTCAGAAAGTTATAACGTGGGTGGTGATTGATATACATTTTTGAGATAACTTTATTTCTTATATTTTTCTTATTAAGTTTGATAAAAAAGTGCTTATTTCGCCAGTTGAGTTCTGTTGTGAATTTCTCTTATAAAAAGTACTAAAAATAAAACTTTATACTGATTTTTACATCTCTGGATAAAAATAAAAAACTTTTGTGTTTTAGTCTCTTTAAGTAAGCTTTTGTTTGTAAAGCTAGAAATGCTTTTTGTTATTGTTAGATTTCAACAGATGGCTCTATTTTAATATTGATCGTTATAAGATTTTACTGTGCTGCCAAGAAAAGGTTTCCTTTATAGGCTGTTAAATTAAAATGTGTTTGTGCTTGTACTTGTACTTGATATTAGTGCTGGCTTTTACTTGATCCTGATGATGTCGGATGCATCGATGGGACGCATGCTGAAGTTATAGCTTCAATTAACAATAAAAACTTCTTCTTAAATGTTATGTTGGTAAGTGCCGACTATAGAGTATAGAAAATTTGACGACTACAGTGATAAATTTCCGTTGCTGTTGTGTAAACGCAAATATTGAGTACTATTAAGTGCTCAATTGAGATGAATTGTGTAGTATCGAGTAATAGAAATTGCCAGCTCTATTTGACATCACTCACATCAAAGAAATTTAAATAATAATTATTGACAACCTAAAAAATTAAATTATATTAAATAAAACATTAGTGTAAAATTTGACTTTTTAAGTTCTAAAAGGCCCCAATAAAAGTAAAACAATACGAACATTACCAACCCTGACTGATAATAATCTCTTTAAATTTCATAACTAGGTGGCAGTTGGGCAGTAAATGTAAAATTTAGTTGTTGATAGTATTTTTCTACATGTTTAGATAAGAACATTTATTGGGAGAGTGTGCATTATTGTAATTGTTTGCGTTTATTTGACAGCTTATTTCATGAAAGATCTCTTATAAAAACGCTCTCATCACAACATAGGGCCTACAGATGGTATGAGATTTGGAATATTTATCTCAACAAACCACGATTGCCAGATTAGGGGATTTTCCCCTAGATTTAGGGGATTTTTTTTTATTTAGGCGAGCATTTGGGGGTCAACATTTGTTAGTATATATACGGTTAGTGAGATGACGCTGTTTGAAAGTAAAGCTCTCAAACCAAAATAAAACACTAAAGTCGTTGTCATCTTATAAAAGAGCTGTTATAACAAATGTTTAACAACCAGGAGAAAAGCATTAACATGGGCAGTGTACGCTCAACACTAACATAATCAAGGCATATTAAACAAGGTGATAGCGTAAGGGAGAGGAAATTTGAACAAAAAATTTTTTGAATTTTTTTTTATATGGATTTTGACAGTAAAATGAACATAATGTTAGCATTAAGTTAGCATTAATGTTTATAATTTTTTGTCATTTAAGTGCTATTAAATTTGTGAAGAGAGCGTTCTCTTAAGAAATCTCTTTCTTACGATTTCTTACCAAATTTGCACTTAAAAATGGCAGAAAACGCAAAATCTTTTATTTAGCAGGAGTTAACATGAAAAACAAAAAAATTAAAAATAATTTGAAATTTATGTATTTTTAAGGAAAAAATATGTCAATGTAAACAGGCGATAAAACGAAATTTTTAAAGGCATTTGAGTTTAATAGGTTATGTAATTTAATTATGGAAATATATACGATTGTATGACGACTAAGTGAAATTTAATAACAATTAATGGCCGAAATTATTCAGCTAATCGACAGTTTGTCGTATTCTAGGCAAATTTGAAAGAAGTTTTTTCTTAAGCTACGCGCTATTAATTAGAAGTTTCAACAAAACATACTCGACTGATGAAAAATCAATTTGAGGTTGCACCTATTGTTTCTCTGCCGAAGGAGGATACCAGACAGGTAAGCAAAGAGATCGCAGAAGTGGTTGACATCTTTGAAAGCCATCTCTGATAAAAGTTCCAAAATTAGCAGATGAAAGGAGAAAATTGCTTTAGAATTTTATATTAAACACAATATTCCAAGTGTTGTCGGATGCATGGATGGGACGCATGTTGAAGTTATAGCTCCAACTAACATTAAAAACTTCTTCTTAAATGTTATGTTGGTAAGTGGACGTATACATGCATTAACGAGTATGTAGTTTATTTTTCAGTCAATATCAGAAAACTTTCAGTTGTGTGATCACGAGCTTAAAATTCGTTACCCGGAGTCCACACCTGATGAATTTGTATCGTGATGAAAGTCAAATTTATATCATAATAAAAAATCATCTCGTGTAGATTTGATTTACTTGCATTATGATATAATCATCAGAGCTCATGTGCAGATAATTATATTATGATATAAAACGTTATTTCAATTGTATTTTTTTTTGAATTTCTTTCACTAATTTTTTAAATAAAAAGCAAAAATGTACATTGTTGGTTTCTTTTACTAAATTTAAGCATATCTACGTATATTTGGGGTTATTTTTATATCTTAACCTCGCGGCGAAAAATTAATAAAAATGCATCAACAGTTTCCCCTATGTATTGATATTGATAAAAATTTGATAGTTAATCTGCCGACGTTATTTTACAAGATATGATGAAAATTCATCACGTGTGGACATAGGGTTACGCAAATCCATCACAACCCTGTACATGCCACGGCTCTTTGATCTGAAACCTTTCCTTTCGAATAATGGCAAAACAAATATTTTACACTAATAGGAGACGCAGGATATTCTTTGGAACCTAAGCCGTTAACCACGTATCGAGTTGCGGAAGATAGTTCTCTAATGATAATTAAATGAAGTTCACTCAAAATGTCGCAACATAATTAAGTTCAGTCTCAGCGTTTCATCAAAACCAACGAATGTTGCATTTGTTGGTTATTTGTAGTTTTCGATCTTCCAAGAATCATATTTATTTTTTTAATTTTATTCTGATGAAAATATTCACAAATTTGTAAAACTCCCTTTTATATTGAAGGTGAAAAATGTTAATATATAAACAATGTTTAAACCTTAAAAAAAACTACTCTTTTCCTGCATAATATTTTTCCCTTTTCGTAGTTGAAAATTTCTCACGATTTCTTTTACTATAATAGGAGTAAAGGGAAAAGTGAATAATTCCACGAAGAATTTTCACTTGGCTGAATAGACTTTAGAAATTAGAAACACAGACATATGTTTAAATAAATGAGGAATTAATAAGTGTGATATTTTTCATGATACTATTAAATATTATAAAGTTTTTAAATTTTTAAACAGTGCAAGGACCCTTGTGTCTGTCATATAATAAAAACGATATAATATTACTAGGATTTATTATATAAAAAATATGTATTTCAGTTTGCGTTGATTGCTTTAATGTTCACACATTATTTTTTAATTCGGTGCCAAAGTCTTTAAAAATAGAAAATTTTCCTTGAAGGAAACAACAAAAAAGAAAAAACGTATAAGTTCGATTCAAAGTATATTACGTATACGTTTACGTGATACATATATTGCAGGAATCACAATGTTAATTAAAATTAATACAAACACATAATTGAGACTGGATTTAACTATGGATATGTGTAAAACTAATCATTTTAATAAAATATGATTTTGTGAAAGTTTTTAAATAATAGCGTCGCACAGTGGCATGAAATATAAAAATTGGGAACTAATATGAATCTTCTTATCTTCTTATCCAAATTGCGTGAAGAGGTCCTAGGCAGTTATATTTGAAGAGTCATTGTAAAAACACGTGCTAGTTGTACAGGACATCAAAGTTGACACAGTGTTGTGTGAAAAATCTTTCATGAAATATTTTTTGATCATTTTGTTGCTGGGGCAGATATTAATCGGAACGGAATACAAAATACCATTTTTCGTCTGTGTGGATAAATTTTAATAAAATATTTTGAGGAGGTACCTCAGTATTTCCGTTTAAATATGATATAATTTTCTGCCACAGAAATATCTCTTTTCCAACAGAAAATAGATAAAAAAGCAGTGAAGGAACACATTTTTACAGATTTAATGGTACAGCAAACTTGACAGCGAGATATTCTAAACACTATTTACAGAACTCTACAATAATTTTAGAATTTTGTATAAAGCCTTTGTTACTGAATAAATACCCAGGGATGGGAACCTCTATATAAAGTTAATACACAAGTTTTATAACCTTCTACAATAATCATTTCCGACCCCATAAACCCCTTATACATAGAAAAGTTAATTAAGCGATGTCTGTCAGTCCTTCTGTCCGTGTTCGGGTTGAAATGTCATTTGATAAGGCACCAGACGAGGTACAGAAAATTTAAGCACACTAATCTCACACCAATAGTATCGAAAATTTTTGCATTGCCATTCAGCAACTTCAGACTATCTCATTGGAAGCTGCGGGAAAAATACTACGCCCATCTATATTTTTTCACATTGCTTTAATTTTTTTTCGTTTTAATGATTATCTTTTGCCTGTTTTTGTTAACTAAATATTAAGCCGCGACAGGCAGATCGCAAGAAATGCTTACAAATCTCGGGGGATCAATAACACCCAGCGATTTTCCATCTTGTGTTGGTTTTTAGGTTGGTAAGGTTTTTCTGCTTTGATTTGTATTAAAGGCTTTCATAGAAAGCAATACAAAGAGAGGTAGCCAATAGACCCACAGGGTGCCGACTGGTATCCCGGAGCAGTCAAGAGGCCCATTGGAAGGAGTCCATATAAGGTTTTTGTTGCTTTAGTCTAACCATTCTTACGCAATATATAAATCAGGAGGATAATAATTTTACCAAAAAATTTAACAAAAAATTTTCCAAAAAATTAGAAAAAAAAATTTAATAAATTAAAAAAAAATGTTTTAGAAATAATTTAAAAAAAATTCCAAAAATTTTAACAAAAAATTAAACTAAATTTTCAAAAAAAAATGTTACAAAATATTAAAAAGAAAAATTTAAAAAAGAAATTCTAAAATTTATACAAAAAATTTATCCAAAAATTTTTCGTTGTTTATGTACTTATGAATTTGAAAATAATAAGAGTAAAATTGAAAAATATTTTGTTGTGAAATTGGGATGCATAACGTAATATCTAACAGTACCATGGTGAAGGGTATATATTTCTTTAAAATTACTTCTGACCAATAAATTTGTGTGTCGTTGCTCTGAAACCAGATACCTACTGGTAATTGTAAAATACTTTTACAGAGTGCGAGTTTATTACATATAAATGAAAAATAAAATACAAATAAAATTAAGAATAATATTTTTTACCAATTTTTTAATTTTGATTTAATTTAGTAGCGTGCTATTAACCCAAATTATTATAAATCTACAAATTAAATGTAGTGGGCTAAGCTAGTCTCTACGGCCAATTCATTCCAATTTTTATTCAAATTTTTTATTCAAATTTTAGATAATCCAAATTTACCTTTAGGTTGAACAATTTTTTTCGACTAAATAAGAATTAAGTCAAAATTAAAGCTTAAACAAAACGACAAAAATCAACAGTAGTTTTTTTTCTTATTTCTAAGCTGGCTGGATTATCCCTGGTTGTAGGTGTAAGAAGTAAAAATTACTTTAAACAAAACATTTTGGGTGCATAGTGCATAGATAATAAATTAAACTAAAATTAATAATATTTTATAAAATGTTTCCAAATAAGAAATATTTATTTTTGCCGTATTCTTCTGGGAAGTGTATTTCTGGGAAGTGTAATGCCCCCTCTAGACTTGCTGTTGTCTCCATAGAATTTTAAAAATTTTTCTATATATATATATTTACTTTCGGGATAGTATTATCCGATAAAAATTGTTCGGACACAAGTAATTAGAGGTTAAATGTATTATTTAATTTTAAGTTTAATTAATGTGGGAATCTTGGTTGGTGTTCGTAACATCGTTTAAAACTCGTATTAACACTATTTTGTAAGCTGTAAGTAATAAAATGTTTTCTAAAACATTTATGAAATTATTATGGGAATTCAAGTTTTATTAATTAATAATACTAACGGACACAATTGATTAGATGTTAAATGTAATATTTAATTGAAACACCTTGGAGCCCCATACGCTCAATGTGTTTCAAGCCATCTCTGAGTTTGGTATCCCTACAAAATTAATACGGCTATGCAGGATGACCTTAAGTGATACGCGATCTTCAGTTAAAGTAGAAAAATACCTCTCCGAGCCATTTAGTACCAAACGAGGTTTCAGACAAGGCGATAGTCTATCGTGTGACCTTTTTAATATACTGCTAGAAAAGGTTATACGGGAGGCGAATGTGAATATAACTGGTACGCTATACACTAAACAACACATGTTTTTCGCATACGCTGACGATATAGATATCATGGGTCGAACATTGCGAGTGGTAACTGCCACCTTTTAAAAAATCGAAAAAGAATCTGCCAAAGTGGGTCTGGCAGTAAACGGCGATAAAACCAAATTGATGGTATCAACGCACAAGACGTCTAGTAGACTCGGGCAGACAGTGGAAGTTGAAAACTACAACTTTGAGGTAGTCAGCGATTTTATCTACCTCGGTACCGCCATTAACAAAACAAACAACATCAGTTTTGAGATAAAGAGAAGAATAATACTGGCCAATAGATGCTACTTTTAACTAGGTAAGCAGTTTAAAAACAAGGCCACCTCTCGACAGACAAAAATCACTCTCTACAAGACACTGATTTACCCGTGCTATTATATGGTTCCGAAGCATAGGTACTTGCGAAAGCAGATGATGCAGTACTTGGAGTGTTTGAGAGAAAAATTCTTCGAAAAATCTATGGACCAATCTGCGTTGGCGGAGAATATCGGTGTCGTATGAACTATGAGCTGTATGAGCTGTATGCTGTCATTGACATAGTCAAACGTATAAAATTGCAACGATTGCGTTGGCTAGGTCATGTTGTGAGAATGGATGAAGATGCTCCAGCTAGAAAGTCATTTGAATACGAACCTGGTGACGGTTCACGCAGAAGGGGAAGACCGAAAATTCGATGGAAAGATCAAGTTGAGGAAGACATCTCGCAACTTGGTGTCAGAACTTGGTGTCAGGAGAAGCGCAGAAGATCGAAGCGCTTGGAAGTCTATTTTACGTGCGGCTACAGGAACAAATGTTCTGTAATAGCCACCTAAGTAAGTAAGTAATTTGAAGTAATTATAATTAATGTGAGAAATTTGGTTGGTGTTCGTAAAATCGTGAACTACTCGTATTAATACTCTATTTCGTAAGCTGTTATTAATAAAATGTGTTCTAAAAGATTTATGAAATTACTATGGGAATTCAAGTTTAATTAATTAACTAGCTGTGCCCGCCACGTCGTGGGCGTCCTGACAATATTTTGCTCGATTTCGCTTTGAAAGTATTCCACACCAATTGTAAGACAACAATGTAATTCCACAAAGTAAAAATTCAAATACAAATTGTATTCAATTGCCGCCTAATGTTGCGCAATAGTTTTTTAAATACCTCAGTTTTTAACGGAAAATTTCAGTACCCTTAAACCGAAAATTGCGTTTTTCACCGCCACTTTCTCTTGCAAATAAGATATTTTTGCGAAGAAAAGAATATCCTATATTGGAATCAGGATGCTAAGCTACCCCCTCACAAAATTTTATTGAAATCCATCCAGTAGTTTTTACGTGATGCGAATACAAATGAAAAGCAAACAGACAGAGGGAAATAAGTTACTATTTTATTATGTGTATAGATATTATTCGTGTTGCTCCTAACATTTTATAGTAAAAATTTGCAATTTGTTTGTTGATGGATAAGCTAGTATCGTATTTCACTGGTTGTTGCAAGTCAAATCGTCAGTAAACCTTTAACTACATGTTTCAACACATAAACCAATATAATTTTTTATTTATTGCTAATACAATAAAATAAAAGAAGAAACATTTTAAATCTAAAAGATTGTGCGAAATGACAAATTTACAGAAACAAACATTCACATATTTTATTGAAGCACGAACAGTAAACAAGAGCAATAAATCTTGATTATATTTTACAAATTGTTATTTTCATCAGGAATACAATTTTATCGAAATGCACAGTGGAATGGAATGTTTGATATTTTCGAAATATGTATTCGATATTTTGGCTTTACATACAGTCTGCTAAAGATTTTTTATAATTGGTGTATATATATAAATTTGATGGAAATATAATATTCGCAGTAGTTTATATTAACGATGGGGAATACATTATTATGAGGGAGTTATAAAATTATTTTTTTTTATTTTTATAAAAATAGCACTGTGCAACATAACTCCTTGCATGAGTAAGAGGAACATACAGTGAGGTGCACAAATGAGTACATGTTTGCACCATGAGCCCTTTTTGTTTCATAAATAGGTATAAAAGTAATAAAGCAAAAAATTTTTATTGTCGTTCATTAAGTATCTAGTACTTAATAAAATTATATAAAATTTGTAACAAAGTGCCAAGCACCAAGAAAAAAAACCACAATAACTCATGTACTCAATTTTATGAAGAAGTTGAAGAAAAGAAATGAAAAAGTACCGTTATTTTTCAATCTTTTTGCTTTTTATTAGTTTTTTTTTTTTTTAAGAAGACATAAAAACATAAACATTGTGCAAATTTTTGAACAAAAATCAAATAAATACTTAAAAATAATAAATAATGAAAAAAACTTTCTAAATCCACCGAGGAGAGCATCCGGGCCATGACTGAAAGAGGCTGTTCTAGAGGTCGTAAAAAAATTCTAAGTAATGCGGACGTCTAATAATTTATTTTTATTTTATTTTTATTTAATATATTAGTCTATGGATACAATCCTTACAGACAATTTAAAATACATATGAAAATATATATTATGAGAGAAATGAAAAGAGATTCATAAGTTTTTAACACCTTGGTTAGCAATCGGAAAACCCGTTAGTCGGTGGACAGCATGTTGAGCGCTTCGCAGCATTGGTTATATTGCAGCAGTAAAAAAACAAAAACTTGCATTGTCGGAAAAAAAAGAAAGGCACGGCTAAAATTTGCCAAAGACCAAAAATCTTCTACAGTGGATGACTGAAAACTTGTGATCTGGTCAGACGAATCCAAATTCAACCGTTTCCAATCCGACGGTAAATAATATTGCTGGCGCCGCCCTGGTGAAAAAATTCAAAGGCGTCATGTGAAGCAAACTGTGAAGCACGGTGGAGGAAACGTCATGGTATGGGGTTGCCTTACGTGGTGGGATCTTGGACCACTACAAAAAATTGATAATATACTGAAAGAAAGAAGACTATTTGAGGATTTTGCAGGCTTATCTTCTCGATTTTGTAGATGAAAGAGCCTATTCTGCAGTAGAAGTAATTTTTCAGTAGGATGGTGATCTAAAAGACACGTCCAAAATCGTGAAAGAATGGCTGGGTGAGTAAAATGTTCAATTAATGAAGTGACCAGCAAAAAGTGAAGAGACGGTTGGGACCAATCAGCCCCTATCAATTTGGACGAGCTTTGGTAGCGGATCCAAAATGAATGGAAGAACATTTCAAAAGAAATTGTACAGAAATTGGTGGACTAAGTATTAAAAATATTCGTATTCCGCAATATTTTTCATCGGTGCAAAATTGAGTACATTTGAGTTCTTTTCATTTTCTTTATTTTTTTTCTTAGAAATTGATGCTTTAGGTTTTGAATTTTACACTGTTTTGTTAATACTAAATATACTACAAAAAAAAATTTTGGAATTTGCTTTATTACTTTTATTTCTATGACATAAAAAGTGCTCACAGTACAAACTTGTTCGCATTTATGCACCTCACTGTATATATATAAATTATACATAACATAATTTAAAATACCACTTAAAAAACAATAATGTTGTTGAAAATCAACTGATTTAGAAGAAGGAATTTTAGCCCTTTCGAACGGCAAATATTTTAGGCTGGAACGTTGGTATAGGGCAAAAAATATTTTTATGTACTACTCGTACTAATACTGATTAAAATGTGTCTTTTTTTGTGAGAAGCTATTTATTTTATTTTTTTTTGTATTGTACAGTGTTATTAATAACTTTCATCAATTAAGCCCAGAAATCAATTAAGCCCAGAGTAAACACCTGATGGTAATTACTAAGGAGATTAACAATTTTCTGCCGACAACCGGAAATATCTTGGAAAGTTATTGCAAAAAGACCCAAAATCCCTTTAATTTAAATGTAATTTTTAAATTATTATTCATTTATTTAAATTAACAATTAATAATTAATTTTTCAATAATTGAAGTTGAGTAAACTTATTTATATTGATAATATATTATTATAGTTTTATTAACATAATAATATGTATTTAATACGTTTTTATATCATTAACAAATATAAACACACACACATCGTTATAAAACAATAACTGATTGATTACATCAACATAAAATAAATCAATGAAAACATTATTGAAAGCTATTTTCAGATTACAATAATCCATTAAATACTTTGTGAGATAAATATGTATAAATACTTCTGCACATAAATAGTATATACGCGTGTGCCAACATGTGATTGTCAGAACTATGACAATTGTAGGTTTCATAAGTTTTTTGTTAATTTAAATTAAAACCTGAAAAACTATACAATAATTATTATTTAATTTCATCTGGTGATATTTAACAGCTTTAATCCAGATTGAACTGCTTAAAATCTCAGTCGATTGAATTTCGTTTTAAGCAAATAGTAAAAAATAAAATGTATGCACGTGGTCCATAATATGTAAATCTTTTGAAATTTGCAAATACAGCAGTAAGGGGTTGTACGAGGTTGTGGGTTCGATTCCCACCAAATACTGTGGTATTTTCCACAACAAGTTGGCTGGAAGGCCAAGAAGATGCTTGGATATAATCTGGGTGCCTACAAATAATTAACTGCAGGTCACGGAAACTTATGCCTACGTCGGGAGAGCATATTTTGTCAGAATCTGCGGTAGACTGGCAAACTTAAAAAACACATATTAAATGTAGGTGCTGTGGAGACCTTAACCTTACGAAAAAGTTAAGACTCTGTGATGAGAAAGAATATCGACATGTATTACACACTGTGTAATTTTTTAAGTCGTGGCAAAATAACCATATACGGACACCACTACGTCATAAAAGACCAAAAAAAAAAGACCCCTGTCTCCCAGTTTTGCCCAAAGTCCTCCAGGTTTTTTTATGGGCCCTCAAAGATGTGGGGCCTCGATGTCATTTTTGGATAAAAATGATCATTTCCTCAAGCTCATATTTTGCAAATCGTCTGAAATTTTGATATACTCTCTGAGGCAAAGTTGTAGCTCTTGTCATAAAGAACAAAAATTGTTAAGATATAAAATCAAAAAAAACTTCATCTTCAAGGTCAAAATCGCAAAAAAAATAAAAAAAAATAAATTTTTTTTACCTTTTTTCCCCTGTTCAGGTCCATAGGTAGCAAACCGTTCAAAATTCAAGGAAACAAAAGTTTTTCACTTTTGCGACTACCTAAGCGCTACCTAAACGGTGTTAAGAATCATTCCTAGGAAGTTCATATGTTCTAGAAAGTTGTTTATTGAGATCTTAGGTTCATTTTTGCAGTTGATTGTTTCCTTGAATTTTGAACGGTTTGCTACCTATGGACCTGAACAGGGGAAAAAAGGTAAAAAATTTAATTTTTTTAAGTTTTTTGCGATTTTGACCTTAAAGATGAAGTTTTTTTTTTGATTTTATATGTATATCAAAATTTCAAACGGTTTGCAAAATATGAGCTTGAGGAAATGATCATTTTTTTGCAAAAATGACATCGACGCCCCACATCTTTGAGGGCCCATAAAAAAAACCTGGAGGACTTTGGGCAAAACTGGGAGACAGGGGTCTTTTTTTTTGGTCTTTTATCACGTAGTGGTGTCCGTATATGGTTATTTTTTTCCGTGTTGCACTGTGTTAGTCGCCAGTCAGTAATCACTACAGTCGAGAATAAAAGGTTAGTCACAACACGAGACTCAATGACCAGACACTATTGAGGAACGAAAAAGGTCGAAAGGCAGTCATAAAATTAGTAGTCTGCTTCGGAATCATCCTATAAAATATACATATAAACTTAGCTATAGTAGTAACATCATTTTGTTTCAATATACAAACTGATACTATTTATCTATTTATATCGATTTTGGCTAGGCATTTGATAAGGTTAACTACGATTTTTTTTAAGTTACAAGAAATTGGAATAAGTCGTGTTCTCCTTAAGTGGATCTTCACGTACCTAAATGGCATGTAGCCAATATGATTAGACATATTAAGGCCCATTATTATAACTTGCCAATAGCTTAAGCTAGGAGATTGTTGAAGCGATAACTAGTGTTTCATTACAATAAGAGGGTAAAGCTCGTTACTATAACTGGCCTATAAAGTACGTGACAGTTAAATGTTACTTTTAGCTGACTTAAAATAACGAAAAATTACTTATCGATCCGACAAAACCCTAACTTTAGCTATTGGCAAGTTATAATAATGGGCCTAGGTCTAAGTTTATTCTCATTCCATCAGGGTTTCCTCATATAGCGCATAGAATCACTATTATTCCTAATATTCACCAATGAGAACATAAGGATAATTTGAAGAACTGTGTTCTTGGAAAAATTCTAGTCTCTGAGACGTGGCTAAAATCAAATGGTTTTCTACAACACAATTATGCTCTTATGCAAAAGAAATAAAGTCTACTTTAAAAAATTTTATATGAACATTTTGCAGTAGACGTTATTTAGTTTGGACAACGGTATAAACACAACTGGGACGAACGACGAACTTCGCACAGTACAATGGATTCGTCGACAAAAATTCGTTACGTACATTCGTCGTCTATAACACAATGAGTACGAACAAAATTTAAAAAAGATACAAAACTTTGTCAGATCTCTGGTTTTCTCTGAACATTTCTATATGCTTTGGTTCCAGATTATATCAACATTCATTGTATTTCACTATCTCAATGACAGTTTCACTGTTATGCATTTTTAAATAAATTATGATAAAACCACCAATATACATAAGTTAATTAATTTATAAATAAATTTTGTTTTCATTTGGCAGTAGATAGTGTGGTCATATTTCAAGAAATGTTAAAAAAATATAAATTAAAAATGAAATTATCAAAAATAAAAAAAAAAAATTTAAATTGTATGCTATAAATTAATAATTCTTGCAAAAAAAAACCGACTACAAAACAAATAAATGTGCATCAATTCTAAACTAAACATTTAAAGGGAAGTAATCTGTAAGAAATAGTACTCAAATCAAATAATTTAATACTTGTTGCTCTAACGGACATAGTAATATATGTACGTTCTGTACATTCAAATGTCTATCCATAACGGTTTAGCAGATAAAGCCATATACGACGACAAATTCCGTCAGATATGAGGACACCCTTTATTTTTTTACACATATTAATACTGACACAGCAATAAAAAGTAATGGTTCCAAATATATGGCAATATAGGTTAAACAATATCACCTAGGGGACACCCTTTAATGTACAATTTTAAATTAAACACTTATTTTAAAGGACAGATTCTTTGTAAATTTCAAATGTCTGTCTAAAACGGTTCAAAAGTTTGGCCATATGCATCAATTTACATCAACTATTGAGACACCCTTTAAAATTTTAAATATTTATAAATGTTATTATACGGGACATAGCAGTGAAGATTCTGTCTAATTTTCAAGTGTTTGTCTATAACGGTTCAAAAGATAGGGCTAGATAGGAACAATTATATAAATTATGGGGACACCCTTTAGTTTCCAAATTTAAATTATATACTTGATGTTATAAAGGAATTAGATATACAGGTTCTTTGTAAATTTCAACCGTCTCTCTGTTACTGTTCAAAAGTTTTGCAGTATACATCAAATTACATCAACTATTGGGACACCCTTTAACTTCTAATCATAAATATTTAATTTCTGATTATAAATATTAGACATTCTGTCCAATTTTCAAGTGATTGTCTACAGTGGTTCAAATGGTTCATATATTAAAGTTGACGTCACATATGGGGACACCCTTTAATTTTTAAGTTTATTTTTTTTATTAATTTCTGTTATTGGCAGCTATAGTAATAAGCAGTTTTTTAAAATTTTAAAAGGGTGCCGTTTAAGGTTTATAATACACGTAAAAAACACGTATGTTGTATGGGGACACCCTTTAATTTTCAAAATTCTGAACTTCTTTTAAAATGCAATCTGTAAGCATTTCCTTTCTAATAATGAAAAAATTTTTAAAATCGGTTCAGAAATGACTGAGTTCTGCGGGCACAAACATAAAAAAAGCAACATTCAGACGAATAGATAACCTCCTTCTTTTTTGAAGTCGGTTAAAATGAGGTAAAAGAGGTAATGGCCAACACTTAGTCTGTTTTTGGCAAGTATATTCTCTAAGTAGTTGGTCCATAACATCCACTCCTCCTTTTATTTTATTGTAAAATTCAATGACTGCTTAATATGTTAAATATATCAATATATTAAAGAACAAAATTTTATTAACAAAAAATTTTTTTGCTTAAAAGTTATAACGAAAGATGTAAATACTTACTACTGGCCACACCTGTACTTGGGTATACGTCCACGTAATAAAAGTTGGGTATGAGGACTAGGATTAAACAACTGAAATTCCAATTTCACTCTATTTTAGCAAAAATTGTTTTTATTTCATTTACACTACAGCTGCTCAAAACAAAAAACTTGGCGCATAAAAAGCATTGCATGTTGCATGATGTTTGAAAAATATAGAACGCGTAAAAAGTATGCAAAACATACAAAGCGCGTACGCGTAGAACGCGTGGTATGGACGAAAGTCCATATCTGCTGAAGGAATACATTTTTCCCAAGGGATATTATTGGGATTGAAATTGTTCCTGTTTTCCGGGAAACTTAAAAGTTCGGAAATCTCGAAGAATAATTCAAGAGGTAATAAATAAATAATTTCAATTTAAATTTTCTAGTATATTTTAAAACTCTCTTATATTATAATATAATATTTAAAAACTTAGTTAAAAAGACAATATTTAAAAAAAAAAACTTATGTACAGAATTAAAAATTCCTTAAAAATTTATTATCGTAAAAGTAATAATTACACTATAGCATTTTTTTCACTCTTAGATAAGACACCATAAGGAGGGTTCTCATTGACTGGTACATAAAAAATTCCAGAAACCGAAAATGTGTTCTTATCAGAGCCCATGCGAACGGAGCTTAGGGCAGCACCACAATTTGTAGCAAAAACATCTTCGATATTTTCACATCTAATGGAGGCGAAATTATCCAAAGCTATTGATTCGACATAATAATCTAAGGAGCGTCTGTGGTCACAATTATAATCGTCGCAGCCTGGCTGCGAAAAACCGCCATTAGGATAGAAAGTTGCCTTGCCAATAGGGTTTTTAAAACCCATTACATTAATATCGGTTTGAATTGTTTCAACGTATAAAGCATCGGTACTATTTAGACGAGTCAAAGGATCTTCGTAACTAAATGATGGCAAAGAAGGATCCAAACCTATTATAGTTCCAATTTTACCTTTCCTAATATTTTTGCCAGCGTAACCGGCAACATGGGCACCTAGACCATAACCAATAACATGACAAGTCTCTAACAGCATTCCATGGTAATTAACTAAGTGTTCAATTAAGTTGGCAACTATTTCGCCAGTTTTGGGTACAGCCGATGCAGGACTCATATACATGCGCTTGATAGCAATAGGCCAGTCAACGATAATTACGTTGTATTCACCCACACTCAACCATACATCGCGTATATTTTGGATCTGGATTGATGTATAATCTTGTAAATAGTCGTGTATAATTAACCTGGTAGGATTATCAGAATTAAAGTTGGAGGCAACAATGGATTCAATTGTGGCAAAGATCCTTTGACCATTTCTGCCGTTCGAAGTTGTATATAAATAAAAATCTACAGGTGTATCAAACGACTTATCGACATTTTGCCTGGCTTCCAGGTAGTCTTTGGCCTTTTCCGTATTCACCCAGTTAAGCGAGTTACCTGTAGATGGCACATACCAGCCGTTGTTTCCATGCATCCTTAAAACAGCGTTAAAAAGTGACGCGTTTACTATAATTATCAAATTGTTTATTAGTTTTCCGTATTTATAAAAATATCCCTTTTCTTACCCGCTAAATACCCAGCGGCTAAAATCAATAACGTTTTCATTTTGCTCAAATTATACTATTTTAGTTTTTTTGTCTACAACCTTTTTATACTTTTTCTTCTATGCAATTGCTTCTGTTAGGTGATTTATGACTGTGTTTTTATTGTAAGTATTACTTTCTCTATTATGATTTGTTGACTTTGCGTCATAGCTTTTACGCATTAAAAATATAAATTCTTCTGTGTGTATTGTACACACGGAATCACGCACATAATTTGTATTTCTTATTTTTAGGGTTCCATACACAACGTAACCTATTGTTTTCGCTACAATGTCTGTCCGTCTGTCAGCACCTTTTATCTCTGGAACCGTAATAGGTAGACTCTTGAAATTTTCACAGATGATGTATAGCTGTTGCCGCTATAGGAAGAAATACTAAAAATTATAGGGTGTTCCAATAGAGAGGTGTTATTCACAAAAATGTGTTTATTTCTTGAACTGTAGGAGGGATACACTTGAAATTTATAAATAGTAATTAAAAGTAAAATAGTAATTAAAAGTTCACTATATAAACAAGTATAAAAAAATAAAACTAAAAATTAAAGGGTGTTCCGATAGTGGTGTGATTTGCATGTATAAGGCCTCAGTTTTGAACCATAATAGGTAGACTCTTGAAATTTTCACAGAAGGTGTATAGCCGTGTCCGCTATAGCAACAAAAATTAAAACTTATAGGGTGTTCTGATAGAGAGGTGTTATTCACGAATATGTGTTTATTTCTTGAACTGAAGGAGGAATACAATAAAATTTACAAACGGTAATTAAAACTTAGAGGGTGTTCCTGATTTCCATGTATTAGGCCTATGTTTTGAACCATAATAGGTAGACTCTTCAAATTTTCACGGATGGTGTATGTATAACTGTGGCCACTATATCAATACTAAAACTTATCGGGTGTTCCGAAAGAGAGGTGTTATTGGTCTTTATGTCTTTATTTCTTCAGCTATAGGAGGCAAGCACTTAAAATTTGCAGACAGTAATTAACTCTATGTTCGCTTTCTAAACAAGTATATAAAATTAAACCTTAAAATTAAAGGGTGTTCCGAGAGTGAACGATAATAAGTAGACTCTTAAAGTTTTTAGAGGAGGTTTATTACTATGGAAACTATAACAAATAATAAAACTTAAAGGGTGTTCCGATAGTGACGTGATTCTCACGTATAACTTCTTATTTTTTGAACCGTAATAGGTAGACTCTTAAAATTTTGTACAGAAGATATGTTGCCACGGCCGATATGACAATTACTAAAAATTAAATGGTGTTCCGACAGCGACGTGTTTTTCACGTATAGTGACTTATTTTTTTAATCGTAATAGGTAAACTCTTGATATATTCATAGAAGAAGAATTTTCATGGCCGCTACAACAAATAACAAAATTAAAGGGTGTTCCGACAGAGACATGATTTTTACTTAAATAGCCTTATTTTTTGAACCGTAATAGGTAGACTCTTGAATTGTTTACAGTAGATGTTGTACTTTGGGCGCTGTAACAATTACCAAAGGGTGATCCATGACTTTTTAAAATAAAGGGTATCCCATAAGATAAAAAAATTAACAACTTGAGTTTTAAACGCGTACTTAACATAGTACGGAACCCTACGTGTGTGAGACTAACTCGCACTTGACTGATTTATTTTTTTTAATTATTTTAAATATAGATTTTGTTCAGTGTAACACTCTCCCTCTTTCTTTTTGGAATATTCTCTGCAGTAATTCCTTTTCCCTCCTTATCTTTGTACCAGCAGCAACCTATTACCGATATATGTATTATCTGAATTTAGAAAACAATTCTGACCATAAATTGTAAATTAAATTATTAAAAAAACAACATATAACCATAAATACAATGATTGTAATACAACTGTTGATTATATGGATTTTAGTAAACTACTTTTGTAAATGTTCAATAATTACACAGGGCTACAAAACTAGGCACTTTTGCTGCGGCGAGGATTTTTGAATATCTTAGAATAATTACATGTGACTACAAAGTTCTGAGTCAATAAGATTAATTATTTAGTTGACTCTGATCATCCAGATTAATGGTTATGCCAAAAATGGAGGAGGTTTCATCACAAACATCTAATGTAGAAATTCTGTGTCAGAAACCAATTGTATATAAATTTTTTTTTTCTGAAGTATATGAAGTTTTTCAATATGACCAAACAGGTGCTGCATTGAAAATAACAGCGCACAGTGGGGCAGAATCAAAATATTTTGGAAATAACTTAGTCATTTATAAACGGCTAAGCAGATTGATCCAAAATTTGACATGAGCCTAACAAATGAGTAGCTAAACTTAAGTTTTAAATAGGGGTACCATACCCTCCAGAGGTGGCGCTATGTGGTCTCATATTTGGGAACCTCGCACATTAATTATTTTACAGCTTGCCATTTCTTCAGTTTTATTCTGATCTGAAGTTGTACATGGTCTTAAAGGTCGTGTCAATACCAACAAAATGGTGTCTAAATTTGCCAATAATAATAATAATTTAAAATTATTGAGTTATTGATTTTTCGCTACCCTGCTCCATTTTTTTAAAATATTGGGTAACGTTTTTACCAATTTTTTTTAAGTCTTTTATCGTAGTTAGCGAGCCAAATTATAAATATTGCTTGCTAAATTTTAAGATTATATGTTTATTGAGTTAAAAACTAGACGATTTTCAATTTAAAAAATCCAAAATTAATGCATTTTTGTGTACTCTCTTTCGCGTTGAACTGGAACCTGGAGATATGCGATTGAAAAAGAATGAAACGCACCCTATCTATAATTTGAGAAATCTCTTGCACCGCAAAATAAACGTAGAGGAACCGCATAAGCGATCAGGACCCGTACAGTGTCTAAATTGCCAACCAATACTAGGGCTTACTGCAAATTGCCTCCGGTTTGCGTTGTGTGTGGAGAGCTACATTGTTCCGCTCAATGCGACAAAGCAAGGGATGACTCAAAAGTTAAAAAATGTAGCAATTGCGGTGAAAACCACACTGCTAACTATAGAGGCTGTCCAGTTTTTTCCATGGTAAGGAAAACCACTCAAAAATTAAATACTCCTGCTAAGCACCCACAATGTCGAGCAAATGCTCATTATCCTCAGTTAGCACAACCAACAACACAACATGTTTCATATGGTAAAAACAAATCATACTTCACTACATAAAGCGACACCAACAACTAATTCTACTCCAAATTTGCACCCAGAACCTAAAGAACAAACACCATCTGGTAACTATAATCGTCTCGAAGCAAGCATCGAGACATTAGTGCATTCGTTAAACAGTTTTATGAGCTCTATGAGCAGCATGATGCAAGAAATTGTACGCATGCAATCCATGATGTTGCAGGCGGTACTAAACAAACCATGAACTGTTTAAAAATATGCTTCTGGAACGTAAACGGCTTACGCCAACATAAAAATGAACTTGAATACTTCCTCAAGAACCAACAAATTGATGTCATTCTGATTTCCGAGACACACTTAACAACAAATAGCCTTTTTAAAATCAATGGCTATATTTTATATGATACTAAGGACCCCCGTGGAAGAGCATGTGGAGGCTCGGCAATACTTATTAAGACCCGAATCAAATATTATTTACTGTGTGATTTTTGTGAAGATTACCTACAAGCAACAAACATCTGCAATGAAGAATTTCATCATAACTTAGTTATTTCTTCGATTTATTCACCTCCTAGATTTCAAATATCGGAAAATCAGTATAGCGACTTCTACAAATCACTAGGTCCCTGTTTCATAGCATCAGGCGACTACAACGCTAAACATACGTTTTGGGGATCAAGACTAATAACTCCAAAAGGTCGTATTTTGTTTGACACAATTTCAAAAATGCGTCTGAATGTTATATCGAGTGGACAACCCCCCTATTGGCCTACAAATCGACAAAAAATACCTGATGTTATTGATTTTGGCGTGTTTAAGGGTATTCCGAGAGAAATGATTAAAGCTGAAGCGTCGGTGGAATTATTCTCAGATCATTCACCCACTATCGTCTATATATGGGACAAACAAAACATCATATCACCAACGACTAGCACAAGCATTAATTGGTCGAAATATAGAAAGTATCTTAGTACTCATTGTTCGGAAAACATCCCGCTAAGAACACCTGAAGACGTAGAGCGGAGTCTTATTGATTTTGACCAAAAGCTCAAATCAGCTGCCCAACATTCAACAATAACCTGACAATTAGCTAGATACAATCTAATTTATTTTGCAGATATCGAACGGCTCTTGGCTGAAAAAAGAAAAATTCGTAGAGAATGACAGTCACAGAGATCTCCTCAACTCAAAAGCAGACTTAAAGAATGCACAATCCGGCTAAGAGACATGCTGGAATCTAGAAGAGTAGCATCCCTGAAAAACTATTTGGGAGACCTAGACGCAACTCCTCAATCAGATTATTCATTATGGCGTGCTTGTAAAAACCTTAAAAGGCCAGTCTTACGTAAGCCTCCCTTGCGAACTGGGCTGGGCAAGGAGTGATTCCGAAAAGGGCAATTTATTTGTTAGACATTTGAAAAGGGTTTTTACCCCGAATATATCGACTGATATAGTTGAGTTGCCAATTGTCGAGGCTAGTGCTGCAGTACCGATAAGATTTGTATTTGGTGATATTGAAAAGGCAATAACGGATTTAAACACCAAAAAAGCCCCTGGCGTTGATAAAACCAGTATGAAGATGTTATTTGAATTGCCCCGTATAGCTCGCAGAATCGTTCTTTTTATTTTTAATGCCATTTTACGTCTTGAGTACTTTCCCACAGAGTGGAAGGTGTCCTTGGTTACCATGATTCCTAAACCAGGAAAAGACCACACAAAAATTGAATCATACAGACCTATAAGCCTTTTGTCAAATATGTCAAAGCTGTTTAAGAGGATGTTAATAACTAAGCTTAACCCTATTCTAAGCGACAAAGGATGTATTCCAAACCATCAATTCGGCTTCAGGAAAAAACATAGTACGATCGAACAAACCCACAGGTTAGTCAATGTTGTTAAGAAGACATTTGAAGAGAGAAAATACTGCTCTGCGCTTTTTATCGACGTTTCTCAAGCATTCGATAAGGTATGGCATGAAGGCCTAATATATAAGCTAAAACTGAATTTGCCCGTAAACCTATATAAGCTGCTAGATAGTTATTTAACCGAACGAAAATTTATTGTGAAAGAAGGAGATTTTTTGAGCTCACCCCAGCCAATCGAAGCCGGAGTTCCCCAAGGTAGTATATTGGGGCCCTTTTTATACTTATTGTATACTTCAGACATGCCAACTAGTAACCGAGTTCACACATCGACATTTGTTGACGACACAGCTTTTTTGAGCATTTACGAAAGACCCGAAGTAATATCACGATATTTACAAGACCACATATCCAATTTAGAAAAATGGTTGAAGAAATGGAGAATAAAAGTGAATGAACAAAAATGTACTCACATAACTTTCACACTGCGTAGAGAATCTTGCCCCCCTATTCGGATAAATAACCAAACGATACCCCAGCTTTCAGATGTCAAATATCTCGGCATACATCTTGACCGGCGCCTTACATGGAAACGCCACTTAGAAACAAAGTTAACACAAATGAAGTTAAAAGCAGTCCAACTAAACTGGCTTATTGGCAGAAATTTTACTCTAGCTTATTATACAAGTCAATTCTAAAACCAATATGGTGTTATGGATTTCAATTATGGGGCACTGCCTCAGCTACCAACGTAGAAAAAATTCAAAGGCAAGATTCTTCGTATAATTACATCTGCTCCTTGGTATATAAAAAACTCGAACATCCATAAAGATCTAAACGTGCCAACAGTTAAAGCGGAAATAGCGAAACTTGCCATAAGTTATTTAAAGAAGCTTGAAACTCATCCTAATCCACTGGCCCGTAACATACTAACTGAACCTGGTTACATTCGACTAAGAAGGAGGGACACGGCTTCTCTCATCCGTACATCAGAGGGATAACCCGCAAATTACAGTAACCGTGAAACATACATTTTTTTTGTCCAGCACTGGTTGGACTTAACATGTATATTATTATTTTTAGACTTAATATATGAGTAATTATATTGAAGATACAATAAATAAAAAATAGCGAAAAAAAATTTTGTGTACTTTAGCCTAAAAAAGACCATTTACCTTTTTTATAGAAAAAATGTTCTTAAGGAATATGTAAAAATTTTATATTTTGTATAAATTAACTAAATGTGTGTACGTTTAAATAAAATTTCGTATACAATTTTTCATCCTTGTAGAAGAAAAAGGAGTTCCCACAATATGACCTATTTCACACCGAAATTTTTATTTTAGCCTATATATTCTAAAATGCCAAAGCTGGGATCGAAAACAGAAGACTTCTATAATAAAGCTATGTATGTTCCAAATTGTTTTTGAAAGTATTTTATGAGCCCTAGTCCGTATGTAGACTGTATGTGCAAAAGAGTAAAAAACCTAAATTTTGGGATTTTTTGACCTTATTTTGGGAATAGTAGAATTTTTCTTCTCTCAATTTTGCCCGCAACAAATTTAAAAATTTTTTTATCATATTTAATATATATATATATATATATATATATATATATATATATATATATATATATAAATATAAATGATGCATTTTCCTACCAAACAAAAAAGATTCACCTCAATATCATTTTTACGTTTAAAACTATGTGTGCGTGTTCCTATATTTATCACGCGTTTATCAGTTTATGTTACTGATTTATGTTATGTTATGGTACTGTTATGGTAACATAAACTGAAATGGCAAGATGATTTTATTCTGGTAACTGGAAACTGGAAACTTTATTCCTTATTAAATTATTAATTTATATTACTGGATAGAAAGATCGAATTAAATAATGAATTCCATTAAAGCTCGACTCCGAAACACATGCTATAAATTTTATAAATTGGCATGTGGCACACATCTATTCAACTTTAGTAATGCTCAATAAATGTAGTTCCAATTAAAAATATTCTAAATAAGAACAGGGTGAAAATTACGTTAAGGATAAGTATGTTCAGATCTCCATTTATTATAATAACCACTATTTTTTATTGTTTTAAATAAACATTTTACCTTTCTCGCTAATCACTAATCATTTTAAATTAAAAAAAAAAAAAAAAAAATATTTATATATTTTGGCAAATTTTTCTATTTTTGGCAAAATTTAGCTACTTTGATTAAATTTATTTTTTTATTTGTTAAAAATATTGTTTATATTAGAGACAAATGTTAACACAAAACTGTTTTAGGTATTTTTCACATCGATTTTGGCGAAATAGGTGAAAATAAATCAGTCAAGTGCGAGTTAGTCTCACACACGTAGGGTTCCGTACTATGTCTAGTACACCTTTAAAAACTCAAGTTGTTAATTTTTTCAGGTCTTATGGGGCACCTTTTTCTTTTTAAAATCAAAGTCATATTCGCGAAAATTGCATCGCTATTGGAACACCCTTTAAATTTTAGGTATTGTTGTTATAACGGCCATGGTAATAGACTTTCTATAAAAATATCAGGCCTACCTATTGCGGTTCAAAAAATAAGGTAATATATGTCAAAAACATGTCACTGATGGATCACCCTTTAATTTTTATTATTTGTTATAGTTTCCATAGTAATAAACCTCTTGTAAAAACTTCAAGAATTTACTTATTATTGTTCAAAACTTAGGCCACTCTCGGAACACCCTTTAATTTTAAGGTTTAATTTAATAGAAAGCGTACACAGAGTTAATTACTGTCTGCAAATTTAAAGTGGTTGCCTCCTATAGCTCAAGAAATAAAGACATAACGGCAAATAACACCTCACTTTCGGAACACCCGATAAGTTTTAGTATTTATTGCTATAGTGGCCACAGTTATACATACAACTTCTGTGAAAATTTCAAGAGTCTACCTATTATGGCTCAAAACTTAGGCTTTATACATGCATATCACGCCACTATCGGAACACCCTTTAATTTTTAGGATTATTTTTTTAGACTTGTTTACAAAGCGAACTAAGTTTTAATTACTGTTTGTAAATTTATAGTGTATGCATCCTACAGTTCAAGAAATAAACACATTCTTTAATAACACCTCCCTATCGGAACACCCTATAAGTTTTAATATTTTTTGCTGTAGCGACCACAGTTATACCACTTCTGTGAAAATTTCAAGAGTCTACCTATTATGGTTCAAAACTTAGGCCTTATACATGCAAATCACGACACTATCGGAACACTCTTTAATTTTTAGGTTTATTTTTTTTATAGTTGTTTATAAAGCGAACTAAGTTTTAATTACTGTTTGTAAATTTTTAGTGTATGCCTCCTACAGTTCAAGAAATAAACACATATTCGTGAATAACACCTCTCTATCGGAACACCCTATAACTTTTAATATTTGTTGCTATAGCGGCCACAGTTATACCACTTCTGTGAAAATTTCAAGAGTCGACCTATTATGGTTCAAAACTTAGGTCTTATACATGCAGTGTATTTAGTGTATTCCTCCTACAGTTCAAGAAATAAACACTTATTCGTAAATAACACCTCTCTATCGGAACACCCTATAAGTTTTAGTATTTGCTACTATAGTGGCCACAATTATGCACCTACTGTGAAAATTTTAAGCGTCTACCTATTATGGTTCAAAACTTAGGACTTATACATGCATTTCACACCACTATCGGAACACCCTTTAATTTTTAGTTTTATTTTTTTATACTTGTTTATATAGTGAACTAAGTTTTAATAACTGTTTGTAAATTTCAAGTGTATCCCTCCTACAGTTCAAGAAAAAAACACATTTTCGTAAATAACACCTCTCTATTGGAACACCCTATAAGTTTTAGTATTTGTTGCTATAGCGGCAACAGCTATACATCATCTGTGAAAATTTCAAGAGTCTACCTATTACGGTTCCAGAGATAAAAGGCGCTGACAGACGGACAGACGGACATTGTAGCGAAAACAATAGGGTTTCGTTTTTACACTTTGTGTACGGAACCCTAAAAATCTGACAATCCTGGACATGATAGCTAAAATTCATCTAAGGATGAAACCTTATTTCTAAATACTTGCCATATTCTTCCTATTAAATAGAATTGTTGTTTAAAACAATAGTGCACTGCGATATAAAATATTATTTTTTTTATTTATTTATCTCTTATTTATACAATTTTTAGGAATTTAAATATTCATTATTTAATATTATACCAATTACCCACAAAGTTTTATAATTAAAATGCAATTTATTTCTGGGGGGAAAGAGCTACTTCCTATACGTATTTCAGAGGTTGCTCAGGCCAGATCATCGGGAAATTTTTCCCTAATTTTAGAGAAACCAAAAATTCGCTATAAGTAATAAAATTCTACAAATGATAGAATAATATTACAGAATATTAAAGCTTCAACAAAACACCAACAAACAAACTACGTTTCTATTTTTCCTCACTGTCCTTCTGCAATTGGATGGTTTTTTGCCATCATTTAATGCAGACGTAACTGCTAAACCTAAACAAGGGCGTAAAATAACTGTCAAAAATTCTCATGTACATACAAAATATATAAAGCCAACCTAAATAGCGCGGCGTCAACGCTTTGCAATTGGAAAATCCAATTTTGTCAGAGCGTTAGGTAGTGAAGCTGGGTGCAAACAAAATGTTATTGTTTTTTTTTTGTAAGAGTGGTGCCATTTAGCTATTTTCTGGTTTATCTAGCGTTTTTCTCTCTATTTTGCAATTAAATTTATTAGATTTTACTAAACAAAATATAACATTACTGTTTATTACAAAACGTCGACGTCGTTACGCCTTACGCCCTTGTTTAGAGTAGTTAGTAAGATGTAATAAATTGTATACACAAATTAATTTTGTTCTTGCAAGAGAATTGAAAAATAACAAGCGTTGCCAACGTTTTCGCAAACAATTGCATATTTAGTTATTTATAAAATTTTTAAAAAACATTATGTGTATATCAGAAATATTGCGCTCTAATGTATATAAACACATAATGTATATAAACATATTTTACATAGCAAATGACAAAAAATTAATTAATAGGCAAGGTTTGGGGATCTGCTACAACTGAACTATATACTTTTTAAACAAGTAATTGCTATCAGAGAAAGGTTTTTGACATCTAGATTAATGCTTTGTAAAATTTTTTCCCGTTCAATATTGTTTACCATTAGATCTGGAAATTTTACGAAAAATTGATATTTTGAGAAATAAAGTATAGAATTGGAATTCACACAACTGCTGATCGGACTGACATCGCCTTACAAAATTTTAAACTGACATAGATAAGAGAACTCTTAAAAAAATGGTTATATTTTAACACCAGAATTCTTAAAATGGGATTGATACATTCCCAAAAATTGGGTTTTTTTTACAAAAGTGGCTACCTTGCGTTCGTTAACCACAGGGCTTTCAAATTATTTTTTGGAGTATGTAGGCAAGAAGCTTTCAAAATACTGTTGAATTTTGCAATACCTTTTTGTTTCAAAATTGGCTATATTTTGATAGGAGTGGAGAGAGAACCGTTACAATTCTTGACCCAGTTTTTCTTTTATTCGCATTTGAAATAAAAACACCTTTTTGAGGAAAATCCTGAATAAAACGATAGTTTTTAAATTTTTCCAATTCTATTCAACAAACTATTTTACTATCAATTTTATCAAGAGTGTAGTCGATGTTCTAAAATAATAATCCAATCAAAAATAAGTACATCACGTCAAAAATAAGTACTATGTTAAGATCGTTCAAAAGTTATAAAAAAATAAAATATGTCTCCTAAACTAAAAGAAATAAGCAAGACATGTTAGCACATTTTTTTAGATATTTTTAGGGAATAAATAAATTTAAAAAATCTTAACATTTGAGTTATAAATAAACTTTTTGTGACATTTCTAAAAAAAATTACTCCCGAGGTACCCAAATTTGGGGGCTAACCCACAAGCCCCTTTTAATGCTAAGGGCCGGCCGTCCACAACTTTACTCAAAAACACCTCTGCTTAGTATGTGTGAAATTTCGTTGAAATATCTTTAGTTGATCTTGGGCTACCGAATTATTTTTAAAATAAAAATGTTTTAAAATCACTGTGCAGTGGGGCAGAATCAAAAGTTTTGGAAATAGCTCAGCCATTTGTAAACGGTTAGGCCTCTTGATCCAAAATTTGACGTGAGCATAGAAGAGGAGCATTTGAGCTTAAGTTTTGAAGCTTGGCACATACACTTGCCAGGGGTTCCGCTAAGTGGTCTCAAATATGAGTACCTCGCACATACAAATTGTTCTGCAGCTTGCAATTTCTTCAATAAATCTTCAATTTATACATGGTTTTTAATTGTCTAGAAAATACCTACAAAATGGTGCTTTAATCTGCAAAATATGTTTTAAGCTGAAAGCATTTCAAAAACCAAATTTTTGATTTTTTTAGTTTTTTTCTTTTTAAATTATTGGGTACAATTTTTTGTATTTATTTTTTTAATTTTTTTTTTTAAATTTTTTATCGTAGTTAGCGAGAAAAATTTAAATAGTTTAGAATAATTTGAAAATTATATCGTTTATCCTTGTAGAAGATGGAAGTCCTTAAATTTGACCTATTTAAATTAAGTCAGACATAAATTGAAGAAATGGCAAGTTGTAAAATTTGCAGGTGCGACGTACCCAACTTCGAGATCACATAAAAGAGAATCTATAAAACACTTGAGCAGATTTTCGGATGTGATAACAAATCGTAGAAACCTTCTTGAGTTATAATTATGTTTTTGACATAACGGTTTATCCCGTTATTTGGAGCTCATTATTATTTATTATACATAACGGTTTATCCCGGTATTCAAGTGCAGACTCGGTGTTGCCCTGTGTTATCAAGTGCGACTTATATTATCAATTTTTATTGAATGACCTACTTACGGTAACGGAGAATGTTGCCGATCATAAAGATAATGATAATAAATATGTATATTTTAAAAATTTAAAAATTATTATAAAAATTATTTGATTGCCCAACAATGCGTATAAGAATTGTAGAGAAGCTTCCAAGCTATCGGAATCCTAAGTGAACTAGAGAGCTCCTAACCTCTATAAGTATGGACCGAATTTCTCATGTAAAACACAGGTAGTAAGTCATACAAAATAGTCAAAATGATGGTTTTTATTTAGTTGCCAAAATGGCAAAAAAATGACAAAAATGGAGCTTCACCCTTTAATGTACAATTTTAAATTAAACACTTATTTTAAAGGACAGATTCTTTGTAAATTTCAAATGTCTGTCTAAAACGGTTCAAAAGTAAGGCCATATGCATCAATTTACATCAACTATTGAGACACCCTTTAAAATTTTAAATATTTATAAAAGTTATTATACGGGACATAGTAGTGGAGATTCTGTCTAATTTTCAAGTGTTTGTCTATAACGGTTCAAAAGATAGGGCTAGATAGGTACAATTATATCAATTATGGGGACACCCTTTAGTTTCCAAATTTAAATTATATACTTGATGTTATTAAGGAATTAGATATACAGGTTCTTCGTAAATTTCAACCGTCTCTCTGTTACTGTTCAAAAGTTTTGCAATATACATCAAATTACATCATTTATTGGGACACCCTTTTACTTCTAATTATAAATATTTAATTTCTGATTATAAATACTGGACATTCTGTCCAATTTTCCAGTGATTGTCTACAATGGTTCAAATGGTTCATATATTAAAATTGACGTCACATATGGGGACACCCTTTAATTTTTAAGTTTATTTTTTTTTTATTAATTTCTGTTATTGGCAGCTATAGTAATAAGCAGTTTTTAAAATTTTAAAAGGGTGCCGTTTACGGTTGATAATACACGTAAAAAACACGTATGTTGTATGGGGACACCCTTTAATTTTAAAAATTCTGAACTTCTTTTAAAATGGGACCAATCTGTAAGCATTTCCTTTCTAATAATAAATGAAAATTTTTAAAATCGGTTCAGAAATGACTGAGTTCTGCGGGCACAAACATAAGAAAAAAAGCAACATTCAGACGAATTGATAACCTCCTTCTTTTTTTGAAGTCGGTTAAAAAGAAAGCCATTCCTTAAATAAAAATTATTTTATTTACTAAAAAACTTAAACATTTGAAAAGAAAAACAGACACACTGCACCTAATTGTCGCTCAGAGGGGTATTTTGCCAATCTAGCCGGACATTAGGCCAAAAATTAATTTTGAAAAATGTAAAAATTTAAGTACGCACGCAGTTCGACAGACAACAAAATTCTTCATCGTATAGTGAATTTTCAAGGCGATTTGAGATTTGCCGTTTTGGGACACTGTTAAAGTCAGGAAAGTTGAGTAAATCGCAAACGTTTTTATTGACTTTAAACGATTTTGAGAGGTTTGCAATTTATTTTTTGGTGGCTAAACGAATAAAGATTTTGTATTGATTTTTTTTCAGTGAAAGGGTTTATTAGTAGCTACTTATGTTAATTTTTAGAAATTTTTTTTTTAATTTTTAATGATAAAAAATTTCGTTCAAAATTAAATTTTTTTTTTTTTGTAAAATGTTTGGTAAAAAAAATGTTAAAAGCTTTTTATGAGTGAGCTCCATCGCGATCCTCAAAATGTTATATATCACTACAAAATTTACGATCTCTTCTTTTATGCTGTAAAAAAAACGTTGCGCATATTTGCGCCATTTTTTTGCGATTTTTTGAAAATTTTACCTTTTTATGTTTTATCTTATCTTGGATAGGTAAATATGAGTAAGAAACCCTTGTATATTCATAAAATGTTTTGGTTTTTAATAACTGAAGGTTCATTTTATATAAATCATTTTTTATTTAAATCATTACATCTAACACTGTTATTACCTGTACAAAAAACAATTTAAATATCAAAGGAGATATAGACGTAGATGCCCTTTCTTTCGGACTATCTACTTTACACGCCAGAATTCGCCTATTTGAGAGCATATTACACCTGTCATATAAACTGACAGTGAAAAATGGCAAATAAAATCTGATGCAGACAAAGCCATTGTTAACGCTAGAAAAAAAATATCCAAGAAAAATTTAGAAGTGGGTGTACCGAAAGCTGGATTTGGAAACACCAACGATGGTAACACTAGCAGAAGATATTTTCCAAATCTGAATTAGCTGCAGAAATAACTGGAATTGAGTTTGATTTCATATACCGAATCAAGGTTATTATTGAAGTAATATAAAGTGGTCACAAAATCCAAATGTACGAGTTTGCCGATTATTGCTTAGATACTGCAAAACTTTACTTTTCTCTATATGAGTCGAAGATTTTTTTCCAATCCTGAATTAGCTGCAGAAATAACTGTACTTAACGCTGAAGAGGATTCAGATTCGGAAGAGGTCTTTGAAGAATCCGACGAAGAAGAACCATGGCACTCATCATCACCTTAGTGCAAAGGAGAAGTTGTTTTAAATAAATTAATTGTTATAATTTTAAATAAAATTTATCGTTACAATCATAAATAAGTTATTACTATGAATAAATTAATTATTTTCCGATAAATAAAATACTATAAAGTAACAAATTACAAAAGTATTTTTTTTAATAATATCTTGGGAGGCGGGGATTGGTTAGGCATTCGAAAGCTTAAAAATGAATATTTTTAGGAAATTGGCAAAAAAAATAAAATTTTTTTTTACAAGACATTTTTGGGGGTGGGATTGGAGGAATACATCCCCCTGCCCATAAAAATAAATTTTTATAGTTTAAAGAAGCATGTAATCTATTTCTTTTAATAATTGCATTATTTTTTCAAATAATTTTTTATTTCACCGCCCACAAAAGGGCCGGAACTAAAAGTGGCATTTAAGAATCTCTTGAGTCCAACTTTAAGTTTTTGAACACTCTTTGACCTTAAAAGTTGTAATTGCTAAACAAAATGACGGGAAAATAAAAAAAACTTGCATTTTTCAGAGGTAGGATTAGTTATTCCAAGGGGAACTTTTTTCTCCTCGATCCTATTTTTCCTATTTTATAGCACTGACAGCCTATGACCATAACAGATTTTTCTGCAAAGTTTCATTAACCTAGGGGCAGTACATTTTTAGAGCCAATATAAACTAAAAAAAAGTAATGTCCGGCTAGATTGGCAAAATACCCCTATGTGCGTCGTCCGTCGGTATATAAAATAGAAATAAACCTATCGCAGAGTTCGTTATGTACGACGAATTTCGTCGACGCACTGATTGTGTACATTTTCATAAACACAAATGTATTTTATTTTTCTATTTTCATCCCAGTTGTGTTCATAGCATTAAGCTTTGTTTAGACTAGACCAATATTTGTTGCAATAAATTTATTTATGTAAAATTTTTCGTTTTTATATTATGTTCATCAAAATTAATAAGTTCCTAATAAATATACGGAGTAAGGAAATGTTACTTTTCACATGAAACGTGTAAGATCGAATAAATGTTTGCCAAAAATAATAGTTAAGCTTATTTCGGTAAATAGTTGCCAAGTCTGAATTAAGCCTTAGATTGTTTTATTTATGAAAATGCTAAAGAAATTGACAGTGGAGGAGCTATTGTTAGAAAGATCATTCATCATAATTAATACTAAGTTTACATTAAGTTAATTAAAACTATTGCAAACAGTGTTTATCAGAACAAACGAGTTAATTTTCCCTTTTCATTTAGTGGTAAGTTTCGACGCTAAACACAAGTATTCGTTAAAAAAGTATATTTTCCAAAGACCGCTGTGACTGTTTTTGTATGATGAAATGACCATTAATAAGCCTTACCACAAAGGAATATTTCATTTCGCATTTGATGTGCTTTCCAATAACTGGCATAACTGGAACTGTTAGAATGATAGGTCAAAGCATGTAAAAGATAAATAAAAAACAATGTATTATATAAAGGGTTCTCTAATAGGTATTGGCAATGTTAGCATCTATGTCCATAGCAGGACGTAGTGCGATCTACTTGGAACTACATATGTTTACACTCAAGTCATCTATTTTTGATCTTCGCAAAAGGCCGAGATTTTCTAGCTAAGGACACAGCATCTAGATTTTAAGCAGTGTCTGCACGAGTTCCAAAGCCTTCTATGTTAGCCAGTCTGCAAAATGTGCTCTGCCGTCTTAACCTCGGAATGATAGACTAGCACATTTGCGCTTGTTATTTATCGCTGACACTTCCCTTTACTTTCCATTTGAAAGTGAAATAAAAATATCAAAAGCTATAAAAAGGCAACAAATCAGCAATAAACTGGCAAAATCTATTTACCAGTATTAAATAACGCTGCACTTGAGATCTGTACTTAAAATTTAAGTGCGTTAATTTTGCAACAAAATATTCGAAAAGAAAACACAGCTCCTTTAATTGTTTCACAGTGGTGGTGTTCCTAAATCGTTTAAATTTTTAAAATGAAAAATAATTATTTAGGTTTTATGTTACATACTCTTGGACAAACTCACAGTGAATGCTAACATGTGTACCGTTTAAGACAACGGAAGAAGCGATTTAAAAAAAACATTCATCCTTATTCTGTTTGGCGTCGGCAACATCGTCGTCGATTTTGAAGCAACATCACTTTAACACAACATCAATGTTAATTTGGTATTCCCTAACAATGGTATGACGACGTTGCCAGTTTATCGATAAACCTTATAAAATACACCACACATATCAAATCCTTGAACCAAATATTTCATTTTGGTTTATGTTTTCGTTAAAAAGAAAAAATTAAAGTGCATAAAACAAAGTGTATAAATTAAAATAAAGGTGTTTACACTGAAATAAAAATATTTTCTATTTCCGATGGAAAACATCTAAAAGAAAAATTAAACATCTTTAAATTATCATTAGGTAAAAAGTTTGTGGTATATTAAAAGTCGGCTATGATGTAAAAATTTTGTCTTAATCTCTGAATGCCATGACATGGAAAGCTAATCCAAAGTATGGAAAAAGATCAACATGACACATGCTAAAAAAAGGACGTCGAACTGCATCTTTTGAAGAACGGAATCGCATACATTTTACCAAGTAAAAAAAACACCAACATCTGTGTTTTACTCATAAAGGATATTTTTCAATTTAAACAAATAATTTAAATTAAACATAAGAATCAAAAATAAACAATTAAATTTTTTCTATTAAAACTAACAACAAATTATATTTACATATGTAAACGTTATTCAGTTTTTAATTTGTTTCATTATTTTGTTCTACACAACACCAAAAATACTGACGACAATATCAACGCCAATTTATGGCAACATCAACGTCACATTTCCTTACAAAATACCAAACACATGTTGCCAGTCATCGATAAATGGCAATATTGCCAACGGGAATACCGATTTACAACAAACTATAAAAAACGACGTCGTTTAATATTGCCGTCGCCAACTAGAATAAGGGTGAATTTGTAATTTAAAACAAAGTTTTTATAAATAAACTTTTACACAAAAGACGTTAAATAGAAAACACAACCAAATACCAATGAGTGGAGTAACAACACATGTCTAAAGTTATTTCAAGGGAATCACAAAGTACTTCAGTTAATGGTCGGTCAATCGAACCGAATCTCAAAATAAAACCAAAACGAAACTAAATACACAATACAATATTTGTATTTAAATAAAAATTATTGAAATTGCTTTTACTTGCATTTTTTTTTCCAAACATTAATGAAATTTATCACAAAAAAAAAACTGCTTAAGTTTGACTTTGGTATAAAAAAATCATCATGCATCAAGCGCAAAATTTAAGGTCATGAAGTTTGTTCATTTAATTAAGCTTCTATGTTGTAAAGTTGGTTTGCTAAATTAATCATATAAAGGACTAGTTTAAAAATACTATTATTAAAACGTAGGTTGTAGGGTTTTACTCCAAATTATGTTTTATTCACATAAAACAGTTGCATGAGCAAGCTTATCTAATGAGTGCGCCAGTAACGTATTTTTTGTCTGTCTGTCTGCGTTCGCAACACGTAAAACCTACAGGATGGGTTTTAACAGAATTTTGTAAGGAGGTACCTTAGTATCCTGAGAAAGTGGAGAAAAATTAGTGAAAGTACGCAATTTCTAGTTTAAAGGTAGTAAAATTTACGGTTAAAAACTGGGATATTTTAAACACGGTTACACAACATTTTTGAAAGTGGGATATTTTAAACAAAATTGCGCAACAGATGGCGCCAATTGAATAAATTTTCTATTTTTACTTTGTGGAATTACAATGTTTTAAACACCTCTTACAGAGCTTTATAATAATTTTTAGAACTTTTTATAAGTTTTAGAATTTTATCAAGGGATGGGTACCTTTATATAAAGTAAATACATAAACCATAACTGAAGCATTATAAAAGTAAGAGTCTTACAATTGGTGTGGAATTTAAAGCAAAATCGAGCAATATATTGTCAGAACGCCCACGACGTGGCGGGCACAGCTAGTTTATATATGTATATTAGCATATGACGATATATTCCTCTCAAGAAAACAAATACTATTTGAGGCTTTTTTCATATAAGAGAAAAGTCAATTTTCCATCTCTGTTATTGCATGATATTTCACAAATAAATCTTTTTTATATTTATTGTTGATTTTAATATTAATAAAAAAATATTAAACCAGAGGTAAGCTTTAGGTGGTGGTAGACTACGTGCTCACCAACTGACGACTGATGATTGAATACAGTTTTTGTCGTATTCCTTTATCGAAGTTTGGTTGGTTCTTTAGATGATGTCTACATCTAAAACAGCTCACAAAGTAGATAGATGCGAAAAATACTGAAGACGGCTGTAGTAAAAAATATTCTTTTAACTTAGAGAGAATAAAATGTACTTAAGTCTGACTTCAAAATTTCATCTGTACTTTAATTTTTACTCCTTTTTAAAATACCGATTTTTTTAATTTTAACCAAACAAACTACAAAAATGTTTTCACTACTCACGTGTTGTATTGCATACTGCTTACAATTTACAATAGTTTGTGAATTGAGTATACAAAATAATATTTGAAAACTATGGCAACGGGTGTATAAGATTCGACACAACCCTTATATTGTGCTCTTACTTGTTGTTTAATGATCTCAGCACATTTATGTATATGTAAGGTTGCATTATAATATTTTTGAAAATCCTCATAACCTTTTTTTACCGCTTTTTTATTTTGCCTTAATATATACGTGGACAATATGTCCTCAACATTAAACTTCCATTTCTTTGAATTTTGCATTCTAACAGAAGTCGATACTTAGATTTATTAAAACCAAAAGTGTTCAAATGATGCCTTCTTACAACTATTACTTTAACATTTAGCTTTCAACGATTCTGGTTAAGTTTATTGCAATTTGTTACATTTTGCTTTCTTTTAAATTTTCTTTGTAATATTTTTATTATTGTTTTATGTTTATGAATTTTATTTTTAAAATGCGAAACAATTTGTTGTGCTTTAAGTTGGTTGTAGACATCGCATTTGTCTTATTTATACCACAATCGATTTTTAACTCTTCACTACAGATGGAAAGGGTACATTAAAGTTTATCGTTTCATTCGTAATTTCATATACATATATTTGGAAATTCTTGCAGGTAGATAAACCTGTTAAACGATATCTTTTTTTTAGTGCAATCAGCAACCGATTGTATGTATGCAACGAAGTGAATGTATGCATAAATCGTGGAAAAAGATATTGAGAAAAGCTGAAACAAGTCGTTGATAAAATCTTTAAACCAACGGTCACGTAACCATAAATACATCAGTCAAGTGCGAGTTAGACTTACACACACACATAGGGTTCCGTACTATGTTCAGTACAGCTATAAAAATACAAGTTGTTATTTTTTACGTCTTATGGGGCACCCTTTAATTTGTAATTAATTTTTATACCAGATCATAGTTCTAAATACACTGTGTAAATATCAATTGTCTGCATATAACGTTTAGAAGAGATGGCAAAATTCCTCAAATTCGCGACATCAGGGAATACCCTTTTATTTTTATTAAATTTATTTTAGTTACTTGATGTTACAGTAGATATTCAAAAATATAATCTTTGTATTTTAATATAAATAAGTATTCTAAGGATGATCACAGTTGCTCCCTGGTATATGAAAAGAAGCTTGAAACACATCCACATCTGCTGGCCCGCAACGTACTAAATGAACGTGGTTACATTCGTCAACCGTGCAGCAACGGTGAAACATACATTTTTTATAAATTAATTTTTAAAGTTTATTGTAAATAAATAATCTTTGTGTATTTTAAGTGTCAGCCTATTACTATTTAAATAAAGGGAGTTTTTTATAGAGGTATAGAACTTTAAGTTGCAATAAAACAACGATGGATTATTCGATTGAGATGAATTTTATTTATCCGAAAGATAATCTTGTGGCATTACATTTTAATTATGATTTCTGGCATATGACCGCCATGGCTGGCGCGGATGTAGTCCAATCTGGACGTCCAATTTTCGATGACTTTTTCCAACATTTGTGGCCGTATATCGCCAATAACACGGCGAATGTTGTCTTCCAAATGGTCAAGCGTTTGTGGCTTATCCGCATAGACCAATTCACAGGTCTAAAACGTGAGATTAGGCGGTCACCAAACGTGTCTTTCAATAAATCTATTGTGGCACGAGCTGTGTGACATGTTGCGCCGTCTTGTTAAAACCACATCTTTTGGACGTCATGGTTATTGAATTCAGGAATGAAAAAGTTAGTAATCATGGCTCTATACCGATCACCATTGACTGTAACGTTCTGGCCACCATCGTTTTTGAAAAACTATGATTCCACCAGCCCATAAAGCACACCAAACAGTCAGTTTTTCTGGATGAAACGGTGTTTCGACATACACTTGAGGATTACCTTCACTCCAAATGCGGCAGTTTTGTTTGTTGAAGTGCGCTTCATCGCTAAACAAAATTCGCTTATGAAAATCGGGAACAACCGTAATCTCGTTTTGGGCACAAAATTGCACTGTTGTTCAGATGTGAGTCTATTCATGATGAATTGCCAACCAAACTGAGAATAAATCACTTGACAGCTGTTAAATCGGTCGCCATCTTGAAAAGTAATGCCAACTTAAAGTTCTATACCTCTATAAAAAACACCCTTTATAAGGATTTTCTATGAAAATATTAGGAGTCTAGCTATTGCGTTTTCAAAAATAAGGCAATATACGTGAAAAACATATCACTGTCTTCTGTACAAAATTCAAGAGTCTACTTATTACGGTTAAAAAAATTAACTCTATGCATATCACGTCACTGTCGGAACACCCTTTAATTTCTATCATTTGTTACAGTGGTCATAGTAATACACCTTTTGTAAGGTCTTCTAAGGTCTACTTTTTATCGTTCAAAACTTAGGCCATATACATGCAAATCAGGTCACTATCGGAACACCCTTTAATTTTAGGTTTATTTTGGTACACTTCTTTATAAAGCGAACATAGTTTTAATTACTGTCTGAAAATTGTAAGTGGTTGTCTCCTACAACTCAAGAAATAAAGACTTAAATGCAAAAAACGCAACTTTCGGAACACACTGTAAGTTTTAGTTTAATTAGCTATAGCGGTGACAGATATACACCTTCTGTGAAGATTTTAAAAGTCTACCTATTATGTTTAAAACCTAGACCATATGCATGCAAATCACGTCATTATCGGAACACCCTTGAATTTTTCGGTTTAAATTTAAGTTTTAATTACAATTATTACAATTAATCAAATTTTAATTGTATACCTCCTACAATTCAAGAAATACACACATAAACGTGAATAACAGGTCTCTATCAGAACACCCTATAAGTTTTAGTATTTGTTGCTACAGCCGCAACATTTATACATCTTCTGTGAAATTTTCAAGAGTCTACCTATTACAGTTTCAGAGATAAAAGCCGCTGACAGACGGACGGTCAGACGGACAGACATTATAGCGAAGACAATAGGGTTAGGTTTGTAACATTTGGGTACGGAACCCTAAAAACCATAAGATCAACAATTTCCATCACCTTGTGGTCGACGAAAGAAAATTTCTTCAATCTTATTACATAAGTGTCTTTTTCCTCCGCCTAGTCATCCACGAATTCTCGGGCTAAAAGTGTATCTACCTTGTTCGTTAATGCCTTTTAAAGAGACAAAGGCAATTAAAACCTTCTGAACTTTTGATATGCAAAATTATAAAAAAAAAATATATAAAAAAAATTACAGATCAGATATAAAATTTATCATAAACACAGAGCAGTTTTAAACATCTCAGTGTCAAAAATTATTTAGATCGCGAAAAAAATTGTGGATACATTCTTTTAACAACCCGCTTATAAGAGTCAACAACAATCGATCGAACGGCTTTCGATAACAACTATCGAGATCTAAACAAAAACAAGAAAAATCTTAATAACTGCTAACTCTGTAAAAGTAATTGTAACTGTGCATTCCACAGTGTAAATGTAATGCCGAGTTTTTTCGACAAAAACTCGGAAAGGATTCAAATTTACATGAGTTCAGTGTCATATCTTCTTTTCGCTATACTCTAAATTATACCATCCAGTAGTTATTTCAATTGTTTATTAATGCCGGCCGTATTATTGGCTAAATCAACTACTCAGACATCTTTATGTATTTTATTGCTCTTCATTCATCGTCATTTCTTGTTTCCTCATGTTTTTTTCCTAATGGAAATTTCATTCATTGGAAGTGATTTATTACATAACGATTGTTGTGACTTTGCAAACGAAATCACTTTAAAAAATCCGGTTGCTGGCAAAAACACTTTCAATGTCTTTATTTTTAATAGGAAATTCACGTTATGGCTATGGATGAGACTCGTAATGTGTTATGATTTATGGTCATGAAGACGAAAGCAATGATGTTCTTATTGATTGCGATATACGTAGGTGAAAATGATGATGTTGCTGTTTGTGGTCCAGATCTATCTTACTATACATTTTTAAGTACTTGTTTGCGCTCTTTAATATGAGTTTAAACATTATGGTACTTGAAAATTTATTTGTAACAAGTCTGGGGCAAGAAGGAAAAAGTGATTAAGTCTGATTTTTTTAGTTTTGTAGTAGAGAAAAATAAAACAATATTATTATTATTAACATAAACATAATATTGTTGTTAGAACTATATTATTGTCTGACTTAAAAATAACATTGTAAAATATAAAATTACATTATGAAATAAATTAAAGAAATATAGTGAGATATATGTGACCCGGCCTATGAAAAGGTGGCTTATGACTAAAAAAAATTTTTCCACTTTTTTTTGGTTTCGATAGTTTTTGAGACGATCTTTCACCTGGTGAAAACTAGAAAGTCCTAACTTGCTTAGAGGCTATGGTAAGTCAAAGTCGATTTGGGGATTTTTTATGGGGATAAAATCCCCATAAACCTGACAACACTGGGTCAGAAACTGGTTTGTGCTTTGCATTGAAAAAAACATCGCTCTTTATATACACACACGAAATTATCTCATTTATGCTCTTTTGCATTTTTTGGTTGCCTTTTGGGCATGACTATTCATAATGCAAAAGAAAATCTACTAAGAAACTGACGAAATGCATTGTTTATCTTTAACAGCTAATTATTCGAAATTTTGTTTTTGAGTCATAAGGCACCTTTGCATAGACCGGGTCACATATAAATATAAAAACATACTTTATTTGTTTTTATAAACATACCTTATAATAAAACACACGAATATTGATTATGGCGTTTTCTTTTCTGACAAAAATGTTGCATATATTTTACACTTATTAAATTTTCGTGTTCTTTTCTACAAAAAATTTTAGAGTGTGAAAAAACATTATGTTCTTTTCTAAATATGTCGCACCAAAACCAGGTAAATATGCTACATTTTTTACACTCAACTTTTATTCAGGGGGATTTATTGCCCTTTTTTATAATATTTTTTTTTTTTTTTTCAATAAAAGCAAGACTTTTATTTTCAATTTAAATTTTTATGTGAATAATTATTATTTTATACTTCACATAGACATAAATGTTAAATGTAAAATCAGTTTGTTTTTGTATTCTTTTGAAATCATAAAAAAGGTCACACTTTGCAAGGGCTGGGTGATCCATGAAAAGTATTGCCTATTAATAAGGCAGATTTTTTTTTTTTCAGAAAAGAAAACGCCATAAGATATGGGCCACGAATCAATTCTTAATTATTATATTTTTAAAATAAATCCCAAATATCAGTTTCTAATAATTTTATACATCTAAACACTAAACAAAAAAAAAAACGTCATTTGTTTGTAGTCATGCTGTGGTTACATATAAGCAAACTTATCATATTTTGTTTACTAACTATAATGGTTATAAATAAAATATTATTATGGAATACTTATAAAGCTTTGGTTATGGTTTAGAAATTGCATAGTTCAAACCAAACATGTTGTATTTGTTTGGGTGTGGTAACCATTTAATGATCAAATACCTTGTTTGTCGTGACCACAGTAATGATTAAAACAGCTATAAGTTATTCATCGCAATTTATAGTACGGTTATTGTGACAATACCATAACCATGTTTTTTCTCTGCGTGTGGTCAAACGTATGTTTTTAAAAAACATCTTGTATCCACCAAAAGTACGCAGGCGTTGCAATTAATAAGTTGTGAAAGAAGTTTTTATGATTTTGAAAAATAGCTTGTATTTTCTTAAGCTTTTCTCCAAATGCAATTAGATATTGAAAAAAGATAAGCACAAGCAAAGAATTAAATATGATTGAGGTAACCATAATCTAAGAGCAATATATTATGATTAAATTATATGGTTGTGATTAAACCATATTATAGAAAATATAAAATTTTATTATAAAATAAATTAATAAATATATTAAGATATATAAGTATAAAAGATATATAAGTATAAAAACATAAGCATTCGATATATGAAACCATTTAATTAATAAATTATTATTTTTTGAAAGAAACCCGTAAAATTATATTCTAATAATTTTAAAAACTAAACACAAATCTTCAAAAAACCAAAACGCTATTTGTTTGTTTTTAGTAATATTGTGGTTACATACGAGCAAACTTACCATAATTTATTTACTTATAATATGTTATGGTTATAAATACAATATTATTTTAGAATACTAATAAAACTTTGGTTGTGGTTTGGAAATTGTATAGTTAAACCTACCATATTGCATTTTTTGGATGTAGTGAACAGTTAATGATCAAACGGTAACACAAATTTGTTTGTCGTGACTATAGTAATGATTACAACAATTATAAGTTGTTCTTCGCAACCATATATTGTTACAGAGAACATATGATGTTTCTTCCGACCATGTCATAATTATGATTTCTTCAGCGTCTTTGTTATTTCATTTCGCTATCATGAACCATAACGTAATGTCAGTAACGTAGTGTCAGTAACGTCACGCCAGATACTAAAAAAAAATAAATTAATATTATTCCAAATCCTTCTAAAAAAGGTTTTATACAAAAAATCTTGCCCAATTCGCAGAGTTTTGCAATTTCGTAATCAAACTCAAAACCCTGTTACTGCCAACACATATTTTTTCTTATAGTTTAAAATCCTTAAAATATTTTTTTTTAATTTTGAAAATTTTTAATTATTATTAGTCGAACTGTTTTATGTATTACATACAATGAAATTTTATAATCAAGCTTAAGTTCGTTCTTATTCTCTTTAAAAAAGAATTACTTAAATTACAAATTAGGTGATAATAACATTAAAGAAAAATTGGGAAAATTTAATTTTTAGACACCAGCACGAGTGGAATGCACATTTTCTAGACAGCCACGTCCGTCATCAGCACTACTTGTATCTAATCTACTTAGGGTAGTGTTTTAGTTGTAAGCATCATCTATTTAACCAACCAAACCCAGATAAAGGAATACGAGAAAACTTGTATTCAATTATCAATCGTCAGTTGGTGAGAACGAAGTCTACCACTACCTTATAAGCTTCCCTCTTGTTGAATATTTTTACTTTAATATTTACCACCTATATTTTGTTGTTCCTTCAGCGAACCTTCGGTTAGCAATGAAGTTACTTTTTGTTTATTTGTTTTACTTCCAACATTCGTTTTTAGTTAACACTAATCTAGTATCAAACCAAACTTTGTTGAGTAACCAAGATTGCGCGGTGCTTTGCGATTTTTAATTTTGAAATATACGGCTAGTATATAATCATAACGTGATTATTTTATTAAATTAATAACATGATTCTTACTGATTTAACGATAATATAAATTCTAACTTCATTGTATTTAGTTCGATAAGCGTGATAATGTAAATCAGCACCATGACGCATGTTTTTTTTTAAATATTTATTTAAATACAAACCATACAGAAAAAGGGACTGATAGGTACATATGAACGCAACTATTAACTGATAAACTGTAATTAAACCAAAGGCGAGCTGGAAGTAAATATTTCTAAAATCAATCAAAAATATAAGTAAATATTTACTTATACTTTAATTATACAAGAACAAATGAAATATATTATGCTTATTTTTACAATTGAGCGTCATGTCATATTGTCATAACATTCCAAAGTTTTGCAATAGCATAAACAATATGTTGTTGCCTTTAAAAAATATGGTTGCTAAAATAAAACCGAGTTTGTTATACATATTTATTGCGCTGTCATAATAAATCAATTTTTGATTATTTTTTTTTTAATATTCTAATGTGTTTTTGGCATTGTGATAGCAAACATATTATTTGTATTTTATTTTTGGGTAATTCGAAGTCAAATCAACCAGAAAAAATAATATTTTCAAATTTACCCCTCCTGATTTTATTGAAACTTTTTTTTATTTATATTCGTTGACTCCCTGAATCCAAATATGATTTTGGATTTTATGCATATGTTCTCGAGGATTAAATATATTCTAAATCCAGTTCTATATGTCCTAGCTCATTTTAAACTGTATTTCATACGCTTTAATTTGGTATCAATCATGAATTATAAAATTTTATAACACATTTTTTTTCTGATATTTAAAAAAAAATTAAAATCTTTGAGATAGTGTCTTTTAATTTTTTTTTTAAATTTACATATGTTTTTTAACGTGGCTTAATGAGTACGCCATACAAATATCAAAGTGGGACCATTGTGGGATCAGAAGTTATGTTAAAAAATCTATATATTTTTCAGTTTTAAGGAATATTTCTTACCTTTATTACCCAGTTTATTAAACAATTTCTATTTTTCAGTTTATAATGAGCAAAAATGAAGTTTTTTTAATATAACTTTTGATCCCACCATGGTCCCACCCTGATATTTTTATGGCGTACTCATTAAGCCACGTTAAAAAAATAGGTAAATTTAAAAAAAATTAAAAGACACTATCTCAAAGATTTTAATGAACTTTTTTTAAATATCAGAAAAAAATTTGTTGAAATTTGTTGAAAGCGACAATTTTCAATTTTGATAACTGTGTAGCGGAAAAACTGTAAGATATAGAATTTTTTTAAAATTATATTTGGATTCAGGGAGTCAAAGAATATAAATAAAAAATGTTTCAATAAAATCTGAAGTAGTCATTTTGAGTGCCTTGTTGATTTGACGTGGAATTATCCTTTTAAAAGAAAATCAAGACATTTATCTAATTTTATACATTTTCTTTTTGTTTGTTTTATATTGTTTATAGCCATCGCAATCGTCATCACTATTTTACTTTCCATTGCAATTAAAGTTCCTAGTGATCCACAACAAGCACTACAAGCGAATGCTGAAAGCTTAATAACAAACAAAAGCAAACAAAATAAATAGAAGAAGAAAAAGCTGTCTATAATCTACTTCTGTGTGTGACAAGTTAGCGAGGTAACCAGCTGCTGGTCATTTTACATCATCTCGATAATTGTCTAGTCATTATACCGAGGAGGAAAAATTTTATCTAAATTTATTTAGTTAAATCAGTTTTATTTATTGTTTTCTGTTTATTTTATGTCTTACTCATTGTTGCTTTTCATCTTCAATTACTGCTTGTAGTGGTTGTAACAGCTGAGGTCCATGATGATGGGGTCACTTATGATTAACGCCAACGACAATTTAATTAAATGCTACTGAAACAAAACGAAACTCCATTTATCTGTGTTAATCTTACAACAATGACAACAACATACACATATTTAATATTATTTGAAAAAAAAAAAAAAAATTAAAAATACAAGAGCAATTAAAAGGGCATCAAATTACTTAGTTGCTGCTTGTGAATTATTTTATTTTATTTTATTTAGACGAAAAAAACGGCATTTAATCACTTAAACGAAGGTTACAGTAGTGAACATAAATATTGTCTTATTTTAATATGGTGCTTTCTATAGCATTTGCGTATTGTTATCCTAACAAAAAAAAAAAAAAAAAAAATGCCAAAACAAATTTTAAAATTTAAATGTTTATTAAAGCTATTTGTTTACAGATGCGGGCAATAGAGCTTAAAGCGTTTAAATTTTCTACTAACACTAACAAGAAGAAAAGTTAGGATTTTTATTAGTTATTCTTCTTGTTTCTTTCAAAAAAGTTTTCTTCTTGATTTTATTAGGCGATCTTGTATTTTTTTTATAAAAACCAAAAAATAACAAAAAATTTTCGAAATAAAAAACTGAAAACAATTTATAAACTTATGTTTTTTTTGTAATCTGCTTTGAAATCATCAAACAGTCCCATTGACAGCTTCTGAAAGCAGAATTCATTAGTCTTCCGAATTATACAGTTAATTGTGCAACTTTTCCTGCTTAATATAACAACAAAAATTTAGACACTATGTGATCCTAAATTTTCAATATCGATCTTTGTATAAAAATATGTGTGTGTATGTTTTTTTTGTACGTATTTTCTTTATATAAAGGTACACTTAATGAAGTTCTAAATTTTAAAAAATGATTGTAAAGTTCGGTAAAAGGTGTTTAAAATATCCCGCCTTAAAGTAAGTCATGGAAATAAGATACTTTTGTTAAAAATAGGGATACTAAGGTACCTCCTTACAAAATTTTATTGATATCCATCCAATAGTTTTTACGTGATGCGAACACAGACAGACAGAAAGACAGACAGAAAAAAAGTTACGGTTGTTTCTATGTAAGACTAGCAGTGCCCGCTACGTCGTGGGCGTCCTGACAATATTTTGCTCGATTTTGCTTTAAAAGTATTCCACACCAATGAAAGACTCTTACTTTTATAGTGCTTCAGTTATGGTTTATGTATTTACTTTATATAAAGGTACCCATCCCTGGATAAAATTCTAAAAATTATAAAGAATTCTAGATTTCCAAAAATTATTGTAAACCTCTGTAATATTTTAATAACAATGTAATTGCACAAAGTAAAAATAAAAATTAAATACAAATTTTATTCAACTGGCGTCATCTGTTGCTCAGTAGTTTGTAAAATATCCCACTTTCAAAAATGAAAAGGTGAGTTGAAAAAACAACCATGTTGAATATAACGTGTTGAAAATATCCCAGTTTTAAACCGAAAATTTCAGTACCTTTAAACCGGAAATTGTGTTTTTCACTGCTTTTTCTCAACTTTCTTTTTGAAATAAGATAAAAAGTATTTTATATACGGACCGGGATACTAAGGTACCTCCTCACAAAATTTAGTTAAAATCCATCTAGTAGTTTTTACGTGATGCGAACACAAATGAAAACCAGACAGACAGAAATGAGTTAATATTTTATTATATGTGTAGATTATTATATGTATAGATATATCATTTTTTAAGGTACCTGTCGACATCAGATGCAGCTCAGCAACAAACATATAATCAAGTAGCCTCAACATGCTCATTATGATATCTTTGTCCTTCTTCTTATTTTTCTTCTTCTTCGAAAAAGCGACATAAAACTCGTTATAACTGCAGCATATGTAATCGTCCTATATGTCTTAACGAACATTCAATGCAAAAATATAGTTGCAAAATGCTAAAATAAATAAATAAAATTATTTCTAACATTATTTTTATTGGTTTAGGCGATCCCTATGATGAACTTACCGTATCAAAAGGCACCGAACATCGGAGCGTCAATTATATTTAAAAGCATAATTCTTATTAAGACTCGACTTTGAACTCTCAATTTTTCTTAGAATTCAATTTTTTTTTTTTTAAACATCTACCTTTCTATACTATTTCTGTTCTTTTTAAATATAATTTTATTTTCTATAAAATTTAATAATCTGATTTTGGAAAAAATCCAATAATAAGATATATATAATATTAAAGGGTGGGTTAATTTTAAGGGCCGATGTTGATTTTGAATAAAGCACAAATTATTGTCATTTCTTTTTATTTTGATAATATTAGTATGGTTCAATTATCTATGAAACAAAATATCGGTTAAATGGCCGCCGCACAGTGGCTGAAAATCGTTTTTCGTTGGCCAAAAGTAAATTTTTTTTTTGTCACCGATTTTTAAAATTTTTACGTCATTTTGTAGTTAATATATCCAAATTAAGGTAGCCAAAAAATTTTGTTAAAATATTGATAATTGTGGGCGTGGCATGCTGTCAAACTCAACTTTTTTTTTAATTTCAAAAAAAGGTGTTTTTCTTTGGTTTTTTATCAAAATTAAATGGTTACTACTCGCAAGCTACCATCGATAATGGTCTGCGGTTTTTTTTATAATGTTGGTAGGATTATTGTCTTTAGTTGTTGTAAGTACACACAGCTCTAGCGTTTAATATTAGGGGCGTTATGAAAAATTTATGAAACTACTATATTTTCCTCAAATTTAAACTTTAGTGGAATAGAACTTCTAGGGAACAAAAGGGAACAAGAAACGTATACAACCACGAGAAAGGTGAAAGTGTCCTCTTTAAGGCTATATATACTTTTGCACCCGCCACGAGCCGCCTGTAGAACACTTTTTTCATTTTTATGAAATTACTCGAAAAAAATTCATATACAATGGTGTATTAAATTTTCATTTTTTTGCCTAAAAGTTTATTTTTTTAGTTTAGGCTACGTATAACTAAAAAAATAAATATAATACCTTCGAAAGGGTTTAATGGCTTTGTATTGATCAGCAAAAAATAAGTAATAAAATTATCACAATGGGCTCTACAGGAAGCATATGATCTCTTTCTAAATTTACCTGTTATCAAATGTTAGGGTCAACCAAATTGATAAACAATTTTATAACAATAATTGCGACATTAAACCACTAAAGTTAAAAAACAACCCCATATTGACGCATGAGTGCAGTTTTGTTCAATTTAAGAGCTACCTGCTATGAAATTAAAGATCAGTGTGTGAAGAACATGTATCTAAAAATTTATAAAAGTACGGATTCGTTGAGGGATTACTCAGTAATAACTTAATCCTTTGAGTGTACGGATAAAACATAACAAACGCAAATAAAAATATTCAAAAGAAAATGGAGAGCTTCAGTTATAAAGAACTGGCCGAAGTGTATTTTAGAAACAAAAATCAGGAAGATGTTCTTAGTTACGTTAAAATAAAATTAAACTTAAATTCGTGTAGCACCGAAATGCAAGAGCAATTATATAATTTCGTCAAAGCACTAAAAAACGCTACAAAGAAGTTATGTACAGTAAATAAAAATTTTATATAAAAATTGCAAAGTGGTTAGAAGGTCAACTTACTGTCGCTGCAGAAACAGCAAAGCAAGATAAGGCTGGAAGACCACGCAAATCATTAGTGGACAATTGCAGCGATAGATCTAAGAGGCGGAAGCTTAAAGATATTAACGATTCCTTTGGTTCTACAAATATAAAAGAATCTTTCCTACATCAATTACGATCACAGAACCAATTTACAAAAGTGGATATCATTGAAAAAGTTGTTAAAGCTAGTCCACCGAGAACAAAACGGATTCTTAAAAGTATACCACCTCCGAATGATGCAATACAGTACACAAATGAGGAGGCATTAGCATTATTTCTGGATTTGAAATTAACAAAACAGCAATATATTAAACTCAGACAGCGTGCGATTGAAAAAGGCTCAAATATATATCCAGCATATCATCACATAACCGCTGCTAAAATGGACTGTTTGCCATCAAGGGACACTATTACAATCACACCAATTTCGGCAGAGGTACAACTACAATCTCTACTTGATCACACAGCCGCACGCTTGCTGCAATCAATAACAGGAAATGAGTTGAAGAAATACGGAAACACAAAGTTAATTTTTTTTTGTAAATGGGGATGTGATGGTTCTTCGGGACAAAAACAATATAAACAAGCTGTATGTGAAAATATTTCTGACTCAGATATGTTCATGGTATCATTTGTACCATTGCGATTGAAAAAGATTTTGGAAGATTCATAGCCTTCGACTAGTACAACGCAAACAATGGATATTTGGAAAAATGAGACACCATCTTCTACGAAATACTGCAGGCCAATCAAATTTCAATTCAAAAAAGAAACAAATGATGTTATTAATAAAGAAATTAGTGATATCAAGGCCCAAATTACAGCACTACAGCCATTACAATTACAGTTAGATTGAAGTAAGCTACCAGTTAGTCCTGATAATGATAGATGGAAAAGTGGGTCAGGCTTTGACTAACACGAAAGCTGCATCCAGCTGCATTATATGCCAGGCAACATCAACCCAATTAAACCAAGTCCCAGCAAAATCATTAGATAATACCGATGCATATGAATTTGGATTATCACCACTACACGCAAGAATACGACTTATGTAACACATATTAAAAATCAGTTATGATTTGGATTTCGGGTCTTCAGGATCAATAAGAAACAACGTGACCAACAAAGAGTTAAGAAGTTCAAAAAAGAAACATGTTCAAGATGAATATCGCAAACGTGCACTGATTATAGATCAGCCAAAAGAAGGGTCAGGCAATACAAATGATGGCAATACCGCAAGAAGATTCATTTCAGATCCAGAAACAGCATCTGAAATAACTGGAGTGGATTTCAACCTTATTTTCAGATTTAAAATAATACTAGAAGTACTTGCGTGCAATGAAGAAATTGACTGGCAACGTCAGATCCGTTCATATCCAGTATTCGAAATCAATGGAAAGTGGACCATCGGAATTTAGATGAAGAAGCCAAAAAACTACTAAAGAACAGAAATAGCACAGAACAAAATATGGAATATTTGCAATTAATATTTAAGTCAAATGAATAAAAATTATATTTTCTTGTTACTTAACCAAAAAAAAAAATTTTTTTTTTGGGGGGGGGGGGTGAGGTGAAGGTAGTAGCGCAGAAGATCCAAGTACATTTTCCATTCGTCATGAAAGCTTAAAAATTAATTTTTTATGCAATCTAGGCTTAGGTAATACAATTTGTTAATTATTGACACTATTTTTCATATAATATGCTATATAAACGCCCACAAAAAGGGGGCGGGGTCCAAAAATAAATTTTTATGATTTTCTGGCTCCAGGGTAAAGACCTTGAACCTTCTTTGACATAAAAATGTTTCATTTGCTTAACAAATTTACAAAAAAACTTTTAAAAATGTGTAGTTTTTCAGGGGTTGGTTTAGTTCTTCTTAGGGGAATTTTTTCCCTGGTCCGATTTGGCCCATTTACGAACTTAGCCTGCCCTATCCTTCAAGATATATATGTACCAAATTTCAAGGGTCTAGCTCTTTTCGTTTAGACTGAATCGTGTTCATACAGACAGGCGAATGGACGGACGGCCGGATGGACAGACGGACGTATGGACAGACGGGCATAGCTATATCGTCTTATATTTCATCACTGATCAAGAATATATATACTTTTTTTGATCTTAGAGGGATATTTTACTATGTTACACACAGAATAAACCCATATTTCACTCTGAAAGTTAAAGAAATTAAAATGTTCAACTTTGACCTCGAATTCCTTAAAAAGTCCTCAATCAATTTTAATGTAATTAAAACTAAATCAAGCTGAGCTAAATATCTATCCATTAAAAAAAGAATTATTTCAATATTTTGATCGGTTCAAAAGTTAC